>CM032228.1:255820000-255892500 GCA_019009955.1 Riptortus pedestris
TTTTTATTCAAAATTAATGTTTCCTACAAATTGTTTTAACTTTCAAATCTTTAATCCATAATATCTTGTTTGAAAAGCAAATGAAAACCCGAAAGATTGTGGATGAGCACAGGCATTACCAAGAAATGTGGAAATTTTATTATTTTTTCACTTTCCTCAAAGATGAAGCTGTATTCGTAATATGCTCAGAGACTGTGTCGACTTTAAAAGAATATAACATACGAAGGCATTAGGATACAAAACATGAACAACAATATAAAAACTTAATCGGACAACTTTGGATAGTTTAATCAAATGGAGAAAAACTTGGGAAAACAACAGATTATTTTTAAAAATCAAACTAATTCATCAAATACTGTTATGCAGTTAAGGCTAGTTTTATTGTCAGTCAAATACTGGCAAAAAAAATGAAACCCTTTGCGGATAGAGAGATGATAAAAGAATGTCTGACTGCTGTTGTAGAAATAGCATTTCCCGATAATATAAATATTATTTCAAGCATTAGTTTATCAAGATTGACCATTGCAAGGAGAATTGAAGACTTGTCCGAGAACATAGCAACAACGCTTCGTGAACGCACTGCAAAATTACAATACTGTTCTTTGGCATTTGATGAGAGTTGCCATATTAGCGATAATGCACAGCTGGCTATATTGCTACGTGGTGTTGACAATAAATTTAAATTACCGAAGAATTGTGTTCACTGATTCCAATGCAAGGGTCTACAACCGGCAAAGACCGGTACGATGAACTAAAGTCTTTTTTGGAAAACTTTTCAATATATCGACAGATGGAGCACGAGCAATGTCAAGCATTGTGATAGAAGGATCAGGAAGGCTATTTCAAGACATTACAACACCCACAAGAAGGGGAACATTCGTTAACCACTGCATAATTCTCCAGGAAAATTTGCGTGCAAACAGATTAAGTTTGCCAACAGTACCAATAATTAAACTAATCAGTTTTATAAAGTCGCGCATTTTGGATATGAAGGGATATGCCCTTCCTCATTTTGGCAATAAAGAATGGATGTGCTATTTTGGGTTTCTTGTCGACTTGACTCAGAATCTCAATGATCTTAACGTGAAACTTCAAGGCAAAGAGCAGTTTATTTATAATTTGCATAATGAAATTCAGGGATTTGAGCGCAAATTAAAATTGTGGAAACAGCATTTTTTGCAGAATAATGTGTCTCACTTTCCACATTTATAAAAAGAAAACGTTACTACAATACTTCTTAAGATTGCCCACAATATATAGACATTCCATGAAAATGTTTTCCTCGCCATTTAATATTGATGTGGAAACAGTTCCCGAAGACTTTCAAATGGAAGTGATTATTATTATTATTATTATTTATTAACGTCCACTTTTTGCAACTTAGGCTAATCGGGACGGGTTATCTACAGGTCACCACCCTTTTCTAGCCAGGGTGGGATTTTAGGACGTTATTTAATGAATTTCGTCACTAAATAATTTCCTTTGCCCAGGCAAGAATCGAACTCGCCACTCTAGGTTTACCATGTGAGATAAAGGTCAACGCTTTAACTCGCATGGCTAACCTGAGCCCCTTGGAAGTGATTAGCATGCAGAATAATACCGATTTACAAAATGTATTTTTCTCAGTAAACATAAAATATTTTTATATATCGTATGTGAGTCCTCAGAAATTTCCACTTTTGACGAAAAATGCAAAGCAAATGATGTCTCTGTGTCGGAAGTACGCGTATTTAGGAACAATTATTTTCGACCATGAAATTAATCCAAAATGACCACCGATCAAGACTGATTGATGCACGATTAGAAAACTGCACACGTGTCGCTACTTCATCAACTCCGGCTGATATTGATTAGTTTTTACCAAAAAACAGTATCAAATATCTGATTTCATGTAAATTTTTTTTTTTCCATTAAAAATTTTTATATGAAATCTTTACTTTTTTTTAAATTTTTATATTTTTCTATTCTAATGTTTATAATAAATAACGTTTTCTAAATTATTAATAAGTGTTTCATTATGTGCGGCCAGAAAATTTTAAAATTTAAATTGGCCCATTGATTAAAAAGGTTGCTCTCCCCTGGTCTAGGGTAAAGGTTCGAATCCCGCATGTTATTTGAACTTTTAAGCTCCACTCTTTTTCGTATCAGTTTGGTGTGTTATACCAACCGGTGGGAAATCTGCTTAGTTTACCCACCTCCTGCGTGACGGGCATTTTTGGAGATATTGAGTTGTTGCAGAATCCCCCTTTCCTACCTACTTCCATGATTCAAAATATCATCATATCCGTTTCAAAGTTGTCGCGTTACATACAAACAGAAGGAGACTTACTCGTAATGGGCTAGTCGCTAAAACATTTCAAGTAGGAACAACGCGCTAGGCGATGATTTGCAGCAACTCAATTATCGTTTGAATGCTTTATTTTCCTCATTAGTGACATAGCTTGGAGCGTGAAAATATTCTAGATTATCAGTCATACACATGCGCTCAAATACATATAATACAATTAAAGCATATAATTTGAAATCTTGATGCACACCACAGAGTTAATTTGTAAGTTAAATTTTGTCGTATATTTGAATTCTGTGCAGGCATGAGCATATGTTGTTAATGCCTTCCGTCAATAGTTCTTGTAAGTCGTAGGGCAAGTCCTGGTGTTGTCTTTTTCAGCATTCTGTCAGTATATGCCTTATCGTCAAGGGAATGTAAACAAGTTGAGCAAGTAGGTCTGTGAGTCTTTGTCATTAAGTATGAGTGTGTTAATTTAGTGTGGCCCATTCTAAGTCTCGAGAGAATTACTTCTTCTCTCCTAGAGTTTCTGAAACTTGATGGCCGCATCCAATTAGTGTTTTTAATAGTTGGTAATTTGCAGAGCCCCCGCTACCATTGAGCAAAGTGTGCAACGCCATAGGATGGGGGCGCCATCCTTTAGGGGGGCTAAAACCAAGGACCCCAAAAAAAATTTAGATTTTATTCTGTTTATTTCATTTTGATATTTTAGTCTACAAATAAATATGACTTTTAAAGTGCAGATCTTTGTTTTATTTCAAGCACCTACCTACCATTAAAAAAAGATAACTCAAAATGCCTTAAGGGGCGCCAAAATCCCTTTTTTGCACACAGGCGTCAGTAGCCCTTACGGGGGCCCTGGTAGTTTGTTTTCAGTACATGTAGTAGTCCAGTTGGTTTTCCAAGATTTTTAAAATGAGGTGTTTTGTTTGTATTGAGATGTCATCATGTAATACGTCTATTGGTTCATATTCGGGGTTTCCAGCTGCTTTTTTGGCCTCTGAGTCCGGAGTCTCATCCAGTCCTAAGTTCTCGTATCCTAGCAACCAGTAGAATGTAGTGTATTTATCTACACTGACAAGCTCATGTTTTATTTTTTGGGCTATTGGGTGATTTTTGTAAATATTTTGTTATATTTGAAGGGAACCTAAAGAACCCGTGCAAATGATAATGTGTTTGCTTTGTGATGTGTGGGTGTTCTTGAGGGCCAATAGAATACCTTGGAGTTGGGCTCCTAGTCCTAGAATGGTGTAACAAGAAGGCAGTGTCTGTGTGATTACCTTTCCCTCTAGATTATCTAAGTCATTGTTAAACTGACGATGAATTCAGCAGTGGGATAACCGAGGCAACTCAGGACTACTTAGATCTGCCTGCGGCAGTGTCCAACGTTACGAAATAATGCAGTCATCAGGGATACAGGGGGGGGGGTATAATTGGATGCTGTGCTGGTGGAGCAGTCTGAAGTCTGAACTGAAGAAATCATGGTACTAGGAGTCATGTTGGGAACAGTGTGTGTGATGATGCCGCTGATGGTGATGGGAGGCCTTCATCATTCCTTCAGGACGGAGGAAGAGCTGCCAGCACTCTACGAGGTGGAGAAGACAGTCCCATATCCGGTGAAGAATTGCATCGAGAAGATAGTTGCTCATCAGACCAAAAAGACCTACCCAGAGGAGGTAGTCATGAGACCCGTGTTCCAGAGAGGGTGCAAGACCCCCAGCCATATCCAGTCTACAAGGAAGTGAAGACACCAGTCCTACATCCAGTACCAAAGTGGAAAATCCTCTGCCTTAGATCGTCGAGAAGAAAGTCCCATATCCAGTCCAGAAGGAGGTACCCTACCCCATCAAGGAGGCCCGTGTTCCAGAGAGAGTGCAAGGCCAAAGCAGTATCCAGTCTACAAGGTAGTGAAGATACCAGTCCAAGTACCAGTCCTACATCCAGTACCAAAGTGGACAATCCTCTGCCTTAGATCGTCGAGAAGAAAGTCTCATATACAGTCGAGAAGGAGGTACCCTACCCCATCAAGGAGGCCAGAGTTCCAGAGGGTGCAAGGCCAAAGCAGTACCCAGTCTACAAGGTAGTGAAGATACCAGTCCAAGTACCAGTCCTACATCCAGTACCAAAGTGGACAATCCTCTGCCTTAGATCGTCGAGAAGAAAGTCTCATATACAGTCGAGAAGGTGGTAATCTATCCCGTCAAGGAGGAGTTATTTCATTAATAGGAGTATATATGATGTTTAGTGATTAGTGCGAAGACCGTCCAAACCCAATAGCTGATTTCCCTCAGGGGAAATCCCTCCCCCCACGCAGGAGCTGCGTAAACGAAGCAGATTTCCCAAGTGTGTAATGAAATTGGCATTGCATTACATAAACCCATTATAAATGGCTATATATTTTATATTCTGTGTATTCCCAGCACAGAGCACATTAAGATTATTATGTATGAATGCTTAAATGTATTGTTTTTACCTTTAAATAAGAGTTATATCCAATTTGGAGTTAAGCCACCATGTGCTCTAGCATTTTCGGAGATAATGCCGGTGGATTTTTATAATAACATTCACAGCTCCTAACGGCGATACACTAATTAATAATACGGATGAATTTCGATAATAAATTCACGTTAAATGTACTTTTTGAGCGTATTTCGATCGGCAGTTCAATGTTCACTCCTAGGCTAGGCCTATATAAGGAGCCCGAGGCGACGGATTAAAATCAGTCATATTCGGCATCCTCTGGATGGGAGACCTTTGTTGGTGACACCTTCTTAATCCTTCAAGCTTGTTCCGGCCTGCCTCAGCCAGACTACTCGCCTCTACTATTTCTCACGGCTAAGTCGGCACTTCTATTAAAAACAGCTAAGTGTTTTAATAATAATAAGTGTCCCCCATTATATTTTTAAAGGTGCCGCTTGATTTTGAATAATAATTATTTTTGGTGAATATTTTTATTATAAATAAATTTATACATATTTGAATTTTGACTTGAATCGATTGTTGGTGGCCCTTCCTAGATTCTTGTTAGTGATTTGGTCGTGGGATTTTTCATCTCTTTCATCTTCCACTGCTTATCGCCGCAGCCAGATCGCAACAAGTGTTGAGAAGAATATTTGATGAGATGAGCTGACTAGTGTTCACCAGTATGTTGGAAATCTGCTTAGTTTACACGTGGCAAACAGCTTTTAGCAGATTTCCTTTAAGGGGAATCAGCTATTGAGGTCGTACTCATGACCGAATTTTCACAAATTTTCATTTGTCTGTTAACGCTCTAGTTACCAAGATCGTTACCAAAGTCGATGTTTAAACGTTTTATGTAAAAATAAAGATCAAGTTCGTTAATGGCTGAAAACGGACAAGTGGGAGGGGGGGATTTTCAAGAATTCGAAATATCTCCGTTACTGTACGTCGGATCGAAAGATTGAATAGAACCAATCTTATTGCAAATTGAATGAACTTTATTTATTCTATATTTTGAATATTAACCTAGATATTTGCTTTTCCAGTTTTGAGCCCTCACCAAACCCCCACTTCTACTCAAGTCATATAAACAATAAGCTGTTATATTATGAACCACTTCATTAGAAGTCTAAATACCAATTATTGTTTTCATTGAACTTTTACTTTGTGAGATATAAGCTCTGTTGACACCCCTCCCCCCTTCTTGTGTTCTTTGATTACTAAAATTTGAGTGAGAGAGATGAAAATGATTCTGATTCATTACAAATTACATCACTAGTTTTAGTAAATTAGTTTTCAATAAAATTAATATCTTATACTGAGATCTGTTTCATTAATTGTTTTTCTTTCCGGTCTATCTAACTATTCAGCGCTTCGAGGTTGGCTGTCCTGTTTGTTTACAATTCAGCCGCTTTCCGTTGTAGAGATTATGAACTTGTATTGTAAATTGACATTTACGGTAGTGATACCGGTATGTATATTTATCTATGGCAAACCTCGCTTGGGAAATCTGCTTAGTTTACGCAGCCCCTGCATGACGGAATTTTTATTTATAAATTGGGTAGATGAGAAGAACTAATCAAGTGGTTTCGAAGAAAAGGGAAACTTTATTTACGGGCAAAGATGAAGGAGGTCATTAATCCGGGCATAAGGAGTTTGACAGAGTTGGCAGGCCTGTAATAGGGTAAAGGTTTCCAGGGGGTAAGGTTAAACTGAGAGGGAGGAGACTGTTACCCGGCGGTAAGGCTAGGTATCTGATAATTGGTTGGGAGGAGCAGTAAAGGAGCTGAATAAAGGAGAGGAGGCAGCCGTTGTTTACGGTGGGCGGCCCTTTTTATAGGCCCTTATACCTTATGCCGCAGCCGACACGTCACTCAATCCCGCAGCCCTGAATGTTTGAACGGCTCAGGTTCATCCATCATTCAGCTGGGTCCTACCGGCTCAGCTCCCTTATTTTACTAATAAATAGGTCCTCAAGAGATGTACGGCCTCCCGAGGGGCAGCCCGAAATTGAATTGTTCAAAATGCAACAGCCCCCCAAGACTACACGGGGGGGGGGCGCTACAATTAAGGTTGGCCGACTACACAATTTATCGTCAGTCTTATAAAACTGTCGGGGAAGCATCAACTTCAACAATACGCTCCTTTTTTCATCTGAGACTCCGTGCAAATTCCCTCTTCCAGAGTAAAATAAAACTAATCCCAGAGGGCACATTTTAGAGATTAATTGTATTTATATCCACTAAATGTAAATAATATCTAGACGTTTGACACAAATAGATAAATCAACATACTTTTACACTAAACACCCCAGTGAATATGAAGTGAACCAACCACTCAGAGCTGAAGATATCTAATTTTAATAATCCTAGAACAGAGGAGCGAGGGGGTCGTCAGAACGTATTTGCATGTATCACATCTAGAAACGATTTCTTGAAAACAATATTTGCTATTTCAGCTTGTTGGCTTATACTTGACGTGCGATGAAAAAGCACGGGGGTATACTGTAGTCCGAAAACCAAAAAAGTCCGTCACGCAGGGGCTTCGTAAACTAAGCAGATTTCCCAAGTGAAGTTTTACAATAGAGAAATCTGCATACTGGTAACACAACACCACCGCGATTAAATACAAACGGTAATGAGAAATCTTTCAGTTAATTAAAATAAATTCCTTCTGAATTGTAAGAATAATTTATATTTTAATAACTCAAATTTTAGTAGTCCAAGAACTAAAGAAGGGGGGCGGAGGAACAGAACGTATTTGCATAAATCTCACAAAGTAACGAAGGTAAGGTAAGGTTAGAAACGACATGTAAGGTTAGAAGAAGCCCTGAACCGATCAGTTACGGAAACGGCCGACCTAATCCGAACTATATCCGACCACAGACTTCATAAAAATGCAAATATCTCGGTTAATATTCAAAATATAGAATAAAGGTATATGCCAATATTTATAGTAAATTTAATTTTCAATAAGATTGGTTCTATACAATTTTTCGATCCGACGCATAAAAACGGAGATATTTTGAATTTTCGATAAACCCCCCTATAAACTCCCCCTCCCTCTAGTCCGATTTTAGCCATTAACGAACATGATCTGCCTTTTTATATAAAACGGTTAAATATCGAGTTTCATAACGATCAAAAAAAATTACGACCGCTAGAGCGTAAACAAACAAATATAGATATATATATATATATATATATATATATATATATATATATATATATATATATATATTCCCGGCTTCGCCCGGGAATTGATTTGAGGCTGAATGGTGATAGTATTTTTATGGCAAGACTTTACATTGCACAATATTTCGACATTTACCCAGTGTTTAGGGTTAATACCCGTTGCTGGCATTTGTTAATAATAAAATTAATTTTTTATGTAAGTCTTCACTGTCCTCCATATTGTCATATTTCCCGTCTCCTGTGCATTATGCATAGATTTCAGCTATTAAGGACAAAATATTAACTTTGATTTGAATTAATTTTTCCAGCTGAGGTACCGGATAGTTCAAATAGGAATGAATTGTTGAGCATATCACTATTTCAATTACAATTAGCAAATTACTTGCTCCACACATTTTTTCTGGAGAAATGTATAAAATAAAAAAAGTTAATCTAAATAACAAAGTAAACAACTTTTGTTATTTGCATGTTTGTCGAAAAACAAATAGACAATGAAATATTGCAAATTTTTATTTCAGGCCTCCCTTATAAACCCCCCCCCCTCCCGTTCTAACCTAAACATTTTAATATAGCTTATAATCATGGAAGAATTAATGCTAATTGACATACCGAGTTTTGTTAAGTTCTGTTCAAACGTTAGCGCCCAATAAAATAGTTGACTCCCGCTTTAGTTTATAGTGTATATCTCGTTTATACATTGTTAAAAGACAAAAATAAGTATTACAAAAGTTACTCTAAATAACAAAATAAACAAGTTTTGTTATGTTCATATTTGCCGAAAAACGAATAGAAAACGAAATACCGCTATTTTAAATTCAGGCCTCCCTTACAACCCCCACTCCTGCCCGTCCCTAGAAATGTTGGTATGGCTTATTATAATGAAAGCGTTAGTGTTAATACACATACCGAGTTTTATTTATTTCGGTTGGGTCTTTATCCCAAATAAAATTGTTCACTTCCGCTGTAGGTTTTAGCGTATATCTCGTTTATAATTCAGTATACGAAAAAAGTTTACATAACAAAAGTTACTCTAAATAATAAAATAAACAACTTTTGTTATGTTCATATTTCCCAAAAACCAATAGGAAACGAAATATCGTTATTTTTAATTTCAGTCTTCCCTTATAACCCCCACTTCTGTTCGTCTCAGAGGATATTAATATAGCCTAAAGTCTAAATTGGGTTAATAGTAATATACATACCAAGTTTCGTAAAATTCGGTTCAGTCGTTTATGCGTGAAAAGGTAACAAACAAATAAACAAACAAACAAACACACACGAAAGAAATAAAATGCAGTTATGGTGTCTATGACATGTGAAACGAAAAGTAATCGTGACAATTCGCGAAAAAATCAATGTACAGACAGAGGTTACGATTTTATATATATACTAGATAACCCGGCAAACGTTGTTTTGCCATATAAATTATTTCTAGTTTCTAGATAAATTCTAGTGTAGACAAAAAGTAACTTACTTATTATAAGTGTGTATGTGGTATATGCATGAGATAGGCATGGAGCGCTTATCAACGATAAGGGAATATAAATAAGTTATTATAGTTTATTTCTTAAAATTACATATCACATATTAATTACGACAGTAACACTAACAAACAACATCAATCTTTTAATGCTATAGCGTGAACAATATTTTTTGTTAGCCCATCTTTAGCGAGCACAAACAAACTGGATGGTTTACCCACTCGAGAGCATGCTACGTACAATTGCCGTGTGAAAAACATGGTGTACTCAAATCTAAGCCACAAATAGACATCGTTTGGCCTTGGGATTTGTTGATTGTCATTGCAAATTGAAATTTCAATCGAAGTACAGTTAAAAACACTATAATTGAACAGTTGTTGAGCGGGATGATAATGATTAAATTACTAAAATGGCTATAAAAAAATAGGGGTTGGTGATGAAAAAGTAAAAATTTAGGGTTGTATGTATTTTTTAATGCCACATTATAAAAAAAAAAATAAAAACAAACAATTTCGTCCAAAAATAAAAAAAAAAATGTTAATGAAAAATAGATAGTAGCCGATTCTCAGACTACTGAATACGCATATAAAATTTGATAAAAATCGGTAAAGCCGTTTGCATAACAACGTTTATAGTACATTGCATTTGCAATAATATCAATGAATTCCTCATTCAAACACCGAATCTCCCAATTACTAAATATGAAAATATCAAGTCGTCATTTATGTTTGATCATTACCAAACTCGATATGTAAGCGTTTCATGGATAACTAAAAAGGTCTTTAACTGCTGAAGTCGGGCAAGGAGTTGAGTGGGGTTTAGAGTTGGGAAATTCAAAATATCCCTGTTATTATGAGTCATGTCGTAGAATTTTATATCACAAACATTGTTGCAAGTTTAGTTTTCTGTAAATGTTGGTCTACACATGTTTTATCTATCTCGAATATTTATCTCTCTCTCGACAAGCATAAATACCAAAAAAAAAATAGAAAATATATGGCTAGAAGAGATCACAAATTGGTCTGTTTATCATGTGGGAAATCCGAGTAGGTTACACTGCCCCTGCGTGACGAACTTTTTTTAGCAGATTTCCCTTAAGGGTCCCTCGATCTGCTATTGAGGTGGTACTCATGATGCGAGTTTCGAAAAATTTCTTCAAATGTCCATGGATCCTACCCAGGAGATGACGAAAATGAGGTCCGTTCAAAATTTTATATATATATATATATATATATATATATATATATATATATATATATATATATATTTGTCTGTTAAAGCTCTAACGGTCGCAATTTTTTGATATTTCGAAATTCCCCCTCTAAACCCCCCCCCCCCGTCCCACTGGTTCGATTTCAGCCGTTAACGAACCTGATCGTCCTTTTTGCATAAAACGAATAAATACCGCGTTTGGTGACGATTAAACAAAATTGCGACCTCTAGAGTGTTAACAGATATATATATATATATAGTTTGAACGGATCTCATTTTTGTCATCGTGGGTAAGATCGATGGACATTGGAATAAATTTTTCGAAAATCGCGTCATGAGTACGACCACAATAGCTGATTTCCCTTAAGGAAAATCTGCTAAACTGGAGAAAGTGCATACCCTGTATTATTCATTTAATTGTAATATTGGCTAATTATAATGCCAGTTGAAAATATGTACTTGTAAGGGATGAAATATATGTTTATATAATATAATATATAATGAAAAAAAAATGTATATACTATTATTATATAGGATAAGTAAGTATATTGCCAGTATTCGAAAATGTACAATGATATTAATTATTGGCCAAATATAAAAGTGAGAAGAGTAAATAGGTACAAGGTAACTCGTGTTAGTAGCACACATCTTGTAGTAAATATAAATAAATAAAAATGTATTTATAGATTTAGTTAAGAAATAATTGTATAGAAAATTAGTAAATTTATTATCTTTAGGATATGGAAGGAGCGGTATTTACAATATATTAGTTGACATTATTTATGACATAGAGTAAAACAGGGACTTGTAAACAGCATTATACTACTATAAAGGCCATAATAACCTAGTTGTTGATTGCCCAAATCATATTAATCCTAATCGTGCTGAAACCTGGCGTTTAACCTGCTGACTACGAATCGTCACAATCCGAACAGGCGATCTCCACCTTGTATAGTTGATGTTTCCTGTATTTTTTTTTTTTTTTTTTTTTTTTGAAAAAAATCCTTAATTTCTGTATAAAAATATTGTCAATCTCCGAAAATAGAATAGCAAGAAAGTGTTTCATTAGATTAATATCACTGGATGCCAGCAATCATGATACAAACTATAATTGGGTCTCACAAGTAAAAGCAATAGCAAATTTAAATAATGTACAAGAGTATTTCACCGATATCTCGTGTAGAAAAAATTTCCTAGCAAATAAAAACAAAATTTTGGAACAAGCAACAAGTCACATGTTATCCACCGACATCAATAGAGTATATAGTACATCATACAATCCCTTTTATAGAAGTTTCTGTCATTATACCAGCCCCCAACCCGAAGATTATCTTAAATTCAAAGTGAATATGAAGAAAGTAAGATTAGTCAGTCAAATTAGAATTTCAAATATCGACTACTTGACGCTGTATCACAATAAAAAAATGAAAGTAATTAAATCCGGAGAAATTTGTGAATGCTGCCAGGAATTTATATCAGATGGATTAAAACATTTATTATTGCAATGGTGACTTAATGCCACTGGAAAATATCCTCCACATTGAGGACATTTATAAATTGAACTTGATTTACTCATTCCTGTCAGCAGTATGCAACTAGGCAACGACATAGTCTATACCATTATCTTGAAAATTAAACCCTATAATTTTGAAATGTCCAACGAAGTCAATTAATGCGTCACAGTAAACAAACGAACAAAAGTAAATACGTATATGTTGAATAGTACTAATCAGATTAAGTTATAAAGAATTTTAGATGTTTAAATACCTGAAAACATTTAAGAAAAAAAAAATTAAAAAAAATGTAAAATGTATATTTTTATTGTAATAGGTTAATATTATGTCATTAGTTCTTATATATATATATATATATATATATATATATATATATATATATGTATTCATTCTAAGTCTCTATGCCCTTGACTGCAGTTGCAAATGCTGAGGTATTTACCTTCAGTGCAATTCGTGTTCAGTTTACGTAAGTAGGCTTGCTCCTACTATTGTTTCAGCTGAGGTAGATAGCTCTGAAACACTTATGTTCAGTCTGATGTACGTCGGGAGTATCGGGAATTCCATTTGGCTCCGATCGTCGAAAACGAATGGGGCCGAAAGAGGTTTATTTCTACTTATTGGCGGGTCGGTTTATTATCGGCTGGCGGTCGGACAGCTGATTGTGCGGCTCGGCTTTGAGAATTGAAAAATGTTTAAGGTATGAGATGAGGTGGGCCACCCCCGGCGGTAGCGGCCATACCTCAGGCCTGCCCCTGGGGGCGGCCAAATCCGGTTATCTCACAATCACCGCCTTCTCCCCACTCTCTTCCCGCCTTTTTTACAGCTGATCCCCTCCCTTCCTTCAGCTTGGAGCCACTCCATCATGGCTATCCAATGCCGACACTCTCTCCCTCCAATTCGACAATTGCTCCCAACATAGGCTCCCCACTCAAAGGAATTCCACGCTCCATAACGCAGGATCGAAATTTAAACAAGGGAGGAGTTTCTTTATGATTTCTTCTGGAATACCAACAGACGTCACGCCGAACGGGTTCAAGAAGAGTCAACAAATACTTCATACTTGATTCACTTCTTAAAAGAAAGTGAAAATGAAGAAAACTGGTTTCAGCAGACTTCCTTTCGGGGAAATCAGCTATTGAGGTTGTACTCATGGCGATATTTTCACTAAATGTCTTCAAATGTCCATCGATCCTACTTAGGTGATGATGAAAGTGAGGTCATTCAAGAATTATGAATATAAAGTATTCTTCTATAATAATAGTATAATATGTACATTGTACACGTGAGGAAACTAGAATTATCAGAATAATTTTAGTCATGCTGCTTCATATTTGTTATTTATTACCGTCCACTTTCTGCTCCTAAGGCTAATTGGGACGGGTTATCTACAGGTTACCATCCTTTTCTAGCCAGGGTGGGCAAAGGATTTCATTTAACGTTTCATCATTAATTAAGTTACTATTGACCATGCGGAAATCGAATGCTCCACTTTAGGGGGCGTTAAACTTTTGATTTTCCACAATTGTTGTTCTATGCATTTTTTGGTACTAAGCGAGTTATCTGAATATCCGAGTTATTTATTATTTGATAATCTCGGAGATATTGTGTTAGCGTTATGTAGGTTTATCTATTATAAATTTTCACGAGGGAAATCTGCTTAGTTTACGCAGCCCCTGCGTGACGGGCTTTCTTATCTCCTTTTTTCAATGACTTAATATATTTGTTTTTATGTGATATTAGCAGGAGATTGTATTCAGGGAACGATTTTTGAAACATTCCTTCAAATGTATATCGGTCCTAAGAAGACAATGACGAAAATGAGGTCTGTTGATTAACTATGCAACATGTAATGCCCAATTTTTTTAGGATATTTATAAAAGAGATTATAAATGCCACCCTGGTGGCAAAGTCTGAAGTAGAGATGGATGGAATGCTGCAAGTCCTAAAGGATGCTCTAGATCAGTTTGAATTCAATATAAATGCTCATAAAACAAAACTTTTGGTTGTAGAAAAGAAATAAAGCCAAGGAAATATAAATATTAGAATTGGAAACATTGTGCTTGAAAAAGTGAATGAGTTTTGTTAGCTAGGAAGCATCATCACTGAACACAATGATAGCAGAGCTGAAGTAGATAGAAGAATAGCACTTGCTGAACAAGCCTTACAAAGGAAAGGGAGTGTTTTAATTAGTAAGCATATGAAGCATGGATAAGAAAAAAGTCCTCTACGCAGGGGTTGCGTAAATTAAGCAGATTTCCCACGTGAAGTTATACAATAGAAACATCTCCATGCGAGAGCCTAACAATTACGGAAACGGCCGAACTAGCTTTTGGCGGGAAACTCAGTCTCCGTTATCGGCCCACATTTAATAAAATGCAAATATCTCGGTTAATATTCGAGATAGAGAATAAATGTGTAGAACAATATTTATAGTAAATTTAGTTTGCAATAAGATTGATTCGATGCAATTTTAGAATCCGACGTATGGTAACGGTCGCAATTATTGTTTTATTGTTACCAAACTAGATATTTAATCGTTTTATGTAAAAAGAAACATCAAGTTCGTTAATGGCTGAAATCCGACAAGCGGGGGGGGGGGGTTAGAGGGGCAGAATTTCGAAAATTCTTATTATCTCCGTTATTATGCAGCTGATCAAAACATTGTATAGAACCAATCTTATTGCAAATGTAATGTTCTATAAATGTTATGTGCATTTTTTTCATTATCTTGATTGTTAACCGAGATAAGCATTTTATAATTTTCGGGCTTCAGTAACCCCCCTCCCCGCCTCCTACTCATGTCATATTAACAATAAACTGTTATATTATGAAGAACATTTGAAGCATAAATACCACAAAGTGTTCTCATTGAACTACTATTTTTTTTAGATAAATGCAAACACGTGGCACACGTCGGAAATCTGCTTAGTTTTGCACCCCCCGCGTATCGGGCTTATTATATTTTTTCTTCAGTGTTTACTAAAATTTCGAGATTTCTAATGGCACATTTGCTACAATAATTTTGATTGGATTTGACCTTTTAATCCATACCACAATTTTTAAATAAAGCTACAGCCTCGACCATATTTGCATAATCTAGTATAAAGGTTCGATGAATGGTAAGGTTGCAACAAGTCTGCTTTGTGCAATATCAAATGTTTCTTGCTATTTAAGTCATTCTAGCCTTGGTAAGTACAAACAACATACAGCATACTGTGACACTGTATTTACATTGCTATGGACAATATATATAGAACAGTAGCTGTTGACAGGCCTGAAGAAGATATATATATATAGATATAGATATAGATATTTATAAAGATCAAATTCGTTAAGGCCTACAATATCTGCGTTGTTAAGCGTCGGATCAAAAAGTGTACAGGAACAGTTTTATTGCAAAGTTAATATTCTGTAAATGTTGTTATATACACGTTTTAATCTCTATATTGAATATTAACTGAGATATTTCCTTATTTTATTTTGCTAACTCCCACTTCTACTCATGACATATTACCATTAAGCTGTTATCAGGAACCACTTCATTCCAAGTTGAAATTCCAAATAATGTTTTTTGAACTATTACTTTGTGAGACACATACAAATAATTCATCAATTTAGATTTTCTGTTCTTTACTCGGAAATGTCTATTTGGCTGTTTCGGTCAACACAAAAGTTGTTAAAAGTTTGATTTTCCACAATTGTTGTTGCAACAAAAGTATTTTTGTTAACTCAAATATTTAGTGAGTTATTTGTACTTTCTTGTTTTCTTCATTCAGTGACTCCCACTCTCTTTTTTACTCATCGGTTTCTTTACATGTGAAAAGAGAAAGCGTGGTGAGGTGAGATCCCGTGAGTTATACCAGGAGTTAGGAAATGTGTTTGTTTGCGCAGCCCCTGCGTGACGGACTATTCCCTTCTCGGCAGGACTACGGCTTGCCTTCTTCCCACAGTCTATTAAGACTCATTATTGCTTTGATGTGCCCGTTCCTGGACCTGTTGTACAGGAGCCTGTCAACGTTAGAAGCAGTGTTTGTCCCAGTGCCTAGGAGGACGGGCTTTACGACATTACCTGTCCTCTGCCCCCCGCATAATAATTGTCAGTAGGTAATAAACTATTGTCCCAGGACCTAGAAGGTTCCTTTCTCTGGAGTCAGGTCATCGGTAGCCCAGTTATTCCTCTACTGGCTACTGTCCCTACTTCACCCGAACTGCTACAATCAACCCCTGTTTGGGAATGGCATCTTTTCATCAAGGCGTCTCTGTCATTGTCCCAGCCAACACTCAGCCCTTGTCTTACAACTTAATTAATAATAATTCTTTATTGTTTGTTCTTTGATTTACTTCTCTTGGTGACTCATTGGCCAAAACTATACAAACATTTTTTTTTTTTTTTAAATATCCATCGATCCTACCTAACGCATGACATGTTCTATCTGCGTACTTGTCTATCGATACACACAACAAACGGTTTGTGTTATATCGTCAACATGATGATTTAAAGGCTGGCTATACCTTGTAGTGCAATCATTGTGTTCTATCAGAAGCTAGCTCTTTTAGCAGGTTTCCCTTAAGGGAAATCAGCTATTGAGGTCGTACTCATGACGCGAGTTTCGAAACATTTCTTCAAATGTCCATTGATCCTACCCAGGAGATGACGAAAATGAGGTCCGTTCAAAATTATATATATATATTATATATATATATATATATATATATATATATATAAATATTTGCATGTTAAACGCTCTAGCGGTCGCAATTTTCGTTTGATCGTTACCAAACTCGATATTTAAAACGTTTTATGCAAAAATAAAGATCAAGTTCAGTAAACTCGATATTTAAACGTTTTATGCAAAAATAAAGATCAAGTTCAGTAATGGCTAAAATAGGGCCAGTGGGGTTTATGAGGGGGGGGGGGTTAGAGGGTAGAAATTACCAAAATTCAAATTATCTCCGTTACTATACGTAAAAATCAATCTTATTGCAAATTAAATTTACTATAAATAATGTTATATACATTTATTCTGTATCTTGAATATTAACCGAGATATTTGCATTTTTCTGTTTTCAGCTTCTGAGATGAGATCGGCTAACTTCGGGTCTAGTCGTGAGTTTCCGTCAAGAGCTAGTTCGGGCTGTCCCTGTAACTGTTTGACTCTCTATTCTGAAATTTCTCTATTGTATAACTTCACGTGGGAAATCTGCTTAGTTTACGCAGCTCCTGCGTGACGGACTTTTCATATTACTATACTCAGCCAAATCCATAAGATGCTTCATGTCTTCAATATAGGATTTCCTAGGCCATCCTCTTCCCATATGCCAAAAAATCATACCTTTAAATATATTTGTGCTTTATGATATGCCCAAAAAGTGTCACTCTCCTTATCTTCAAGGCATTGATAAGACAGTTTATTTAATCTCTGTTACCTTAGATTTTTCTCCGCTTTAATAATGCGTTGAGCCGCCATTTCTTTCTAAGACTTCAGCCAATCGCTTTGGGAGAGATTTAAAAAGTTTTTTTTTTTATATACGTTTTACGAATAGTGGACCACTTTTCTTCGATGCAAGATTTCAGTTCTTCTACAGAGTTAAGCTGTCTTTCTCGAGCATAAACTGCACGAGAAAGTTCACCCCAGCAGTTCTCAATTATGTTAAGGTCTGGTGATCGGGCTGACCAGGGTATAACGGGAATATTTTTGGCAGCAAACAAATTTTTTACTTTGCGAGCAGTGTGGACAGGTGAATTGTCTTGCTGAAAGATGAACCGCCCTCGAGTCAGTTCTTCTCCTCTCCCAACAATTTGCTCCCGGATGGTGTCTATGTACTTTTTTGCGTTTAATGTCGCCGAACTAAACACTAAATCTGTCTTTCCACGGTATCCTATCGCAGACCAAACCATAACACCTCCTCCTCCCATTTGACATTTACTTAAAAATAATTTTTCCTTCCGCAAATCATGAAAATAATATCGATATCCATCAGGCCCATCCAAAATAAACTTCTTTTCATCGCTGAAGATAACTTTCTTTCATCTCCTTCTCCAAGTAATATGTTCCGAAACAAACTCCTTTCTGTTGGCTTTGTGTGCTTTTGAAAGAGGGGGCTTTGACTTCAGTTTAAGGCGCTTTAAACGACTGGTCTTTTGCAAAAAGCGTTGAACATTCCTGACGTTTGTTTGGACCCCAGCTTGTTCACAAATTTCTCTCGCTGTGGCTGAAGAGTTGGATGCATGGCGTAAAATGCCTCCCTGTTCTCGAACTGTCATTGCCATGGGCCTACCTGTGCTTTTCTTCTTGCCAGAATCGTTGCCCAGCCTAATGAAATTTCTTATTAAATGCCTGCTTCTATTTAAAGTTCGAGCGATTTTCGATATTGTCAAGTTGTTATCGCATAATGTTTTAATCATATCCTTTCCACTCGCAGATAACACTTTTCCCGTAGGCATTACGTAATAAAATTTAATTAGATCAAAACAACTAACACTTCCTAGTCACTAGCAGTGTTCCAATAGCAAGATTTAGATATGAACTGAGAGGCTGGCCTATACTTTTGTCGCATGTCAATATTTACATTTTAGCAGATTTCCCTTAAGGGAAATCAGCTATTGAGGTCGTACTCATGACGCGATTTTCGAAAAATATCTTCAAATGTCCATCGATCCTACCCGGGAGATGACGAAAATGAGGTCCGTTCAAAACTATATATATATATATATATATATATATATATATATATATATATATATATATATATATATATATATATATATATTTGTCTGTTAACACTCTAGCGGTCGCAATTTTTGTTTAATCGTCACCAAAATCGGTATTTAATCGTTTCATGTAAAAAGGAAGATCAAGTTCGTTAACGGCTGAAATCGGACCAGTGGGAGGGGGGGATTTTCAAAAATTCGAAATATCTCCGTTATTATGCATCGGATCGAAAAATTGTATAGAACCAATCTTATTAAAAATTAAATTTACTATAAATATTGATATGTACATTTATTCTGTATCTTGAATATTAACCGAGATATTTGCATTTGTATTCTGCGTGTGGTCAACAGTAAGCTATGTTCCGACTTTCCGCCGAGAGCTCTGGCGGCCGTTTCTTTAACTATTCGTCCCTCGTGAATAGGTTTAGAGGTTAGGTTAACTGTTTTTTGGGGCTAGAAACTACTGGGTTATTACGCCCTAAATAATGATTTAGGTTTTGAGGTTTCTTACTACTACAGTTGTTATTAGGCAGATTTCTCTATTGTAAAACTTCTCGTGGGAAATCTGCTTAGTTTACGCAGCCCCTGCGTGACGGACTTTTTAGCTTATGCTATGGTAAGAAGGATCAGGACTTATTACTGATATTCCATTCTGGGAGGCAGTGGGATTAGAACAGTATTCATTTGCTTTCGAGGAAGTATGACATTCAATATTGTCAAAAACTGACAAAATTTGGTGGTGGCCTATAACTTTGTCGGGGAGCTATTAAACTGTTGACGATCTACAATTGTTGCTCTATGCATTTTTAGATGTCCCTTAAGGGAAATCAGCTATTGAGTTCGGAATAAATACAAACGGTAATGAGAAATCTTTCTGACAATTTACAATACAAGTTAATAGTCTCTACAACGGACAGCGGCTGAATTGTAAATATAAAGGCCAACCAACCTTGTATCGCTGAATAGATAGATAAATAGACCGGAAAGACAAATAATTCCTGAAATATATCTGACTATAACATATTAATTTTATTGAAGGCAATTTACTAATGCTATTGATGTGATTTTTAATGGTCAGAATAATTTATATGTCAATCACTCAAATTTTAGTAACTTGATAGACAACGGACTTGATCTTTCTTTTTACAAGAACAAAAGAAGGGGGGTGTCAACAGAACTTATATGCCTATCTCGGTTAATATTCAAGATAAAGAATAAATGGATGTAACAATATTTATAGTAAATTTAATTTGCAATAAGATTGTTTCTATACAATTTTCCGACCCGACATACAGTAACAGAGATAATTTGAATTTTGGTAATTTCTCCCCTAACCCCCCCCCCCCTCATAAACCCCACTGGCCCTATTTTAGCCATTACTGAACTTGATTTTTTTTTATATATATAAAACGTTTAAATATCGAGTTTGGTAACGGTCAAACAAAAATTGCGACCGCTAGAGCGATAGCAGACAAATCTATATGTATATATATATATATATATATATATATATATAGGGTGTGTTATTCTTCTCGGAGTTTTGGTCAATATTGGTGAATTAAATCTTAGTTTATGCTGATATTTCGAGAATCTTTATTTTCTCTTCTTCAGGGCTGTAAAATTACATGTACTACTTTATAATATTGCACCTTGTTATTATACGTTATTGTAAAAGGTTTTTTTTTTCCTTATTATTACTTACCAAGACTAAATAATCTATAAACTATTATACATTCTTATTGCACTATGACTAGGGATATACTAACCTTCCTTGTTTTGTTTACATAGCAGGGTCACAGCCTTTTGTATGTTTTATATATTTATAGTATGGTGTCTTTGTGAATAACACACCCTATATAAATACAACCTGGTCGAAAACATCAGCACAATTATATATATATATACATATATAATTTTGAACGGACCTCATTTTCGTCATCTCTCTCTGGGCAGCATCGATGGACATTTGAAGAAAGTTTTAGAAAATCGCGTCATGAGTACGACCTCAATAGCTGATTTACCTTAAGGGAAATCTGCTAAAATGGACAAATATCTCTCTAAACAAGTAAAAGCTTTAGTTGTCTAGTAGAACAATGTTGTAACTAAAGCGAGGCTGTGCTACTGCATTCCCAATCTTGCTGTCAGTTGCAGACTCATAATGAATTATTGTTCTGTTTGAGCGATTCAAGGGAAGACTTCCTTCTCAAGAAGTGAAAAAGGTGGTGACATTGTTGTCTAAATACTCGCTGAGAGGCTTAGGGCTGTATGCCATTGTTGTTAGTGAGTGCTCTGCCTACCCGTTACTAACAGCAGCCTCCAATAAACAGGGCCGCCCTACCTGCTCCTTCCACGAACCTCTGTTCATTGTCCCGTCAACTGTTCCCCTAACTCTGGTTCCGGATTGTCAGCTCTTACAACAACCCTCTATAGATCAATCAACACAACGAATAAACCTGTCGGGCTTTAAAAGTCACAAATTTGTAATAAGGTACTGTCCAAAAAACAATTATAAACCACTCGAGAAGATGTTGATGGTTATAAATATCCCAAGAAACTCAAAATGTTCTTTAATCCATAAAGAAAACGAAAGCAAAAATATTAACATTTAACAAAAAATAAAACATCTAGAGCGTATAAAAATATTAACATCTATATATATATATATATATATATATATATATATATACTAGCTCAGATACCCGGCTTCGCCCGGGAATTTATTTGAGGCTGAATGGTTATGGCATTTTTTTGGCAAAACTTTACTTTGCACAATATTTTGACATTTACCCGTCCCAGTGTTTAGGGTTAATACCCGTCGTTGGCATTTGTTAATAATAAAATTAATTTTTTATGTAAGTCTTGACTTTCCTCCAAATTGTCATATTTCATGTTTTGTTATATTGCCATATTTCCCGTCTCCTGTGCATAATGCATAGATTTCAATTACTAAGGACAAAATATTAACATAGATTTGAATTAATTTTTCCAGGTGAGGTACCTCATAGTTCAAATTAGAATGAATTGTTGAGCAAATCAATATTTCTAAGCAAATTACTTGCTCCACACATTGTTCCTGGAGAAATGTATAAAACAAAAGTTAATCTAAATAACAAAGTAAACAACTTTTGTTATTTGCTTGTTTGTCAAAAAACAAATAGACAATTAAATATCATGAACTTTTATTTCAGGCTTCCATTATAACCCCCACTCCCGTTCTAACCTAAAAATTTTAATATAGCTTATAATCATGGAAGAATTAATGCTAATTGACATACCGAGTTTTTAAGTTCTGTTTAATCGTTTGTGCCTAATGAAATAGTTGACTCCCGCTTTAGTTTATAGTGTATATCTCGTTTATAATTCGGTATAAGAAAAAAGTGTATATAACAAAAGTTACTCTAAATAACAAAATAAACAACTTTTGTTATGTTCATATTTGCCGAAAAACGAATAGAAAACGAAATACCGCTATTTTTAAATTCAGCCCTCCCTTACAACCCCCACTCCTGCCCGTCCCTAGAAATGTTGGTATGGCTTGTTATAATGAAAGCGTTAGTGCTAATACATATACCGAGTTTTATTAATTTCAGTTGGGTCTTTTGTCCCAAATAAAATTGTTGACTTCCGCTATAGGTTTTAGCGTATATCTCGATTATAATACGTTTACGAAAAAAGTGTATATAACAAACGTTACTCTAAATAACAAAATAAACAACTTTTGTCATGTTCATACTTGCCGAAAAACCAATAGGAAACGAAATATCGCTATTTTTAATTTCAGGCCTCCCTTACAACCCCCACTCCTGTTCATCTCAGAGAATTTTAATATAGCCTAAAGTCTACGTTGGGTTAGTTGTAATATACATGCCAAGTTCAGCCGTTTATGCGTGAAAAGGTAACAAACAAACAAACAAACAAACAAACATACACCGAAGAAACAAAATGCAGTTATGGTGTCTATGACATGAGAAACGAAAAGTTATCGTGAAATTTCGCAAAAAAAATCAATGTCCAGACAGAGGTTACAATTTTTATATATATATATATATATATATATATATATATATATATATATATATATATATATATATATAAAATGTCTCTTAATCCTCTAGCGGTCGCAATTTTTGTTTGATCGTTGCCAAACTAGATATTTAAACATTTTATGTAAAAAGAAAGATCAAGTTCGTTAACGGCTGAAATAGGACCAGAGGTAGGGAGGGGGGTTAGACGGGTGGATTTTCGAAAATTCTAAATATCTCCGTTACTATACGTCGGATCGAAAAATTGTATAGAATCAATCTTATTGCAAATTAAATGTACTATAAATATTGTTATATACATTTATTCTCTATCTTGAATATTAACCGAGATATTTGCATTTTTATTAAATCTGGGCGGCTTTCCCGCCAAAAGCTAGTTCGTCCGTTTCCTTAACTGCTCGGCTCTCCTGAAATTTCTCTATTGTAAAACATCACGTTGGAAATCTGCTTAGTTTACGCAGCCCTTGAGTGGCGGACTTTTAGCAGATTTCCCTTAAAATCAGCTATTTTTATATTTATTTAAATATGATTGAACTTATTGAAAATATGACGGACTTTTTATATTTATTTAAATATGATTACAAGTAAAAAAGTCCGTCACGCAGGGGCTGCGTAAACTAAGCAGATTTCCCATGTGAAGTTATACAATAGAGAAATCTGCCTAATAACAACTGAATTAGTAATAAACCTCTAAAACCTATTCACGAGGGACGAATAGTTACGAAAACGGCCGCCAGAGCCCACGGCGGAAAGTCCGAAACATACGACTGCTGCCGCAGAATACAAATGCAAATATCTCAGTTAATATTTCAAGATACAGAATAAATGTATAGAACAATATTTATAGTAAATTTAATTTGCAATAAGATTAATTCTGTAATCGTTTTCGATCCGACGTATAGTAACGGAGATATTTTGAATTTCAGTTTTTGAAGTATATTGAAGTATGTACCTCATTTTCGTCATCTACTAGGTAGGATGATTTCCCTTAGGGGAAATCTGCTAATAGGGATTAAAGTAAATGTGTTTACATGTCTTTAGTCTAACCAGCTGGGCATTTATTTATTATTTATATTTATCTATCACAATATCCCCTCCAAAATAAATAAATAAATATTTATCTATCGTAAACCTTCACGTGGGAAATCTGCTTAGTTTACGCAGCCCCTGCGTGACGGACTCTAATTTTAAGCGAGGTATTCGTAGTATATTTTCCCTGTTTTCGCGCCGAGTATCCCTCTGACGTGTGGAGTTTAATTTAATTTTTATGACCTCCATCGGTTGGATACTAATACATTTCAATTATCTAATATATAAAAATGAATGTTTGTGTGTATTTCCTTTATAGAATCGTAAACGGCTGAACCGAATTTTATGAAACTTGGTATGTATATTACTACTAAAACAGGTTAGGTTTCTGGCTGTATTAATATTCTCTGAGACGAACAGGAGTGGGGGTTATAAGGGAGGCCTGAAATTAAAAATAGCGATATTTCGTCTCCTATTGGTTTTTCGGCAAATATGCACATAACAAAAGTTATTTATTTTGTTATTTAGAGTAACTTTTGGTGCATACAATTTTGTCGTATAACAAATTATAAATGAGTTATACGCTAAAAACTATAGTGGGAGCCAACAATTTTTTATGGCACAAAAGACTCAACCGAATTAAACGAAACTCCGTATGTGATTTGGTTTTAGCACCTCCCTGATTGTAAGCTATATTAAAATTTCTAGGTACGAAGAGGATTGGGGGGTTATAAGGGAGGTCTAAAATTAAAAATATCGATATTTCGTTTCCTATTGGTTTTCGGTAATTACGCACATAACAAAAGTTAGTTATTTTGTTATTTAAAGTAGCTTTTGATATATGCACTTTTTCCATATAATGAAATATAAATGATGTATACACGAAAAACTATAGAAGGGATCAACAATATTATGGGATTCGAAAGACTAAATCAACAAAAGTCAGTATTTTTAACAAAGATAATATGATAATCTATGGTTATGTTATATATAAAAAATGATACATGCACAGAAAACGGGTAATATGAAAATATTGTGTATTATGTTGAATTAAGCACATAACAAATACTTTTATTATTTACATATCCACAGCACTCCGGACTCGGGTGTCAATCCTATGGATTGAGACTGGAAAATGTAAAAATATTGTACAAAGTAAAGCCCCCCCCCCAAAAAAAACCGTCATCATTCAACCTCAAATGATTTCCCGGGCGAGGCCGGGGTACTTCAGCTAGTTACTCATAAAAGTTTGTATTTAATAATTAGATAATGTTACTAATAAATCTTTTTAAACTATAAATGCTCTACAATCATTGTCCTATGCATTCTTTCGTAACTCTAATATTCAGAAAGTAATACTTTCTGTCTTCAGTAAACCCCCATTTCTACCCATCGGATTGTTATTTAGAAATAGAAATTATATGGTCAGATAAGATGAGTTTCTTCTTGTTGATTAGTATTATTATTTTTCGTTTCAATTTTAGTTATGTTTTAGGATTTTTTCTGTTGTTAGTTTTACTTTTTTTTTTGTGAGTTATTGTTCAGTTAGTTCTTGTGAGTTGTTTGTCTTGTTTTATGGCCGTTTATGTTGGTGAGCAATATCGCCTAGTAACGAAATACACAAAAAATGATTTAAAATTAAATTATTTATTAACGTCCACTTTTTGCAACTAAGGCTAATTAGGATAAGTCATCTACAGGTTACCACCCTTTTCCTAGTCACAGTGGGACTAAGGGTTTATTTAATGAGTTCTGTCACTAAATAAATTCCTATTACCCAGGCGGGAATTTAACTCGCCACTCTAGGTTTACCGTGAGAAAAAATGATTTAAATAAATATTTATTTTTCTCAAGCATATACAACGTTAGATTACTCCTTGGCGAGGGTAGATAAGGGCTGGAGCCTGGTGTGGTCGCCGAGTGACGTCAGAGAGCTCCAAATCCTTGCTAATCCTCGCTGGCGGGGTTTATTGCTCCGACCTCACTGGCCTCACCTTATTACAGCTGCTAAGTCAGCCACCTCTCTCTCTCTCTGCCCACTACCAATTATCCTTTTATTGGCCTATATTGCATTCTCACTCCCTACTCTATTATTGTCTATAATACTTTACAGGCCCTTACAATTATGTCTTATTAGTCCAAAGCCTTTTATTTATCGTCGAATCATTTCCTTGTTTCCAGTAAATCCAGACACAGGAAGGCGGCTACCGAGAAAGGACCTTGTTGTGAGGTTGTTTTACCAGATTTCCCTTGTAGGAAATCAACTATTGAGATTATATTCATGACTGGATTTTCGAAACACTTTCTCAAATACAAATCGATAAAACGGGAACATGAACTTACGAAAATGAGGTAAGTTTAAAACTATATATATATATATATATATATATATATATATATATATATATATATATATATATATATATATAAATTGTAACCTCTGTCTGTACATTGATTTTTTTCGCGAAATTTCACGATAACTCTTTGTTTCATATGTCATATACACCATAACTGCATTTTGTTTCTTTCGTGTGTGTTTGTTCGTTACCTTTTCACGCATAAACGGCTGAACCGAATTTTATGAGACGAACTGGAGTGGGGGTTATAAGGGAGGGCTGAAATTAAAAATAGCAATATTTCGTTTCCTAATGCATTTTCGGCAATTATGCAGATACGAAAAGTTGTTTATTTTGTTATTTGGGGTAACTTTTGTCGTATATCTGAGTATAAATGAGTTATATGTTAAAAACTACTGCCGAAGTCAACAATTTTATTTGGCACAAAAAACTCAACCGAACTAAACCACACTCGGTGTGTGAATTAGCACTAACGCCTTCCTTATAATAAG
Source organism: Riptortus pedestris (assembly GCA_019009955.1). Taxonomy (NCBI): domain Eukaryota; kingdom Metazoa; phylum Arthropoda; class Insecta; order Hemiptera; family Alydidae; genus Riptortus; species Riptortus pedestris. The sequence goes on from CM032228.1 coordinate 255,846,784, forward strand.
CCATACTCACATGGGAGTGGGGGTTATAAGGGAGGCCTGAAATTAAAAAGATTGATATTTCGTTTCCTATTGGGGTTTCGGCAAATGTGCACATAACAAAAGTTGTTTATTTTGTTATATAGAGAAATTTGCTCAACAATTCTTTGGAACTACCATGAACCTCTACGGGAAAAATTAATTCAAATGTATGTTAATATTTTGTGCTTAATAATTTAAATATATGCATAATGCACAGGAAACGGGAAATATGACAATATGAAGGACAGTGAAGTCTTACATAAAAAAATAATTTTATTATTAACAAATCCACAAAAACGACGGGTATTTACACTAAACACTGGGACGGGTAAATGTCAAAATATTGTGCAAAGTAAAGCCTTGCCAAAAAAATACCACCAACATTCAGCCTCAAATGAATTCCCGAGCGAAGCCGGGTATCTGAGCTAGTATATATATGTACATGGTCTCAAGTTCCCGTGCCACCCCGCTCCCTCCCTTAAAATCACCAATTGCATTAACAAAAGGCTCATACTTGCTGTGCAATAATTGAGACCCCTGAAGAATCTTTTCAGTCCATATTCAACATCGTAACCTTTTCCAGCGACCATAACTTTGGAACGGGAAAAGGAATGGATTCTGAAATTTCGAAAAAAAGAATAACAAATACTAAAAAAATATTCTGGAATGCATCCAAAAAATGTTTACGGACATGTCATATGCACTTTAGAATACGGTATGAAATACCTTTACGCTCTGTGTATTTACTACTGAAATTGAATTTATCGTCAATCTGATTTTATTTTAGCAGATTTCCCTTAAGGGAAATCTGCTATTGAGGTCGTACTCATGATACGAGTTTCGAAAAATTTCTTCTAATGTCCATCGATCCTACCCAGGAGATGACGAAAATGAGGTCCGTTCAAAATTATATATATATATATATATATATATATATATATATATATATATATATTTGTCTGTTAACGCTCTAGCGGTCGCAATTCTTGTTTGATCTCTACCGAACTCGGAATTTAATCGTTTTATGTAAAAAGGAAGATCAAGTTCGTTAATGGCTGAAATCGGACCAGTGGGAGGGGGGGGTTTAGAGGGGGGGATTTTTGAAAATTCAAAATATGTTCGTTATTATGTGTCGGATCGAGAAATTGTATAGAATAAATCTTATTGCAAATTAAATTTACTATAAATATTGTTCTATACATTTATTCTGTATCTTGAATATTAACCGAGATATTTGCATTTGTATTCTGCGTGTGGTCACTAGTAGCCTATGTTCAAACTTTCTGGCGAGAGCTCTGGCGGCCGTTTCAATAACTATTCGTCCCTCGTGAATAGGTTTAGAGGTTAGGTCAACTGTATTTTGGGGCTAGAAACTACTGGGTTATTGCGCCCTAAATAATGTTTTAGGTTTAGAGGTTTCTTACTACAACAGTTGTTATTAGGCAGATTTCCCTATTGTAAAACTTCACGTGGGAAATATGCTTAGTTTACGCAGCCTCTGCGTGACGGACTTTTTTTCATGTCTTCAATATTCTGCGACATGTTTTTTTTTTTTTTAAATTTCAGAATCCATTCCTTTTCCCGTTGACTTGTTTCAAGGACAATTTTGTTTACTTCAACTTTTAAGTCGCAGCATTTTTTAATAAAATGTGCCGATTCTGAAATAAAGATTTGTGCATTTTATGACCGAAGTATGTGTCCAAACAAAACATTCGCCTATATAAACTCGTTTTAGAATTTGATTTTCAACAATAATCCGAAATAAAAATGTTGGCATTCCTTTGGAAATTCCCAAGTTGTGGTCACTGGAGAAGGTTACGATGTTGTAATATGGACAGAGGATTCTTCACTGGTCACAATTATGGCACACCAAGGCCCAACCTTTAGATTTTAAGAGGGGGGGGGGTGGCACTGGGGACACCCTGTATATATTTGCCTGTTACCGCTCTATGTTTGGCAATTTGTGTTTTATCATTACCAAACTCAGTATTTAAACATTTTATGTTTATATGAAGATTAAGTTCCCTAACGGCGCTGGAATTCGTACCGGGAGGAGGGGAGGGTTTTAGAAGAGCGAATTTCGAAAATATCTCCGTTATTATGCATTGGATAGAAAAATTGTTCCATATTTTAGTTTTCGGCTATCAGTAAACCTCCAATCTTAAAAAAAGTCGCATTAACAATAAGTCGTCACGTCCAACTAATTCATTCCAAGATTATACGTTATGGGATTCAATGATTTTTTACTGTGTGAAATACATGCAAATACTCTGATGAGGTCATCAATTATGATTTTTCGATCTTTACTTCAAAATGTTTATTCGATCTAGACCATTCTTGATATTTAGCCGTAAAAATCAACACTAATGTTTCATATTTGTTATTGGCTGAAATCGGGCCTAGAATATTGGTGGGGGGATTCGAAATATCTAAGTTATGATGATGAAAGGTGGCCCTACATACATATCTCGTTACCAAGGTCATGTCCCACCGTACTTGGAAGCACATATCCTTAACAAGATCATCACTGGCCCTACATACAAGCATGACATGTTACCAAGGCCATGTCCCACCTTACTTGGACATGTATATCGTTAACAAGATCATCACTAGCCCTACTTACAAGCATGACATGTTACCAAGGTCATGTCCCACCTTACTTGGAAGCACATATCCTTAACAAGATCATCACTGGCCCTACATACAAGCACGACATGTTACCAAGGTCATGTCCCACCGTACTTGGAAGCACATATCCTTAACAAGATCATCACTGGCCCTAAATACAAGCATGACATGTTACCAAGGTCATGTCCCACCTTACTTGGAAGCACATATCCTTAACAAGATCATCACTGGCCCTACATACAAGCATGACATGTTACCAAGGTCATGTCCCACCTTACTTGGAAATGTATATCGTTAACAAGATCATCACTAGCCCTACTTACAAGCATGACATGTTACCAAGGTCATGTCCCACCTTACTTGGAAATGTATATCGTTAACAAGATCATCACTAGCCCTGCTTACAAGCATGACATGTTACCAAGGTCATGCTTGACCATACTTGCAAGCAAATATCCTTAACAAGATCACCACTGGCCCTAGTTACAAGCATGCAGAAGAAGCAGACCAGGAATCGTCCATTGGGCGGGTTTGAATGCAGCATCCAACTAATTCTGTTTACATATCGAAGAGTATGGCTCACAAATTCCAGGGTTTTACGACCTCTTCAAAAGTTCGGCGTCCTCGCCGCCTCTGCAATGCATAAAGGCTGCGTACTGTAATTGAAGGTAAATGGGAGTGTTTGTCACGGGACTATTCCATTCGAGGCGACTGTTACTTAAGAGAAGAGAAGAAGATTTACAGTCCAGGACGAATGCTGCTGAGGAAGCCCACGGAGCGAGTCTAAATGGCAGAACAAACAAACAGTTCCGGGTAACGTTAGGCCCTTGGCGATCTAGCGGAGAAAGGGAGAGTGCACTGCCCTTAGGGACCACTGACCTCAGGGCACCGACCTCAGGTACTCTCAGAGGTACACAGCCTCCGATAGCAGCTGATTCCCGCTTCTTTGTAGCCTCACAAGGACCGCATTATCTCTTCAAAATTATCATTACCGTCACCATTCCAGTACATTATCTAAATCTCGGGTTACAGCAGTAGAGACTCCTTTTAGCAGATCAGCTATTGTGGTCGTACTCATGACGCGATTTTCAAAAATTTTCTTCAAATGTACATCGATCCTACCCAGGAGATGACGAAAATGAGGTCAATTCAAAACTGTATATATTATATACGAGGGTCATTTTTAAAGTAAGAGCCGATTGTGCAGGTGACGTCAGTTGAAGGCCAGCAACTCTTGGCCTGTCAAACCACTACACTGTCATTGCGTCAGACGTCTCTGCCAGTCATAGTTTATGATTATTCTGCCAAGTTTGTTATCAAGTCGATCAGCAATCCTGCCGATTGTCAAGTGCGGGCTGTTATTCGGTTTTTGAACGCAAAAAAAGGTTCGTCCTGCTGAAATTCACTCACAATTCACCGACCCGCCCCGAACAATTCAAATGAGAACATCCAACACGGAAAATCATGTCCAAAGTGTTTTGGGGTCGGAAAGGCATTCTTCTGATAGACTTTTTGCCAAGAGGAATGACAATAAAAGCGGAGAAGTATTGTGATACACTGGTAAAGCAAAACAACTGGGCAATACTTTCCACTGGGAAATACTGGATCATCCACCTTTCAGCCCAGACTTAGCACCATCAGACGTTCATCTCATTCCAAAACCTAAGGAATATTCTCGGTGGGAAGCGTTTGGAAAGCGATGATATGGTAAAAGAAACAGTAAAGAACTGGTTTAAAGGTCAGGCAGCGGAGTTCTTCGATGAAGGGATCCAAAAGTTGGTTGCCACGGCTTGACAAATGCTTGAATATTCAAGGCAAAAGTGAAATAAATGTACATATTTTAGTTTTTGATCTTAATTGTGCTATTAAACAAAATTTCCTTAACTCCATAACAAAACGGCTCTTACTTAAAAAATGACCCTCGTATATATAACGTATGTCTGTTATAGCTCCAGCGGTCGCAATTATTGTTTAGGCGTTACCAAACTAGATATTTAGTAATTTTGTTTAAAAAGAAAGATCAACTTCCTTAACGGCTGATATTGGACGAGGGGGGAGGGGAGGGGGTTAGTGGGCAGGAATTTCGAAAATTCAAAATGTCTTTGTTACTATACGTCGGAACGAAAAATTGTATGGAATCACTCTTATTGCTAATTACGTTTACTATAAGTATTGTTGTATACATTTATTCTCTATCTTGAATATTAACCGAGATATTTGCACTTTTATTGTGTGCGGATAACGGACGACATGAGTTCGGGTCTAGTCGTGAATTTCCGCCAAAAGCTAGTTGGGTCGTTTTCGTACTGTTCGGCTCTCGTGAAATTTCTCTATTGTAAAACTTCACGTGGGAAATCTGTTTAGTGTACTCAGCCCTTTTGAGCAACGGGCCTTTTTTCGTCATCTCTTGGATAGGATCGATGGATATTTCGGGAAACGATTCGAACATCGCTTCACGAGTACAACCTCCATAGCAGCAAAGAGGGAAATTTGCTAAGAATAAGGGAGGTCCAATACCGGACCATTATCATATCAAATCATTAAAATGCAAGTAGGCCTGTGTAGTTGGGCGTGATGTGAATATGCAAACAAGGGCATATGTTAGTAGGAGATTAGCTGCGGATGGTACAAGTGTTTGGCCGACAGATGTCCACCGATTCCTACCCCGAGACTATCAACCCTTCATCCCCTTGCAATTTATAACCCTCTCCCCAGCCAGTCATTCCTAGTTTATTATCTCCTGTTCATGTCCAAGAGTCAGGGCACTCGCCAGCATCATAGCTGCGCTTATTAGCAGATTTCTCTTATGGCAATTCTTCTTGTAGCTTCCCTGGACCCAATAATCAAGATTTCGCCACATTCTTGAATGACAGGGTAAGCTTTTTTTCACGTAGACTTTATTATAACTCAATGCTAAGTGAACTTAGCATATTTCCCACATGCTGGACTCACTATTGATCTCATCTGACAATATAATTTCTATTTCTAACCAAAAGCCTCATGAGTAGAGAAGACAAAAGTCCGTCACGCAGGGGCTGCGTAAACTAAGCAGATTTTCCTCGTGAAGTAATACAATAGAGAAATCTCCATACAAGAGCCCAACACTTACGGCAAAGGGACGAACTAGGGTTTGGCGGGAACTCAAAAATCCGTTACCGGCCCAAATTTAATAAAAATGCAAATATCTCGGTTAATATTCAAGATAGGGAATAAATGTATAGAACAATATTTATAGTAAATTTAATTTGTAATAAGATTGATTCTATACAATTTTTCGATCCGACGCATAATAACGGAGATATTTCGAATTTTCCGAAAATCCCCCCTCTAAACCCCCCCTCCCACTGGACCGATTTCAGCCATAACGAACTTGATCTTCCTTTTTACATAAAACGATTAAATTCCGAGTTTGGTAACGATCAAACAAAAATTGCCACCAATAGAGCGTTAACAAACAAATATATATATATATATATATATATATATATATATATGTAAATATATATTATATATACATAAAACAATTTTAAACGGACCTCATTTTCGTCATCCCCCAGGTAGGATCGATGGACATTTGAAGAAATTTTTCTCCAAACCCAACTCGCGTCATGAGTACGACCTCAATAGCTGATTTCCCTTAAAGGAAATCTCCTAAAAAATAAACTAGAAAGCACAAATAACGCGCTTACTATTTGAGAGAGTGAAATTCCCCCACGCAGGGCCTACGTTAACTAAGCAGATTTACCACGCATTAATCTAAAATATTAAAAGTACAAAGATAACAATATTTGGCATTTAATCCACAAATAAAGTGCTTCACGATAAATTAACTTATTTTCAATAAGTGGAGGTTTACTGAAAACTGACTATAAAAACATCAAATATCACGGTTTCGACTTTTTTGATATTTCGAATTTTCCAAATTCTCAGTCTAAACACCCCCCTCCCCACCCGCCCGGTTTCAGGCACTGCCGAACTTCTTCTCAATTTTTACATAAAACGTTTAAATATCGAGTTCCGTGACCAAACACCAGAACGATGCTTTATTTGATAAAATGGTGCCAGAATACAATTTATCTGAATGTTCTAATGAAACTAAGGAGAATAAAAGAAAATACGTACTGCTGATTTGGTTGGATATTTTAAAAAAATTGGGACCTCGGTTACACGTTTTTAGCAAACAAAATACGAAGACTGGCTGAATAAAAAAGCCCGTCACGCAGGGGCTGCGTTAACTAAGCAGATTTCCCACCTGCGTCACGTTTTTGCATTTATCTCAAAAATTAAATGTTCAATGAGAACAATATTTGGCATTTAAGCTTCAAATAAAGTGATTCATAACTTAATAGAATATTGATAATATGAGATGAGTAGGAGTGGCGGGTTTCCTGAAGACCAAAAACTAAAAAAATGTGCAGAACAACATTTGCAATAAGAATGATTCTATACAATTTTTTGATCCGACGCATAATAACGGAAATATTAAGAATTTTCGAAATTCTCCCTCTCTAAACCCCCCCTCCCCCTGGTCCGATTTGAGCCGTTAACGAACTCGATCTTTCTTTTTCTATAAAACGTTTATATATCAAGTTTGGTAAAGATAAGACAAAAATTGCGACCGCTAGAGCGGTAACAGACAAGTATATAGATAGATAAATTGATACACATACACACACACACACACACACACACACACACACATATATATATATATATATATAATTTTGAACGGTCCTCATTTTCGTCATCTCCTTTGTAGGATCGATGGACATTTGAAGAAAAATTTCGAAAATCGCGTCATGAGTACGACCTCAATAGCTGCTAACATTAAACTTCCCGATAACGTTTTTGGAAATATGTGAAATAAATAATAATCAACCCCTTCACGTAGAATTCCCCGAGTAAATTTCCTGGAAGTATGATACCCCATCCCTTAAGGGAATCTCCATGGATCTCGTTAAACTTAGCAACGGAGTCTTCAGTAGTTTTGAGAAATTATAGTTTGAGGTTTTATATTTAAAGATAGAGCTTGCATTGTCGGGAATTGTGATTTATTGTCGGGCACAAAGTTAATTCGGTAACCTCGGCTGCAGCTTATCAACAAACAATTTCCTTCTTCATAAAGCCCTTGGAGATAAATTGGAAAATATTTGGCAGAGCCGGGCAAGTAATGTATCGGCGGGAAATAAATCAGGAGGGAGTCTGATAGCCCTTATCAGCGGCAATAACAGACTCGGCGGGGACTAGATTAGAGAGGGAGACTCTCCTCAATTACAGATAGCGGGAGTAGTTCCCGCCAGAATGCGAAGATAGCGGGAAACTGATAAGGGGAAGCCAGTGTGTGACAAATTGTTTAATAGCTGCTAGTGGAGTAATGGTGCTTTGATTATCATAGGATTAGGGCAGGGGCAGAGGACACATGTGACTCGGTGCATCCCATATGGGCTCTCTCCCTCTCCTCAATGACCTGTGAACTTTTTATTAATTTATTGTCATCATATGTTTCATATCATAAGCCCTTCGCCAACTGCCTCTAGATACTAATTGTTTTCAACAAAAAAAAAAGGTCTCCAACAATGATGAACTGTTATTGTTGAGATTATATTTTAAACAACTCTTCATGCTATATGATCCAGCATCCTGGACCCTCACCCCCCCCCTCCCAATACTAACATAATAAAAAATGAAAGTCCGTCACGGAGTGGCTTCGTAATCCACATCATTGATCTCATCTTAATATATGATTTCTATTACTTGCGTTAATATTTCCGACTATCAAAAATCAAACCTTCTTTCTTCAAAATTTTATCAGACATATTTAAAGGCTATAATTTCACAAAACACTAACGCTCTATTCATTTTCACAGACGAATCTAAGGTCTTAGGCTCAGCCGCCACTATCGAATAAAGTCCGTCACGCAGGGGCTGCGTAAACTAAGCAGATTTCCCACGTTAAGTTTTACAATAACTACATTAGTAGTAAGGAATCTCTAAACCTATTCACGAGTGACGAACATTTACGGAAACGGCCACACTAGCTCTCGGCGGAAAGTCCCTAACATAGCCGACTCCTTCTTCTGAGTTGGTATTCTGGCAGGTGGAAGTGACTTCTAATGTATGTAGGGTGAACAAATTGTTGCCTACGCTTCCACTATAATAATTTATTAAAAGCGCTTTCGATGCTGTGCGTAGACGACTCCTGCCGACCACACGCACAATACAAAAGCACATATCTCGGTTAATATTCAAGATACAGAATAAATGTATAGATCAATATTTATAGTACATTTTATTTGCAATAAGATTGGTTCAATACCATTTTTGATCCGGCGTATGGTATCGGAGATATTTCGAAAATCCCCCCTCTAAACCCCCCCCCTCCCACTGGCCCGATTTTAGCCATTAACGAACTCGATCTGTCTTTTTTCATAAAACGTTTAAATATTGACTTTGGTAACGATCAAACAAAAATTACGACCGCTAGAGCGTTAACAGACACATATATATATTATATATATAATTTTGAACGGACCTCATTTTCGTCATCTCCTTTGTAGGATGGTTGAAGAAATTTTTAGAAAATTGCGTCATGAGTACGACCTCAATAGCTGATTTCCCTTAAGGGGGACTACTAAAACATAACTTACAAAGATAAACTACACGACGAATCAAGTTCTTATAGTGCAGAACTACATGCCATTATACTAACACTTTCAAAATTAGAAAACAGATCACACCAAATAATTTTATACACAGACTCTTTAAGTTCTTTACTTTCCTTGGGAAACACATCTACTCCAATCACCCACTAATTACAAAAATACTAGAACTAATGGATGTACTGAAAACTTGCAATTTTAAAATGCTGTAGTTACCCGGGCACAAGGACATTAAACAAATTACAAACATGCAAAACTAGCATCAAAAATGACTACTACCGACATATCTACACTAACACCAACAGACCTCAACAAGATAGTACAAACAAAAATACTCCACGACTGGCAAAAACACTGGGTACGTACTGACAACAAACTATTGGAAATAAAACGCAATTCAAGAAGAGACCAAGTTGTACTGGGGCTCAGGTTGGCCGTTTGAGTTAAGGCGTTGGTCTTAATCTCTCGTGGTAAACCTAGAGTGGCGAGTTCGATTCCCGTCTTGGGCAGTAGGAGTTTATTTAGTGACGGGCTCATTAAATAAATTCCTTAGTTCCACCCTGGCTTTAAAAGGGTGGTAACCTGTATATACCCCGCCCCAATTAGCCATAGTAGCATAAAGTGGACGTAAGTAAATAAATAAAATAAAAAAAACCAAGTCGTCCTCACAAGACTACGTATTGGCCATATATACCTGACACATTCTTACAAAAGCCAAGCCTACCTGTACTCATTGCAATAAGGGACTAACTTTAAAACACCTACTACCAGAATGCAGATTACCAACTTACTTTAACGTTCAACATGATTTGAACCAACTACTGACTGAGTCTAGCCCACATATTGCTACTTTTCTGACATATTTAAAAACAATTGGGCAGTTTTTTTTTCAGCCTTTAGTAGCTCTCCTCCCCCCCCCCCTACTCAATGGGTTTTTTATAGAAATGTAAAATATGTGGTGAGACGAGATCACGTATGTCATACTAATGCATGGGAAATCTGCTTATTTTACGCAGTCCCTGAATGGAGGACTTTTGTGTGTTCTTCCTTGTCTAATATTATATACTCACCGCACATGATCAGTTGCCGACACACCTCTGCCTACATATGATGTCCTAATTCTGATGGGGTTCGTGACGCTTAAGTCCTTCACGCAGGATATTTGAATTGCGGTAAAATTTATAGAATAACTGTCGTAGAACATCAGTATTTGAACAAGATTGGTTCTTTAACATTATTTGATGCGAGTCATAATAACGGAGATATTTTGAATTTAGAACCCCCTCCCCCCTATAAACCCCACATAGTCTGGTCTGATTTCAACCTATGGTTAACACTATGATAATTAGTCTTCAAAGATTGATAAAATATCGAGTATCGTCTCACGGCGATTATCAAGTACGAACTATTGTACAACTGTGGAATAAAACAGTTATCGAGTACGGTATGGTTCGAGAAAGTATTTAGGCGACAACAACTCATCACGAACCGTTTTCCATGTTCCTCAAATACATCGTAAAAGCTCAAATAAACATGATAGCGTGGCTCAAACAAACAGCATATGTCATATTAACAATAAGCTGAGGGAAGCTCAAATACAAAATATTGTTCTGATTGAAATTAGATTTACTTGTGGAGATAAATGAAAATTCGTGGCGCTCGTGGGAAACATGATTAGTTGACGCAGCCCCTGCGTGACCGAATCATTTTCTTGCGTAGCCCTGTGAGAAGTTTGTCGCTAAAAGAAGTTTATAAGCAAAGTTGATAGGATTAAAGTGTGGGCGGGCTGTCAAGGAGTGAAGGACTAATGTGGCCAATAAAGGTCGACAGGTGATAGATAAGGAAGAAGTATTGGAACCAATAGTAGAAGGAGTGGGGGTAGCTGGGAGCCAATCATAGGACAGGCACCTCCTTTATTCGGCGGTAAATATTCCTTAAGGATATGCCCTTCACATCCCTTATCTACTCTTGCCCTTATCAAACTAATTCTCTCGTTCACTTATTAAGACCTTGAGACTGTTACATAAGGGATACTCGGAATGGATCAAAAGCTGTTGCTTACTGTTTGTAAGCAGCACGAGAGCATAGAGCTGACATAGTGCCGACGCATAGTTTTAGCTGGACCTGTGAAGTTTGGGATACTATAAGAACTAAAGATATTGGTGGATCCTATTTTCAGATATCATGGAATAGGACGATACTCGCTGCAGATCTCAAGAATTGAACGTAACTCTCTGTAGACGTCTTTGAATAGGATGATCTCCGCTGCAGACCTCACGGAATTGGAGGATCCTCTGTAAAGAACTGACGGAATTAGAGGATACTCTCTGCAAACCTCACGGAATTGGAGGGTACTCTCTGCAAACCTCACGTAATTGGAGGATACTCTCTGCAGGCCTCACGGAATTGGGGGATACCTCCTGCAGACCTCACGGAATTGGAGGGTACTCTCTGCAAACCTCACGTAATTGGAGGATACTCTCTGCAGGCCTCATGAAATAGGACTTAACTCGCTGCAGACCTCATGGAAAGGACGATCTTCGGTGTAGACCTCATGGAATTGGACGATCCTCGCTGTAGACCTCATGGAATTGGACGATCTTCACTGAAGGCTTCACGGAATTGGGGGATCCTTGTTGCAGACCTCATGAAATTGGACGTAAAAACCTGTAGACCTCATGAAATTGGACGTAAAAACCTGTAGACCTCATGAAAATAGACGTAAAAACCTGTAGACCTCATGAAATTGGACGTAAAACCCTGTAGACTTCATGGAATTGGACGATCCTCGCTGCAAACCTCATGAAATTGGACGTAACACGTTTTATACCTCATGAAATTGACGTAACATGGTGTAGACCTAATGAAATTGGACGTAACTCGCTGCAGACCTCATGGGAAGGCCGATCTACGCTGCAGGCTTCACGGAATTGGAGGATCATTGGTGCAGACCTAATGAAATTGGACGTAACACGCTTTGTACCTCATGAAATTGGCGTAACTTGCTGTAGACTTCATGAAATTGGACGTAACTCGCTCCAGACCTCAAGGGAAGGCCGATCCTCGCTGTAGACCTCATGGAATTGGAGGATCCTCGCTGCAGGCCTCATGGAAAGGACGATCCTCGCTGTAGACCTCATGGAAAGGACGATCCTCGCTGTAGACCTCATGGAAAGGACGATCCTCGCTGTAGACCTCATGGAAAGGACGATCCTCGCTGTAGACCTCATGGAAAGGACGATCCTCGCTGTAGACCTCATGGAAAGGACGATCCTCGCTGCAGACCTCAAGGGAAGTCCGGTCCTCCCTGTAGACCTCATGGAATTGGAGGATCCTCGCTGCAGACCTCATGGAAAGGACGATCCTCGCTGTAGACCTCATGGAATTGGAGGATCCTCGCTGCACCACACGGGTATTACTGCTACAGACCTCATGCACCAGTGTGGAGGCCAAGACTTAGTTAGTAATGAGTATTCACATATTTTGTCGCTTCTTCCGTCAGGTGATGTGCCAAAATCTATGAGTGATTACACTATCTGAATACAATTATTCATGAAAATGATTTTGAATAAAATCAACCGTGGAAAATGGTAATTGTGCATATAATTTTACCTATATCACTTTAATATATGAAAAACGGTTTTTATCATATTTACTTTCATAAAACGGATATTTTTCTTTTTCGCATCACTGCATATGCTATTCACACTTTTTAATGAATTCCAAGACAATTCTCGATAACTCTTTTCTCCGTAAATTGTGCAGACTTCCCAGGAGCTTGAATGTTACATGGATGACATCAATTTATATTTTAGTCTTTGTTTTCTTTTCTGTAAACAAGAATTCAAATTTAAGCTGCATATAAGATGTTTAACGATAGGTAAATTCTACATTGAATATCCAGCCACCTCTAGGGTGACCTATAAGGAGTTCGTTAATGGCTGAAATCGGACAAGTGGTAGCGGGGGGGCGGGTTAAGGGGTTTGTCGAAAAATCGAAACATCTCCGGTACTATACGTCGGATCTCCCAGTACTCCGATTTCAGACATTAGCCAACTTGTCCTCTGCATTTACATAAAACGTTTAAATATCGAATTTGGTAAAGATCAAAGAAAAAGTACGACCCCTAGCACGCTAACAGACAAATATACACATATTCAGTTTTGACTGATCTCATTTTCGTCATCACCTGGGTTGGATCGATGGATATTTGAGGAATGTTTCTTAAATACCGCCATGAGTGCAACCTCAATAGCAGGTTTCTCTTAAGGGAAATTTGTTAAAAACAATTGAATATTGTCGCTAAAAGAATCATTAAATTGGTCTCAATGCATTTGTTCAGTCCATTTACTTCCTGTCTAGGGGAAGGGGTATACAAAATAAATGTAGCAAAACCCGCCTAACAACATCCAGAATTATAATCTACTAGCTTTTCTCAGTTCGAAACTATTTACAGAATGCGTCCTTCACATATTGCATAGTCAGCTCCTCCAGGCGCCAGGCCTACATGGAACTGTAGGAGCTTCCCTTGTAGATCTGTATCCAGGAAGCACGTCAGACAGTTTAAATATACTCACTCCAATAATCTTAAAGGATATAAATGTTATTGGGGATTAGAGAGTGGCTGCTAAAAGGGAGGAGGCTCTTAAGGCTCGTATTGATGAGTCTTGTTTGAGGAAGTGTTTTAAGTGGTTTGTTTTTCTACCTCTTCCGGGACTGCTTAAAAAAGCCCTCCAAGATATAGCTGTTATGAGTGGCGGCTCCTTGGGAACAGGGGGGGAAGAGGGGAAGAGAGAGAGAGAGAGAGAGAGAGAGAGAGGGAGAGAGAGAGAGAGAGAGAGAGAGAGAGAGAGAGAGAGGGAGAGAGAGAGGGAGAGAGGGAGAGGGGGAGAGAGAGAGAGAGAGAGAGAGAGAGAGAGAGAGAGAGAGAGAGAGAGAGAGAGAGAGAGAGAGAGAGAGAGAGAGAGAGAGAGAGAGAGAGAGAGAGAGAGGAGGGAGAGAGAGGGAGAGAGAGTGAGAGAGAGAGAGAGGGAGGGAGAGAGAGAGAGAGTGAGGGAGAGAGGGAGAGAGGGAGAGGGAGATCTCTTTCTGTTAGATAAGAGAGAGAGGGGAGCAGTGCCGCCATCATTGAATCGCCATTCTTATTCATACTGTCTCCCTTTCTCTTCTTCCCTCCTTTATCTTTATCTCTTTTTAGCTTCCTTAAAGAAAATCCGCTATTACAGTGTACACACTGCCGGCTACAGTTTTATTATATTTTTACAACACTTCCAAATTAGACGTTTCAAGGTTCTGGTAATTTTCAAGTTCATTAACGGCTTACGTTTTTAGTCCCCATTAAAAAGTATTCGGATTAATGATGAAATGAATAATATAATGATAGATTAAGGCACTTCTAATTATTTTTAGGAATCTGCAGTTGGTAGCTCATCACCATATCTTAGTTATTATGAAGCTGATCGGAAAATTGAATATAGCCTATTTTATTTGCAGGAGAAATTTCCTAAAAATATTGTCCAATGCATTTCGGCTGCACTGGAACTTGAACCTAGACCATATGTGGGCAACCAACGGGCCGCGGTAAGGTTTGATCCGGCCCGCGAGACATTTTGAAAACCCCATTAAACAAAAATATTGCACTACTTACTCCAAATGAGGAAGATGGGGAATTCGGCAGTACTTATAAATGCCAACAGTTCTTTACAATGATGAAAATTAATGAATCAAAACATCGTACAAGGCTGACTGACGATAATTTGGAAAATTCTTTTCGTCTTTGTATCGGTGGAATTAATCCAAACATCGATGGATTAGTTTCCCAAATTCAAGCTCATTGATTTTGGTGTCGCTATTTAACTTTTGTTGTTTGATATAATTCCAAATTTTAAGATTTAATCATAATGTTGTACCTATTTATTTCATTTTATTTTGTTATTTTAATAAATTGTATTATAATTACATTGCCGTTATAATTTCATCTATCGTTAAAAAGTATGAACACTAGTTTAAAATGCACTACTTTTAAAAGCGCTACGCGAACATATTTGCAGACTAAAGTTTGTCCGGCAACATGTAAAAGGTTGCCCATACCTTGGTATAGATACTTGCACTTTTAGATGATTTCCCTTAAGAGAAATTAGCTGTTCAGGTTATACTCATGACGCGATTTTCTAAAACTTTCTTCAAATGTCCATCGATCCTACCCAGGAGATGACGTAAATGAGGTCCATTAAAAATTATATATATATATATATATATATATATATATATATATATATATATATGTGTGTGTGTGTGCGTGTGCGTGTCTGTTAACGCTCTAGCGGTCGCAATTTTTGTTTGATCGTTACGAAACTCGATATGTAACCGTTTTATGTAAAAAGACAGATCAACTTCGTTTATGGTTGAAATCGGACCAGTGGGAGGGGGGTTTAGAGGGGGGATTTTCGAAAATTCGAAATATCGCCGTTATTATGCATCAGATCGAACAATGACAATACATTTATTCTCTATCTTGAATATTAACCGAGATATTTGCATTTTTATTAAGTGTTTGGGTCATGTGGTCGAATTAGTTCGGCCGTTTCCGTAACTTTTCGGCTCTGGTGGAAGCTTCTTCTAACTTTAACTGTCGTTTCAGCTTTTACTTTCTGAGATTTTTGCAAATAAGTTCTGTTCATCCGCCCCCCCCCTTCTTTAGTTCTTGGACTACTAAAATTTCAGTTATTCAATTCTTCAAATTCAGAAGCCGTTTTTGTTGGGATTTTATTAAAATTAACTGAAAGATTTCTCATGACCGTTTGTATTTACCCACGGTGTTACCAGTATGCAGATTTCTCTATTGTAAAACTCTACATGAGAAATCTGCTTAGTTTACGCAGCCCCTCCGTGACGGACTTTTTAGTAATCAAGCACAGTAAACTCCCACTCCTACTCGTGAGATTTTCAGTTCAAGTAACATAGTCATTTAACCTCTCATATCTAACTGATAGTACGATTCCTGTTTCCATTTTTGAGAAATAAGGAATAGATGGCGAGTTGAGATCATGAAAGCGTCAAATAACACCTTGGTTTGCCTAAGGACAGAGAACAGTTAGGAGGCATTAACCCAGAGGCAACCCTAATCCAGTCAACCTGTCAAACAGCAACCTCCTTCTATAATCCCTTATAATCTACCTTTCAGCTCTACACGAACAAACCATAATCTTTATCTATCTCCCCTTTCCTCATACAATCATTTCCTTTCGCTACTAGTTTCGCTTCAAGTTGAATTCTCATCAGGAGCAGTAGCCATAACGTGTTAACATCAAAAGTTACGCAGGGGGTGCGTAAACTAAGCAGATTTCCTACATGAAGTTTTACAATAGAGAAATCTGCTTACTAGTAGCAGTAGTACTAACGAGTCTCTAAACCAATGTCACTAGCTCCGAACAGTTACGGAAACGGCCTAACTAGCTTTCGGGGGATGCTCACGAATAGTCCAGACCTCAGCCGATCTCATCTCGCCCGTTATCCGCTCACACTTAATAAAAAGTCAAATATCTTGGTTAATATGTAAGATAGAGAATAAAATTATATAACAATATTTATAGTAAATTAAATTTTTAATAAGATCGTTTCTATACAAATTTTCGATCCGACGTATAGTAACAGAGATATTTCGTATATTCGAAATTCCTCCCCTCCCTCCAATGAACTTTATATTTCTTTT
Source organism: Riptortus pedestris (assembly GCA_019009955.1). Classification (NCBI taxonomy): domain Eukaryota; kingdom Metazoa; phylum Arthropoda; class Insecta; order Hemiptera; family Alydidae; genus Riptortus; species Riptortus pedestris. The sequence continues at coordinate 255,863,800 of CM032228.1, forward strand.
TACATAAAACGACTAAATATCGCGTTTGGTAACGATAAACAATAATTGCGACCGCTAGAACGGTGACACACACTGATTTGAATGGACCTCATTTTCGTCACCTCCCAGGTAGAATCGATGGACATTTGAAGAAAAATTTCGAAAATCGAGTCAGTAGTACGACCTCAATAGCTGATTTCCCTTAAGGGACATCTGCTAAAACCGATGAGTAGAAGGCGGGAGGGGGAATTACTGAAAGCTGAAAAAAAGAAAGTATGAACAACTCCCTTAATACTTGAGTTCCAAAAAAATGCATAGAACAACGATTGCAGAACATAAATAATTTATTTGAGACGCCTTGTGACTGAATGACAAAAGTGTAGAATGCGCTATACAACTTGGATACAACCGTTGTTTCAGCGTATTACTGCAGGTAGGGTCAGAATATTGACTGTGTCAAAATAACGTGGCTAGTTCATGTCACTTCATCCAGCTCATGTCACTCATCACCTCAGAAATGGCTGACTTATTTTTAATTTGTTTATTTGGCCGTCCTCATTACCTATACCTAGTCAAAAAAATCATCTTTAATAGTTTCAAAGTTATGATTTTTTAGCAGATTTCCCTTAAGGGAAATCAGCTATTGAGGTTGTACTCATGACGCGATTTTCAAAAAATTTCATCTAATGTCCATCGATCCTACCAAGGAGATGACGAAAATGAGGTCCGTTCAAAACTATATATCTGTTAACACTCTAGCGGTCGCCATTTTTGTACAGTCGTTACCAAACTCGGTATTTAATTGTTTAATGTAAAAAGGAAGATCAAGTTCGTTAACGGCTGAAATCGGACCAGTGGGAGGGGGGGGGTTTAGAGAGATTTTCGAAAATTCGAAATTTCTCCGTTATTATGCATCGGATCAAAAAATAGTATAGAACCAATCTTATTGAAAATTGAATTTACTATAAATATTGTTATATACTCTTATTCTCTATCTTGAAGATTATCCGAGATATTTGCACTTTTATAGTAGTAGTTGTAGTTATAGCCATAACTTCTATAATATTTAACATAGACCAATAATGTTTTCGCCAAAATGTTTAGAAAAGCAAAGAGATTATAGAGAAAATATATTTGGTTAAATATTACATTTTATTTCAAAGTACAACTTTCGTAAACTTAAATTTTGAGACATAATTTAGTCGGCAAACTAAAAATCTTTAAAAGCTATTATTTACCAAAGGCATAGCAGTAACCAAAGTATATATTTTTTCAATTTACTCTAAGATGTAAGCTAAAATAATTTGGAATTAAATTAATGGTTTTTTACCTGCTAATATTTTTACAGTTGCCTAAAATGCAAAACCAGATATAAATACAGTAATACGTATAATACTCGTAAGAATTAAAGGAAAAACAATTATTAGTAAAGCAATTTATTATTATTTATTAGTATTAGCAATTATGTAGTTATTAATTTTTAGCAGATTTCTTTTAAGCTAAATCTGCTATTGAGCTCGTACTCATGATGTTGTTTTTGAAAACTTTCCTGAAATTCCATGAAAATAAGGTCTGTTTTAAATAAATTATGTGTGTGTGTGTGTGTGTGTGAAAAAAATTTATTAATGCCATTAACAAATCTTATCCGGAAGAAGAAAATATCGGAAGAGGATTAAATTTTAATAATCGAAAGAGACGAACATATTTTAGACCTTTTAATACAGAAATTTTGCCTTGGGAAAGAGAATTCTATTAAATCTAATAAATCTTTTAAAAATTAAAAATTATATTCGTATTAGTTAGAACACCTAAACTTCGAAAAACACATGGTTTAAAGCTAGAGATATTGCTGAAATTTTAAAATATAAAGATACGAATGATGCAATTAAAAAACATGTTGATATAGATGATAAAATAAAATATGAAGATATTTTTAGACCCGACGATTCACCGGGTCTAACACATAATGAAAAAAGAACAATAAGGGAGGTTTGTATATGAAAAATATAAAAAAACCTTGAAACATATTGAATATCGGATAGCATTTTTTGGGTGATTTGGGGGTATTTTTGGTCGTGATCAGATTACCCAGCTATAAATAGATCACAAAATTTTAGTTATTTTTATGGATTTTTAGCTATTATTTTTTGGAAAAAAAATTATGAAAAATCAATAATGTTTTAATGGATTTTTAGTGATTATTTGAAAAATTAGTAAATTTAGTACGTTCGTATTTTTTTGGGGATTTGGGGTATTTTGAAAAGTGAGCCAGAAAGCCCCTTGGGGGTGCTTGGTATTCTTCGTCTAATAAACTATTTAACATTTCTCTAATTCTTTGGTAATACGATTTATTAGTATAAAGTATTTCTAAAGTACTTTTGTTAAATTTCTTCTTTATTATCCATTTATTATGTTAATAATTTTTTTTATGTTGTTTTCATAATATTAAAATTTAAAATTGTGGAATTTTAGCAATTTATTTGGAAATTAATAAAATTAGCATGTTTAGCATATTTTTTGGGTATTTGGGATATTTTTGATCGTGATCATTTGGAGGGTATTTTTGGTCGTGAGGATTAGGAAGGTATTTTTGATCGTTGATCATTTGGGGGTATAATTGGTTGTGAGCATTAGGAGGGTATTTTTGGTCGATAGCATTTTTTGGAGGATTTAGGGTATTTTTGGTCGTTAGCATTTTTTGGCTGATTTGGGGTAATTTTTGGTCGTTAGCATTTTTGGGTGATTTGGGGTATTTTTGGTCGTTAGCATTTTTTGGGTGATTTGGGGTATTTTTGGCCGTTAGCATTTTTTGGGTGATTTGGGGTATTTTTGGCCGTTAGCATTTTTTGGGTGATTTGGGGTATTTTTTGGTCGTTAGCATTTTTTGGGTGATTTGGGGTATTTTTTGGTCGTGATCAGATTACCCAGCTATAAATAGAAGTACAAAATTTTAGTTATTTTTATGGATTTTTAGCTATTATTTGGAAAAAAATATTAGGGAAAAAAATCAATGTTTTAATGGATTTTAGTGTGATTATTTGAAAAATTAGTAAATTTAGTACGTTCGTATTTTTTTGGGGATTTGGGGTATTTTGAAAAGTGCGCCCAGAAACCCCCTTTTTTATACTACTCCTTCTTCAGAGCTAAATAATGAACAGAACAAGAGAAGTGAACTAATTTATGAATGTGTATAAAGGCCGTGCAATTCAAAGACATAATTTTTATATGCGAAATGCCACGTGACTATAAAGCAAAACAAGGCGGGGGTGGTTGTAGACAATATATCAGAAAAATACAAAAATAGACTAATTGAAAGAATTAGTTAAGTTACATACCAGTTTCGAATGGAGGTAAAGCAGAGAGCACTAACTGTGTTCGGTGGGAGCTACATTGGGGATGAAGGGAAAAACAGAGGTAAGTAGGAATAGGGGGGGGGTGGGTGTCCAAAAGGATGCAAGGTCAATGAGCCTGAAGTATTTTAAAAATGTGTGCTTAAGTAGGAGATATTTTTTGTATGTCTGTTTAGTAGTTTATGCTGTTGGGGCCTATAATAATGTGAAAGGTCTGAGACGTTTTATGGTGATTTTTTTGCGTATCAAGTATGGAAGTGTTGTTGAAATCGAAAGCGTGGTTGTTTGTGATAGCGTGTTTTGCGAGGGCTGAACTGTCTATTTCTACGTTTGTGATGGTGCATTTATGTTAGTATGATCTGTTTTTTAAGTGTTGTTTAGTCTCTCCAATGTATACAGTATTACAGTGGGGTGTAGAACATGGGGCTTTGTATATAACGTTGGTGCTTTGGTCAAGGGGAAGAGGGTCCTTCAGATTAGTGTAGAGGGATTTTAGTTGTGAGCCCTAAGTTGATGGAAGGAAATGTTTCTTTTATGGTTTTATTTATTTGTTCTTTACGTGTTTTTGGTAAGTTGTGGAGCGGACAAAGGAAGTTGAAGTCAGTTTTGGCGTATGTGGCTTTGTTATGGAAGTTTTTGATGAGGTTGTTTGTTAAGGCACAGGGATATTGGTTTTTTCGAGAGGATTTTAGATAACATCATAATATTTTGGAGATGGAATTGAGGATTGGATGTGGTGAGGACTCTGTGTATAAGATTTTTTGCCACACTTCGTTTTTGGAGGTATGGGTGTGCTGAGTGAAAATTTAGAAATATATTTAGTAAGTAGGTTTTTGTTGAGCAAATATATTTGATTAAACATACATATATATATATATATATATATATATATATATATATATATATATATATATATATATATATAAATAAAGTTTTGAACGGACCTCATTTTCGTCATCTGCTAGATAGAATCGATGGACATTTGAAGAAAAGTTTTGAAAATTGCGTCAATAGCTGATTTCCCTGAAATCAGCTAAAAGCATTATTTGTGGTGGGTTGAGACTACACCAAGTTTTTTTTTAAAGGAAGCACATCCTTGAGCTGTGTGGTCTTGTAGTTGTTGACAGGGGATTCCGTGGAGAATCCCCACATTCGCCGTGGCCATTGTCCACAATGATAGCTGTGCCAGCAATTAGCCAACCATCCCCACGCTAAATACTGTGCCGACACACATCAGGCCTTCCTTTTAGCTGCCCACTCCTGTCTAGTCGCAGCGAATCGATGAGTTCTGGACCGGAATAACTGCCTCTCAGGAACAGGTAAAGTGCTCTGCTCCGAGATAAGGCCCGCAATTAGCTAATGCCGTAAGTTGGTAATGGTTGAAGGAGATGCCAAAAGATGAAAAAGTCCGTCACGTAAACTAAGCAGATTTCCCACGTGAAGTTATACAATAGAGAAATTTCAGAATAGAGAATCAAACAGTTACGGGACGGCCCGAACTAGCTATTGACGGAAACTCACGACTAGACCCGAAGTTAGCCGATCTCATCTCAGAAGCTGAAAACAGAAAAATGCAAATATCTCGGTTAATATTCAAGATACAGAATACATGTAGATAACATTATTTATAGTAAATTTAATTTGCAATAAGATTGATTCTATATAATTTTTCGATCCGACATATAGTAACGGAGATATATCGAATTTTCGAAAATCCTCCCCTCTAAACCCCCCCCCACTGGTCCGATTTCAGCCATTAACGAACTTGATCTTTATTTTTGCATTAAACGTTTAAATATCGAGTATATATATATATAGATATAGATATACATATAATTTTGAACGGACCTCATTTTCGTCATCTCCTGGGTAGAATCGATGGACAAAGAAATTTTTCGAAACTCGCGTCATGAGTACGACCTCAATAGCTGATTTCCCTTGAAGGAAATCTCCTAAAAGTCCAGCAGGGGCTGCGTAAACTAAGCAGATTTCCAAAGTGAAGTTTTACATTAGAGAAATCTGTCTAATAATAACAGTAGTAGGAACGTATCTCTAGACCTATTCACGAGGGGCGAATAGTTACGGAAACGGCCGCACTAGCTCTCAGCCGACCACAAACACAATACAAATGCAAATATCTCGGTTAATATTCAAGATACCGAAGAATTGTATTGATAAATATTTATAGTAAATTTAATTCGCAATAAGATTGATTCTATACAATTTTTCGATCCGACGCATAATAACGGAGATATTTCGAATTTCCAAAAATCCCCCTCTAAACCATCCCTCCCAATTGTTCGATTTCGGCCTTAACGAACTTGATCTTTCTTTTTACATAAACGCTTAAATATGAAGTTTGTTAACGATCAAACAAAAATTGCGACCGCTAGAGCGTTAACAGACAAATATATATATATATTGAACGGACCTCATTTTCGTCATCTCCTGGGTAGGGTCGATGGACATTTGAGGAAAATTTTTCAAAACTCGCGTCATGAGTATGACCTCTAAAGCTGATTTCCCTCGAAGGAAATCTGCTAAAACACGTGAGATGTCACCACTGATTTATTTCCCTCAACATGTTTCGCATCCACAATGACACTCCTTCAGGAGCAATGCGCTATTTTAAAAATATCGACCTTACCACCTCGGCTATCACGTCGACTGACAATAATGGAGGTCTACCACACCTCTCAGCTTTTAATAACCATTCATTAAAACGACAAATGTATATTTATCTATTTTGTAAACCTTCGCTTGCCGAGCGACGCTTGGGAAATCTGCTTAGTTTAGCAGCCCCTGCGTAATGGACTTGCTCGCTATTTAGGTCGTACTCATGACGCAATTTTCTAACAATTACACAAATGTCCATCGATCCAACCTAGGAGATGACGAAATGAGGTCTATTAATAATTGCATAAGTTTATATAAATAGGGTGGCCCCTAAAATTATTATTATTTTATTTCAAAGTTGAGACTTGGTATGCAATAATTGTTTGTTTGATTTTGGGCAAAAAACTTGGCGGTTATCAATGCCCAACACTCTTCAGACCGTATTTGAGTTCCCCAGTCATGGGAAGTCCCAGGCACACGCACGGTAGTAGGCTGACTTTTATTATATATTAATATGCATATATTAGCAGATTTCCCTTAAGGGAAATCAGCTATTGAGGTTGTATAGGTTGGACGGAATTTTCAAAATTTTCTTCAAATGTCCATCGATCCTACCTAGTAGATGACGAAAATGAGGTCCGTTCATTGTGCTGATGTTTTCGACCAGGTTGTATTTATATAGGGTGTGTTATTCACTAAGACACCATACTATAAATATATAAAACATACAAAAGGCTGTAACCCTGCTATGTAAACAAAACAAGGAAGGTTCAATACTATAACTATATATAAAAGTTTTCGTTAACGGCTGAAATCGGACGCAGTGGGAGGGGGGGTTTAGAGGGGGGATTTTCAAAAATTCGAAGATAATCCGGGAGGGGGGGGGGGGGGGGTCTCCATTAATTATGCATCGGATCGAAAAAATGTAACCCTAATCCAATCTTATTGCAAATTAAATATACGATATAAATATTGTTTATATACGTTTAATTCTTCTATCTTGAAATATTAACCGAGATAATTTGCACATTTCAGTTTTGTCAGCAAAGCTCCACATTCTACTTGCCTAAGTTACGTAAACAATAGTCTGCTACGATAATAAATCACAATATTGGAATTTTTAAATACCAAAAAATTTTATTCAAAGAGGAAAGCCTTAAATCATTATTATAACGAGATACCATGCAAATAATTTCCTGTTGATCCCCCACCCCCCATCTTTAAAGTTTTGTACTACTAAAAATTAATTATTGATAGGCTGTCGAGATAAAAATTATTCTGACATTCATTATTAAATACAGTACTAGAATATAGTAAATAGTTCACAGATAAATATTAATGTGTTATAGTCATTGATATCATTAAAGTAAGATGGTATTTATCTTACACAGGGTGAGATTTGCGGGCTAATTTATCACAGTAACAGGTTGATTACATTTCTAACCTAACGCTTTCCTGTCGGCAGGTTATTGAAATGTGGATGAAACATTTCTTATTTCCGTTTGTATTATTCTACATTGTTTGTGGTTAGCAGTATGTATATTTTATCTATTACCTGAACTTCATGAGTGAAATCCTGCTTAGTTTACCGCAGCCTCTGCGTGACGGACTTTTTTTATTATGTTATTAGTCAATTACACTGCACTTATGGACTACAATCTCTAAATTAAACCTATTAAATGACAGTGCCATTAGACTTAAATCTCATTACGCAGCGGGGGGGAAAAACAAGGGGGGGGCAAAAAGGGCGAGGGAAACGGGGGGGGGATCGAAATTATATCTATATATAACAGCACATTAATAACAAACAAAGTTGAGGGGGAAAAAAAAGAAAAAAAAAAACTATGTATATATAATAGAATATATATAAATATATAATTTTATATATATATATATATAAATAAAATTATGGGAGGGAGATAGCAAGCTCAGTGAATACCTGGCTTCGGCCCTGGAAATTGAGTTTGATGCTGAAGTGGAGAATGTAAGGGATTTATTTTTTTGGCAAGGCTTTTCCTTTGCCACAATATTTTTGACTCATTTATGATCCCGCCCACAGTGTTTAGGGTTAATAACCCGTTGTTTTGGCATTTTGTTAATAATAAAAAATTAATTATTTTTATGTAAACACTTCAGTTTATTCAACTGATCCACAATATATGTCATATATTCGCGTCTCCTTGTGCATTATGGCATAAGATTTTCACCTATTAAGTGAACAATAATTAATTAACATAAGATTTGAATATAAATTTCAGACAGGTGAGGTTAACCATTGGTAGTTATATGATGGAAAGAATTGTTTGAGCATAAAAAATATTTCTACCACAAATTAAACTTTGCTACATAAAATTGTTCCCACAAAAAGAAATGTATAAAACAAAAGTTACTCTAAAAATTTAATGAGTTACAAAGATAAACAAAATTTCTGTTATGTGTGCACAATATTTGTCAAAAAACAAATAGATTCACTTGTGAAATAAAGATCTGCGGAAATTTTATTTCGAGGCTCTTCCTTATAACCCGACCCCCGACTAGATTCCGTTCGTTTTTCTAAACCTAAAAATTTTTAAATCGCTTTAATCAAGGGAAGACATTAAATGTGCTAAATTTGAACATACCGAGTAGTTTTTTTTTTTTATAGTTCACGGTTAAGTAATTGTATAGCGCCCCCAATGAAATAGTAGTTGACTCTACGCTTTAGTTTTATAGTGTAATATGTCGTTTATAATTTTGTTAAAAGACAGACAAAATGAATATGACAAAAGTTACTCTAAATAACAAAATAAACAACTTTTGTTATGAACCACATATTTGGCGCAAAACCAATAGGAAAACGAAATATCTCGCTCTATTTTTTGAATTTCTGGCTTTCCAACTCAAAACCCCCCACTCCTATGGCCCGGTCCACCTAGAATTGTTGTATGGCATGTCATAATGAAAGCGTTGTGCTAATACTTATACCAGAGTTTTATTATTTCGGTGGGTCTTTTGTGCCCAAATAAAGTTGTTCATTTCCGCTATAGGTTAGCGTATATCTGTTTATAATTCAGTATAAAAAAAAATGTATATAACAAAATTACTCTAAATGACAAAATAAAAAACAACAATTTGTTATGATTCATATTTGCCGATAAACCTAATAGGAAACGAAATATCGCTCTTTTTAATTTCTGAGCTCCCTCATAACCCCCCATCATTCTGCCGGCCCATGAAATGTTGGTATTGGCTTGTTAAATAATGAAGCGGTTTGTGCTAATACATAGTACCGTGTTTTTATTTATTTCGTTTGGGTCATGTGTCCAATAAAAGTTGTTCATCCGCTATAGATTTTAGCGTATATCTCGGTTTATAATTCAGTATAAAAAAAATGTATATAACAAAATTTTACTGCTAAAGATTGACAAAATAAACAACTTTTGTTAATGTACATATTTGCCGAAAACCTAATAGGAAACGAAATATCGCTATTTTTATTAATATTCAGGCTTACCTATCATAACCCCCACTTCTGCCCAGTCCGCTAGAATATTGTTGGTATAGGCTTGTATAATGAAAGCGTTAGGCTAACTACATATACCGTAGTTTATTTATTTTCGGTTGAGGTCTTTTTGTCCCAAATAAAAATTGTTCACTCCGGAAGCATAGATTTTCAGCGTATATCATCGTTTATAATTCAGTATAAAGAAAAAAGTGTATATACAAAAGTTACCTCAATATATACAAAATAAACAACTTTTTTTATGTTCCTATTTATCCGAAAAACCAATAGAAATAACGAATATAGCTAAATTTTAATTTCATGCCATTCCGCTTATAACCCCCACTGCTGTTTCGTCTAGAGATATTGATTTAATATAGTCCTTAAAGTCTTAAGTTGGGCTAGTAGTAAGCATACATACCAGTTTCATAAAATTCGGTTCATACGTTTAGAGCGTGAAAGGTAACAACAAACAAACCAACAAACAGGACACCACATAAACCAAAATGCAGTTATGGTGTCTATGACATGTGAAATAACGAAAAGTATCGTGGAATTATCCGCGAAAAAAATCAATGTACAGACAGATTACAATTTATATTATATAGCTTCGATACCCAGGCTTTCGGCACCCGGAATTCAATATTGAGGCTGAATGGTATTATATATAATAACTAGCTACATATAACCTACTTCGCTCGGAATTCATATTGAGGCTGAATGGTGATAGTAATTTTTAGCATGCTTTTACATTGCACAATATTTGACCATTACCTCTGTCCAGTGGTTTAGATTAATACCCTCGTTGCCTGTGGCTTATGCTTAATAATAGAATATTTGTTACGATAAGGCTTCACTGTCTTTATTCGATATTTTTATATTTCCTCCTTCTCTTATATCATGTAAAGTATGGTGAATTTATTTCAGAGCCATACCCTTAAAACCCCCCCCCCGTATCGAACCTAAAATTTTAATATAAACTTATAATATGGAAATATTAATGCTAATTGACATACCGAGCTCTTGTTAAGGTCGTTCAGCGGCGTTAGGCACCAATAACATTGTTGGCTTCCCGCTAAAGTTTTAACATGTATAACTCATTATATTACTTAGGTATACGCAAAGTGTATAAACAAAAGTTACTTCCAAATAACAGAAATAAACAACTTTTGTTATGTTTATATTTGCGGAAAAACCATATGAAACATATATCGCTAATATTTTTAATTTCATGCATCCCTTTAGAACCTTCCCACGTCACTTTTCGCCTAAGAGAAAATTAATATAGCCTAAAATCTAAGTTGGGTTAGTAGTAAATATACATACTCAAAGTTTCATAAAATTCGGTTTAGCCATTTATGCGTGAAAAATGTAAACAAACAAACAAAACAACATACACGAAAGAAACAAAATGCAGATATGGTGCTTATGACATGTGAAACGAAAAGTTATCGTGAAATTTCGCGAAAAAAATCAATGTACAGACAGAGGTTACAATTTTATATATATATAGATATTAAAATTAAATTCGTTAAAGTAAACATTAAACCTACAGATTATTAAAAGAGCATTATAAATACACCCGTTAAAATAACAACAAGGTTAGAGCTATACAAATAAATATTAAGATAATATGCAATAATTGTGACCCCTGAAGAATCCTTTCAGTTCATATTCAACCTTGTAACCTTCTCCAGCAACCATGACTTTGGAATTTCCAATGGAATGCACTATTTTTTACAAGGGTTCTTGTAAAAAATCAAATTCTAAAACGAGTTAGTATCTGTGAATTTTTTGATTTGACGCATAGTTTAGCCGTAAAATTCACAAATCTTTAATTCAGAAACGGCACATTTTAAAAATGCTGCTACCTAAAAGTTGTAGTCAACATAATTATTGTTGAAACAAGTTTACAGGAAAGGAATGGATGCTAAAATTTAAATCGCAATTACACAAAAGTATTCTTGAATGAATCCAATAAAATGTTCTTAGAATTATTAATTAATTTTAAGCTAATTAGGTAGTAGTAATTTGTAAAAGGAATACTTTTTCCCACCCGCATAATTTCATGTAAAAAAATAAACCAATTTGTTCTTTGTACCAAAATACTTACAGCCAATATTTACAACTGTTCGAAAATGCGTCCTTCCTCATTTATGTACTTCAAAAGACGGTATGTGAAATCCCTTTTTCCACTTTGTATTTCTGCTGCTGAAATTTAATTCATCACCAATCTGATTTTATTTTTTTATTTTTATATTATATGTCTTCAATATTCTGCGACCTGTTCTGACAGACGATGTCTTAGACCCTCCCCATAGAAAATAATCCATACCTGTCAGATGGAGTGAGCTGGCCGGCCACTGGATGTGCAAGCTGCGACAGATACTGCCTTGGGCAAAGATTTCTCTTATTGTTGATCGAGTAGTGATTGAGAAGTGGGAAGGAGATCAGTCAAGCTGCAGCCACATTTCATTTCTTTGCATCGGGGCTATGTCTTATATATAATTTAGAAATTCTTTATTTAGGAAGCGGTTGAAGACGGTACCATTTAATCTTTTATCAAAAAAAAAAATGTGGACCTATGATTCATCCCTTAAGATACCGCACCTGTTTTTTTCCATGAAACCTTGCAGGTGGAAAAATGTATTCCTTTTACAAATAATTACTACGTAATTAGTTTTAAATATATTAATTCTAATAATGGTTTTTGTTTTGTTGATGTTTTTGAAGTAAACTTTTTTTTTGGATTCATTCAAGAATACTTCAGCGTTATTTCGTTTTAGATACTAGTAGTCGTAATTATTGTTTGATCGTCACGAAACTGCATATTTAAACGTGTTATGAAAATAATGATGAAGTTCGTTAACGACTGAAATCGGACCGGAGGAGGTGGGGGAGGGGGTTTAGAGTAGGAAGATGTTTCGAATCTCTGCTATTATACGTCGGATTGAAAATGTGTATAAAACCAATGTTATTGCAAATTAAATGTTCTCTAAATATTGTTATATACGCTTTTTCACTATCTTGATTATTTATCGAGATATTTGCATAATTGTACTTTTCAGCCTTCAGTACACTTTAGTTTTCAACCCCCACTCCTACTCATGTCATATAAAAATTCATTTTCAAATGTTCAACTTGTATTGTTCACAAAGGGCCATAAACTTGCTGGCATAAGCAGTCTTAATTACCGAAGAAGATAAATCTTATTTTATGAGTTCTTTCATGGCGGAGTTATTATTATCCGTTCAAAGCATTAACTATTTTTTTTAATTAAGGGTCATCGAGAAGGAGACATTGTTTTTTATATGGGAGAGTTTATAGCTGACTCATTAAAAAGTGTGATAAAATAAAGTTTATTATATGATAAGGGACTCAGATTCAATTGCCTTTATTGGAGTGAGTGCTTATAACAGGTCTAGAGGTGTCGCTTCGAGCTATTATTTTTTGCCCGCGAGGTGGAAGTGAGGTGGCGGAGAGAGAGAGAGTTTTAATTGAGGTGGAGAGAGATAGAGAGAGAGAGAGAGCCCCCCCTCCCCGGCTATTGGCTGTGAGGGAATTGCTAAAGGGTGTGTTAATTGAAAAGGGCCGACTGTTGTGGATGGAGTTTGCGAATTAACAGCGGCATCATTTAGGTATCGGCTGGCAGAGGGCGCAGGTGCCACTCGGCTCTCTAGATTGCACCGCCTTCTAAATGATGCCTATTTACAACCCCCCCCCCCACCCCCACCACTCTAATCACTCTTTATCAATCCAAATTAATTAGTTAATTATTCAAGCTGAGTTGTTTCGTGGGTCCAGCACAGCCTTCTCTATCTATGTACTCCAATAGCTCCTGCTTCGCTCACATTCATCCAGCTCTTCCCAATATACCCCCCCCCCTTCCTATGAGTAAACTTCCCCCCTCCCTCCACAGCCAAGGTGATAATGACTAATGCCTAACCTGCAGAGTCAAAACCTTCAGCGCGGGAGGAAAAAAAATGGCCGACTTGCAAACAGCTGATAGAATCGATTCAATATATTAAGAAGTCCGTCACGCAGGGGCTGCGCAAGACAAACAGATTTCCCACATGACAGACAAGTGATCATCTCACTGTGAAAAGTTGTTGTGTTAATATTTAATAATTATTAAATATTTTAATTATACTATATTTTTATTAAAACCTGAAATGAATTTATATTTGTATAATAATGGTAACACTGTTGCAATAAGAGGGAGGTAGTTGTTGGTTATAATTATAAAAGCAATATGTGCATTAAAACTTATTCGGTGAAAGTGTATTTTAGCCCCCCCCCCTCCTTGGTGGCGTACGATGACGACGACGGCCATTTTGTTTTTCTAACTATCTTTTTTAACACTTTAAAATTTCCAAAATATGCCATCGGTGGTTAAAACCGAGGGGGGGGGGTTTGTTGTTCTAACTTTATATTTTTTAACACTTTAAAATTTCCAAAATACACCATTGATGGTTTTAAGCGATTGCGGGGAATATAACGAAACAAGATAGCGGCGTAGGGGGGGGGGACTAAACTGCACTTAAGCCACTTGTTCCTTATCTGTGTCATTTTGGTTCAATCTTTTTTTACAAACTAACATGCATGTTAGAAAAGTGCACAAATAGTGACAATTAAAATCAGTGATCTCGATAACGTGTTGGTGTTTAGAAGATATCGTTAGTTGCACGACTCTGTTGATAATTATATGTAAACGGAAATGGAAGAGTCTAAAACTATTGAAACGATTGAAAAACTGGAAGGCCCCGAAAACTATCATCTATGGAAGTTCAAACTGGAGCTATGTCTTAAATCATTATGCTTATATGGTTATGTCTATGACAGAGATTCACTGAAAGATGATTAAAATTATTAGCAGATTTCCTTTAAGGAAAATCAGCTATTCTGGTCGTTCCCATGACGCGATTATCGACATTTTTCTTCAAATGTCCATCGATCCTACCTAGGAGATGACGAAAATGAGGTCCGTTCAAAACTATATACCATAAGTTTATATATATAAAACTATATACTACCGCTCTAGTGGTCGCAATTATTGTTTAATCGTTACCAAACTCGATATTTAGTCGTTTTATGTAAAAAGAAAGATCAAGTTCGTTAATGGTTGAAATCGTGCAAGGGGGAGGGGGGGTTTAGAGTGGAGGATTTTCGAAAATTCGAAATATCTCCGTTACTATACGTCGGATCGAAAAATTGTATAAAACTAATCTTATTGCAAATTAAATGTATGTATTTACACTTATTCTCTTAAATATTAACCGATATATTTGCAGTTTTCAGCCTTCAGCAAACCGCCACTTCTACTCATGTTATACAAACAATACTCTGATACATAAGAAATCACATTATTCGAAGCTTAAATACCAAAAATTATATTCAAGAGACCTTTATTATACGAGATACATGCAAATATGCCCTGATGCCCCCCCCCCCTTAAGGGGTCTTAAGGGTTTAGACTACTAAAATTTGATTGATTGAGATAACAATTATTTTGACTCATTATATGTTATATTCTGATATATTTCAGTAATTGTTTTTCTTTCCGGTGCGAGGCGGGCAGACCTGTTTGTTTACATTTCTAACGCTTCCTGTCTGCAGGTTATTGAAATTGGCTGAAACATTTCTTATTTCAGTTTGTATTTATTCACTTAATACAGACGGTGGTGTTGTGTCACCAGTATGTAGATTTATCTATTACTAAACTTCACGAGGGAAATCTGCTTAGTTTACGCAGCCCCTGCTTGACGGACTTTGAAAAAATTGAAGCTAGAACTCAGAGAATTCTATTAATGTCCTTAAATAGGAAAAAAAAAAGATGTTAATAATATGTGAAAATGCATTACAAATGTTCAATCAATTTGTGTCATATGACGGGAAACAAGGATCAATTGAGAGACAGTTTGTTAAAGCAATATTTACAATTTCAATTAATTAATGTATCAAATGACACTGCCAAATTGGAGAATATTGTTTACAAATTGAGAGGGTTGGAACATATGACTAGTGAAGATGAGTTTATTCAAAGAATCCTATCAGCTCTCCGTGATAGTTACAAAAACTTTATCACTGCTTGGAGAAGTATTCCTAAATGTGAAAAAACTATTTCTAATTTAACAAATATACTCCCGACAGAAACGATCCCAGAAAGTTCACTAGAAATTGATGAAAAGCCAATGGCATTTAAAGATAAACAAAATATCAGCTGTTTCAAATGCAATAAAAGTGGGCATTTCGCTAAAAATTGTTTTAGAACCAAAGGTCCTAAGCATCAATAGCCATGTGAATACAGGAGCCAATATTGGTTCTATAACATTATTAGGTATAACGGGCCCATTATTCCACGCCTGGCGACAGCCAATATGAAAAATATGATCTTTAATGTTGACTGAATCAGTTAAATATCGAGTATAGGTATAGATCAAGTTGGCTAATATGTTGAGTTTGGCAACAACTAATCAAAAATTGCACACGCTAGAAATTCAACAGACAAATATAAATGTATATAATTTTGAATGGCCCTCATTTTATTGTTAGTATATTTCCCACAGGCGAAATCAGCTATTGGGGATGTATTCATGATGGGATTTTCGAAACATTTCTTCAAATGTCCATCGATCCTACTCAGGAGATAACGAAAATGAGGTCTGTTCAAAATTGGGGTCTTTTGCACTTTAGGGGAGCCAGTGATTGCATTAAGACCAACTGTTCCTAGAAGAAGTGATAAACACATAATATGGTGGTAACCTCAACACTGCTCTTGATTATCAAAATAACGCTGCCATATTATAATATAAACATTCTAAATTATTAAAGTAGAACATTTATTTTAGGATGAATAATAGAATCTAAGTAAATAATTTTTCTTTAAATAAGAACAAATTCTGCCATATCCTTCAATATTTGTTCGAAAAAATCTTTGTCCTTATTCCTCTGTCTCCATAGAAATTCACATAGATATGAGTCTATTAGTGTCCGTCTTGTGCCGCATTCCTTCCTGTTTCTGCTTTTTGCCCTAGCCCAAACTTAAACTGTTGGCACAGATTTCTCGTAGCATATTTTTCCAATCAGTAATAGTATTTGTACTGATATTTAATTCTTTGGTGCAAAACTTAGTGGAGGTGTACTCTTGTGACCAGCAGTATATTAATAAAACAGCCTTATTAAGAGGTAATCTAGCGTTCTCAAACCATGTATCGACACAAAGCCTCTTCTTGGTTCGGCAGCTACGTTTGTGGCAGGTCCACTTCCCTCTTCTTGCATCACAATTCATAAAATGTCCTTCACTGCACACCCTTACCTTGGGGATAAGGCGCTTTTCCTGAAGAAATGCGACAGCATTTTCTTCATCCCTGCACAAGTTATACACTTCAAACAAATTCATTTTCTTCTTAGCAAAACAGTAGCACTGATACGTGTAAACAAATAATTCCTTAATTAATGCCATTTGATTCATTAAGTTACTCAGGAATAACCTGTATGATAATAACTGTTCCTAAAAAGTCACTGGCTCCCTTAAAGTGCAAAAGACCCCAAAATTGTGTGTATATATATATATATATATATATATATATATATATATATACAGTGTCCCAAGTTCCCGTGCCACCCCCTTAAAATCTTCAATTATTTCAATACTAGGCTGAGACGTGGTGTGTCATAGTTGTGCCCCCTGAAGAATCTTTTCAGTCCATATTCAACCTCGTAACCTTCTCCAGCACTTCTCCAGCGACCATAACTTTGGGATTTCCAATTAAATGCCACACTTTTTATGACGGATAATTGTAGAAAATCAAAAATGCTGCGATATAAAAGTTGTAGTCAACAAAATTACCTATGAAACAACTCAAAAGGTATGGATTCTGAGATTTAAAAAAAAAAATAATAATAATAAAAATCTTTTTTTTTTTTAACTTTTACTAAGAACGTTCTTTGTTATGTTGATGTTTTTTCTTTTTTTTTATTTCTTTTTTACTTTCAGAAACCATTCCTTTAGAGTTGTTTCAAAGATAATTTCATTGGCTTTTTTGTCGCAGCATTTTTCAATTTAATGTGCTGTTTCTAAAATAAAGATTTGTGCATTTTACTCCTAATGAATGCGTCAAATCGGAAAGTTCACCGATATAAAATTAATAAAAAGAAAAAATGAGAGGTAATTTCGAAAATTTAAACAATCTCCTTTGTTATGCGTAGTATGAACCCAGGTACAGTGGTGCGAAGCCGGCAAAAACCTATATCAGCAAAAGCTGAAATTTGGTTTTGAGAATTTGATTTCTTAATAGTTTAGTGGTTGTACCTTTGTGTTTGGGTGGCCTTTTTAATTAATATAATTTCAATTGCCAATAGAATAACATTTAAATCGACATTCACGTTTTTCACATATTAATCTAACTTCTAAGCCAAATTTAAAAGATAAATTCTGACCCTTAAGACTGTCTATTGACAAATTTCATTCCGGCAACTTTAATACTGTATGTTTCAAGTTTTTTGTTGGTTTCTAATTTGTTTTTAATCCGTTACGTACAAGCCCTTAAAACGAGTTCTAACAAAATAGAGATAAATTCCTAAATTTCTTTCTTCGTGTAAGGTTTCAAAAAGAGCTCCACAAAGCTCCAAGCTCTAACTTATATTTTCATAAAGATTAAGCCTATGAGTAACTATTTTATAAATATTGTTACGTTTTTTTACCAAAACCAGTAATAAACGTTTTTAATAAGAGTTCTTTTGGATTGCAAAATTAAATACTCGCAAGTTTCACAGTTTTATCACTGCAAAATTTATTTCACAATGCACAATAAACTTGGTGATTATTCTTAATTACTATTCACAGTATACACTGATAGCGTTACTGTTCTTCAATGAGTCACAGTCCAATAATTCACTGAAATTCACAGAAAGACGGCACTGCACTGTCCTTTGCTTCTCTTCTCTGAAGGATTATTCATCTATTTAATTTTCGCAACAATATCTCATCCACCTTCGTCCACTTTTGTGAGAATTTGAGGTTCAAAGAAAATTTACCAACAATAAATACCGGGCATTAGGCGCTCTATTTATTCAGGATGTTTACTAAATGGAATTATAGGATGGAGAAGTTATTTATTTCTCGTATTTTACTATTTCAGTTCATGTTTTGAAGTGCTTGGGCGAACTTATAAAGTAATTTTTAAGGTGTTTAAAATATTTTAAAATGCCGAATTTTACAGTTCCTTAGTGTTCTATTTAATGTGCTTTTTGAAAAGCCAATCTTTAGACCTCTTCGTTCAGGAAAAGTACCAGCATTTGCCCGACGAAGTTATTTCGAAAATTATAGCTGAAATTAAAAAAAATATACCTCATTTTCAACAGCGACTGAGGCAAGTGCATTACAAGAAGTCGACATTTTTAGAAAAATTTAGCTCTTGGTTAAAGGGTGAGTTTAATATTTCTTTAGCGAATAGAAACCCTGAATCATTTTGTGATTCCGTTTGCTGTGGTGGTCGACCTACAAACAAATTAGAAGAATTTAGCAGCAGAACCTCTGCTGTAGAATCTGAAAATTTTTACATTATCCTTAACGAGTAGAGGTTTTGAAACGTATTCATGTTTAGTTCTTTGTTTAATTATATTACAAAACAACATTTTCAACAACGTCAAAATATATTATAAATATCACAAAGCTTTTGTTAAAGTAGTTTCAAAGTTAATAGGAGTATGATCTTTAATTGTGACTGAAACTTATAAATAACGAGTATGATATAAATAAACATTGTCAAAACAAAAAAGTTAAATATTAATTGATGACGTCATAACGCAATGAATTTGCATGTATTTCTCATTATAAAGATCTTTTAGAGCACGAGGTATAAAAAATAATAAATGCTCCAAAATTAAAATAACGCACTATATTGTAAAATAATGATAAATTAAATAATAAATATAAAAAACTCTTCTAATAAAAAAACGATAAAAAGTCAAATGAGAACTATTAATTCTGTTTATTAGCTGAGAGCACGTGCACACGATAGAGGTTGAATACACACTGGAAAAGGGTAGTCTATTGTCTGGTTACCGCAGTGTAGCCCGGTAGATTTATCCTAATTAATTTATTAATTCTTTTATTTTTTGTTGGCAACACTGACTACCTGTGGCGGGTAAACAACCGTTAGGGAAGGTTGCACTAGTGACACTAAGCAGCTGCTACAATCTTATGAAAAGAATAAGCCGTATTTACCTTTAGAATAAAGAGGTTCAACTTATTGTAACTACATCCCTTTATATAAAATTCCATGAGGCAGTGGCAGCGTAAACTAAGCAGATTTCCAACGTGAAGATTTACAATAGAGAAATTTCACGAGGGCCGAGCCAGTGAAGGAAACGGCTGAACTAGCTTTTGGCGGGAAAGTAACTCGTCCGTTAAGCGCCCCAATTTAATAAAAATGCAAATATCTCGGTTAGTATTCAAGATAGAGAAAAAATGTATATGACAATATTTATAGTAAATTTAATTTTCAATAAGATTGGTTCTGTACAATTTTTCGATCCGACGTATAGTAACGTAGATATTTCGAATGTTCGAAAATCCTCCCCTCTAAACCCCCCCCTCCCACTTGTCCGATTTCAGCAGTTAACGAACTTGATCTTTCTACGACTAAATATCGAGTTTGGTAACGATTAAACAAAAATTGCGACCGCTAGATCGGTAACAGACATCTATATATATATATATATATATATATATATATATATAAATATATACAGTTTTGAACGGACCTCATTTTCGTCATCTACTAGGTAGGATCGATGGACATGTGTAGAAAAATTTCGAAAATCTCGTCATGAGTACAACCTCCATAGCTGATTTCCTTTAAGGGAAATCTGCTAAAACTAAAGACTAAGTTCGGAAATAGGACTGGGAGGAGGGAGGGTTTAGAGAGTGGAATATCTTTGTTAAAAAATGCCATAGAACCAATCTTATTGCACATTTTAATGTTGTATACATGTTGTTATGTACATGTTTTCTCTACATTGAATATTAACCGAAATATTTCAATATTTCAGTTTTCAGCCACCAGTAAAGCACTACTCATGTCATATGAGCAATAAGCTGTTATATCATGAGCCTCTTCATTCCAAGGTTAAACACCAAATAAGGTTTAAATTTAACTACTGCATTCTGAGACACACACAAGTACTTCATGTAATAACATTAATAAAGATTTTGCGTTCTTTACTCAAAACGTTTATTTGATCAATACCATAATCAATATTTAGCCATCTAATGACTATACGTCATCAGTAATGAATTTTCGTTCTTTACTTGAACTTCCCATGAGGGAAATCTGCTATTAAGGAGTGGGCGAGACCACCCCAACAAAACTAGCGGCTGTCAGAATTGTTTCTCCTAAGCAGCAAGATTGTTGCTCAAACAAACAGAGATGGATTTGGGAGCGTGAAGTGGAATCATCGATTAGCCGAAGGAAAAGGAAATGCATTGTTGGCCTACATTTGTGACCCAGATTCCAACGAGGTAAGCACTCAGCCAACGACTCCTTCAAAAGGCAGCGAGGTAGTAGAGGCAGGGAGGTAGTAAAAGTCTTTGTCTACTTTCTCTGGAACAATCGGACACGCCCCTTAGAGAAATCACAGTAGGAGTCAGCATAATGGAAAGTACAAAGGGAAAGTTAAAGACTTTCATTGTGACAGAAAAGGGGCTCTTTCCGCCAAATGCTAACTCATAAATAAGCACAAAATGCCATGATAAGAACTTCATTATCTTCTAGTATCATCCCTGAGGAAATGTCACCTACCTAGGAGCATTTTCCCCTGACCACATGTACAATTATAGTTATTTTCATCACTAGTACCAAAAGTGGGTCTTTTCGGTGCGAGGTCTAGTTTTACGAGCGAGGAGAAGCCGAGCTTGGAAATTGGACCGAGTAGCGAAAGGACACTTTTGGTACGTGTTATGAACAATACTTTTCATTATACTGTTCATACTTGAGTGCATTAAAACCCTTTTATATTTTATTAATAACTTAAAGATACAATATAAGAAATTAAAGTGACACATTATTTTATTTGAAATTAAACATCTGTTTATTAACCTATAATAGAAGAGAAGTACTCCTTCAAACACGTCTATTAGTAACAGGTAAGGTTAGCGCACCGAAAAGATTTTTCAGTACTAGTCCCGAAAAGAGCTATTTTACGGACTCAAACCTAGTATTGAAAACACATGTTTTTTGACGCAGAATAATGAAAAATAAATTTCTTAATTGTATTAGTATATTTGTTGCGATATGGCTGCAGCAATAGGTAGTAGAAGCTGTAAGAGATGATAATTCCCACAACAAGAATTTAGGAAGGGTTCACCAACAGTCAACTCTACTAAAAATTTAAATATATATAAATTTATTTATAATTAAATATTCACCAGTAATAAATATAAAATGAAAATGAAGAGACACCTTTTAATATTTTAAAGTCTGTCACGCAGGGGCTGCGTAAACTATGCAGATTTCCGACGTGAAGTTTTACAATAGAGAAATCCGCCTAATAACAACTGTAGTAATAAGAAACCCTCTAAACCTAAAACATTATTTAGGGCGTAATAACCCAGTAGAATCTAGCCCCAAAAAACAGTTAACCTAACCTCTAAACCTATTCACGAGGGACGAATAGTTAAGGAAACGCCCGCCAGAGCTCTCGGCGGAAAGTCCGAACATAGCCTACTGGTGACCACACGCAGAATACAAATGCAAATATCTCGGTTAATATTCAAGATACAGAATAAATGTATAGAACAATATTTATAGTAAATTTAATTTGCAATAAGATTTATTCTATACAATTTTTCGAACCAACGCATAATAACGGAGATATTTCGAATTTTCGAAAAATTCCCCCTCTAAACCCCCCCTCCCACTGGTCCGATTTCAACGATTAACGAACTTAATTTTCCTTTTTACATAAAACAATTAAACTCCGAGTTTGGTAACGATCAAACAAAAATTACGACCGCTAGAGCGTTAACAGACAAATATATATATATATATATATATATATATATATATATATATATATAATATATATATATATATAATTATTTATATATATAATTATATATATATAATTTTGAACGGGCCTCATTTTCGTCATCTCTTGGTAGGATCGATGGACATTTGCGGAAATTTTTCAAAACTCGCGTCATGAGTACGACCTAAATATCAGATTTCCCTTAAGGGAAATCTGCTAAAAGTTCTCTATCAGATTCTGCCGTGAGAGATAGTGGAGGCAAGGAGTAGTCTGGCTGAGGCAGGCTGAAGGATTAGTGAGATGTCACTGGACAAGGGAGAGGATCAGAGATATGCCTGTCCTTAATTCTTTTTGTAGCATGAGCCGATGTCGCCCTTTGCCCCTGTCGACCCAAATATGCTCAAAATATGTAATTAACTGGAAATTATTATCGAAACTCATTCGTATTATTAGTTAGTGTATCGACGCTAAGAGCTGTGAATGTTATTATAAAAATCCATCGGCGTTAACTACGAAAATGCTAGAGCACATGGTGACTTAACTCCAAATTGGATATAACTCTTATTTAATGGTGAAAACTAGACATTTAAGTATTCATAAATAATAATCTTAATGTGCTTTCTGCTGGAATTGTTCAGAACATAAAATATATGGTCATTTGTGATTGGTTTATGTAATGCAATGTCAGATTCATTAAAATTTCCTTTAAGTGTCCAGCGAACCTTTACAGGACAAAAATGAGCTCCGTTTAAAATTATATATTTATATAGCTATAATTTTGTTAAATACTTAATATATATGTATATTAATCTTTTTAATTAAAATAATTGGTTAATCTATAGGTTATTTAAACAAAATCTGCCAAAAGTGAATATTTTTTATTGATTATTTACACAAAAATACAAAATAAAAAAAAATAAAAAGATAAATTAACACATTTAAAAAAAAAATTCTTTCTTCATTTTTATTACAGTGAATGGTAGACTTCGCACCCAAGCGTTTCGGCAATGTAACGTAAGCTCCGGCCTTCCATCTAAGTTTGAAAGACCCATTATTCTGGACCGAAATAAAAATAAAACATTAATTAAAGAAAATGCTTGGTTAATAATTAAAGATGTTTAAATGTGCGAGAAACTACTTACAGTTTAGAATAGATCAACTTCACGACAAATACATCTAATCTGAGTTTTATCTAATTGTTTACTAATCCTGAAGTTCAATGGACTTAGACTCTAAATAATCTGCAATAACTAGAATACCCACATAACGAAAATTAGCTTTTAATACGACAAAAATGAAGTGTCCGGTTTTTTTTTTTTTTGCGGTTGAGTGTATATATATATATATATATATATATATATATATATATATATATAAGTAAAACGCCTAAAAGGCAATTCGCCTGGTCAGAAAAAACGTCTATTTTATATATACAACACTTAATTAAAAGAATCTGCTGAGCATGTAAGTGTAAAGCTATGAATTATTTAAAACTCTACTACTCTTAATTTAATTATTTAAATTTCATCATTAAAATCGACATTTGTTTTTCATTTGTACCAGATTTCTCTTATGGAAAATCAGATATTTTCTGTTTAAATAGTTTTATTTTATAAATAATTTATTCAGTGTAATAAAAAAAAAAATTATTGTTATGTAAAATGTCAAGCAAATACCATTTACAACTGGTTGAACTAGTACCGCGGCCAGGAAATGGAGAAGTGCCATCACCTCCCTTGACAGGGCCTCAGATAAACAATAAAAGTCCGTCACGCAGGAGCTGCGTAAACTAAGCAGATTTCCCATGTGAAGTTTTACAATAGAGAAATCTGCATACTGGTACACACAATACCACCATGATTAAATACAAACGGTAATGAGAAATCTTTCTGTTAATTAAAATAAATTCCCAACTGAAACGGTTTTAGAATTGGAATAATAATTTATATTTTAATAACTCAAATTTTAGTAGTCCAAGAACTAAAGAAGGGGGGGGGGGCGGATGAACAGAAAGTATCTGCATAAATCTCACAAAGTAACAAAGGTAAGGTAAGGTTAGGAACGACAGGTTAGAAGAACCCTCCCACCTGAGCCGACGGAAATGGCCGGTCTAATCCGAACTATACCCGAGCACAGACTTCATAAAAATGCAAATATCTCCGTTAATATTCAAGATAGAGAATAAATGTATATAATAATATTTATTGTAAATTTAATTTGCAATATGATTGGTTCTATACCATTTTTCGATCCGATGCATAATAACGGAGATATTTTGAATTTTCGAAAATCCCCCCTCTAAACCCCGCCCTCCCACTAGTCCGATTTTAGCCATTAACGAACTCTTTTTACATAAAACGGTATATATATATATATATATATATATATATATATAATTTTGAACGGACCTCATTTTCGTCATCTCCTGGGTAGGATCGATGGACATTTGAAGAAATATTTCGAAACTCGCGTCATGAGTACGACCTCAATAGCTGATTTGAAATCTGCTAAAAGATATCCATTCTGATGAAGACAGCCCTTTTTGTCCGAAATCCACGCATTACCGGCCTGCCAGTCATTGAACGTTTCTACGCCTTTTCTTTTAGCCGGTAATGAGCACCACTCGCTAAACGATCTATGGCGTAGTTCTTGTCGCAGGTTTCTGACGTTGATATTTACATTCTACTCTTTTGTAACATCGAGGGCTCTTAAGCAGAACGATATTTCAGTAGTGAAATCCGTAGTTAGAAGTACAAGTTACTAGTTAGAAGTCTGTTAACGCTCTAGCAGTCGCAGATTTTAGCGATATATGTTACCGCTCTAGCGGTCGCAATTTTGGTTTAATCGTTACCAAACTCAATATTTAGTCGTTTAATGTAAAAAAGAAAGATCAAGTTCGTTAACTGCTGAAGTCTGACCAGTGGGAGGGGGGGTTTATAGGGGAGGATTTTCGAGCATTCGAAATATCTCCGTTACTATACACCGGATCGTGTGTGTACAGAATCAATCTTATTGCAAATTAAATTTACTATAAATATTGTTATATACATTTATTCCCTATCTTGATTATTAACCGAGATATTTGCATTTTTATGAAATTTGGGCCGATAACGGATTTTTGAATTCCTCGCGAAAAGCTAATTCGGCCCTTTGCCGCCACCGTTTGGCTCTCCAATGGTGATTTCTCTATTGTATAACTTCACGTGGGAAATCTGCTTAGTTTACGCAGCCCGTGCGTGACGGACTTTTTTTTATTTAACGCTACCAAACTCGATATATAAGCGTTTCCTGTAAAACTCAAATTCATTAACGGCTGAAATCGGGCCGGGATATAGGGGGGGGGCGAGTGATTAAAGGGGGATTTATTTATTTATTCGAAATATCTCCTTTATTATACGTCGGATCAAAAAATTGTATACAACCAATCATATTGTAATTTAATTGCATATAACCCTTGTTATACTCTTTATTCCTCTAATATGAATATTAAACAAGTTATTTGGATTTTTTAGTTTCCAATCTTCACTAACCTCCCCCCCCCCCACTCATGCTCATGTTATAGTAACAATAAGCTCTTATAGCATGAACCTCTTTATTCTAACCGTAATATATTGTTAAAAAGTCCGTCACTCAGGGGCTGCGTAAACTAAGCAGATTTCCCCTGTGAAGTTTTACAATAGAGAAATCTGCATACTGGTAACACAATACCACCGTTATTAGATAATGAGAAAGCTTTCAGTTAATTAAAATAAATACCCAACTGAAACGGCTTCTGAATTGTAAGAATAATTTATATTTTAATAATTCAAATTTCAGTAGTACTAAAGAAGGGGGGGTGGCGGATGAACAAAACGTATGTGCATAAATCTCACAAAGTAAAGAAGGTAAGGTAAGGTTAAAAACGCCAGGTTAGAAGAAGCTTCCGCCTGAACCGAGCAATGATGAAGATGGCCGACATTATCCGAACTATACCACAGACTTCATAAAAATGCAAATATCTCGGTTAATATTCAAGATAGAGAAGAAATGTATAGAACAATATTTATAGTAAATTTAATTTGCAATAAGATTATTTCTGTACAATTTTTCAATCCGATGCATAATAACGGAGATATTTTGAATTTTCGAAAATCCCCCCTCTAAACCCCCCCTCCCTCTGGTCCGATTTCAGCCATTAACGAACTTGATCTGTCTTTTTACATAAAACGGTTAAATATCAAGTTTCGTAACGATAAAACAAAAATTGCGACCGCTAGAGCGTTAACAGACAAATATATATATATAATTTTGAACGGACCTCATTTTCGTCATCACCTGGGTAGGATCGATGGACATTTGAAGAAAATTTTCGAAAATCGCGTCATGAGTTCGACCTCAATAGCTGATTTCTCTTAAGGGAAATCTGCTAAAATTGTTTTCATAAGCCCTTTATTAAGCGGGAAACATACAATTACATTATTTGATGACGTCATCAAATAAGATTTTTATGTTCTACGATAGAAATGTTTGTAAGTACATTTCTCTGAATGTTTCGATGTTCCAGAAATTTCCTCAAATATCCATCGATTCTACCCAGGAGATGACGAAAATTTTTTGTTAACGCTTTACCGGTCACAATTGTTTTTAGGGTGGCCAAAATCTGTATTTAATCATTTTATGTAAAAAGAAAGATCAATTTCGTTAATGGCAGACATCGGACGAGAGGGATGGAAGTTTAGTGGAGGGGACATTTGAAATAGCTCCGTTTCTTTACGTCGATTCGAATGATTGTATATAATCAATCTTATTGTCATCAAGTTGTAATCAGCTGATCAAGATACTTGAGGCTCCACACATTCTCTATTGTTGTGACATCTATTTCCAAATCTCCATCGGTATTTAATGTCATGTGTTTGTATTAGCTGAAGTTAAACTTAAGTTCGAATTCGCTCTCTCATTCATAGACGATTATAGCACCTATAGAATTTATTTGAATGACAAAATGTAATTATAAATTAGAGTTATCCCAAAACTGGACCATGCCGCACAGTAGCTACATAAAGAGATCGTCCCACTGTCGTCGCACACTGGAGCGAGTGATAGGGTTAGCCGGACATTCATTAATATCTCCGTTTCTACTGGTCCTAGAATATTGATTCTGATGTCATTTTAAAGCACATTGAATATTCTATTGAACTACCTGATCAGCAATTTTTTAAGCAATTTTGCCAAATGCAATATAACGGTAGAATGAATTTTAAATGTATACATACAGATTTTGTATCGCTTACTAAGTAGAGAATTGTGATTTGTAGACACATAATATTAACATATGTTTTATAAATTTTTATTTTTTTAATAAATTGAAGTTCACAAACGCAATACTAAAATTGTAAACAAAAATATATCTAGAATAAAAATTTAAAAAAAAAAAAAAATCTATATATTTAATTTAATAACGAGAATTTGTAAGCTGGAATAATATCTAACATTTCTAAAAATTTCAAATGTTTTTTATTTTTCAATTATATAGAAGTTCTTTTGCTTCCAAAGATATTGTTTCTAAGCGATCGCTATCGTTGTTAAGTGTGGGCCTTAAATGTGATACACCGTACGTAGTTGGGAAAGGTCCGCGGGAGGTATAATACGTCTTCCGCACCGAAAGTGTTAACACTAAAAGTAAAATATTTAATGAATAGGCAAGATCTGACGACGTTGTAAATAAGACAATATACTCCTAAAAGCATGCCAAGTGGTATTTTTTCAAGCAAATACAAGGGATTTGCGAATTCAATTAAATAAAATTATTTTCAGCTCGATGTAAAAAAAAAAAAAAAAATTAGAGGAATTTTAAAAACCTTTTGTTCCAGTTTTTGATTTGTTATAATACCCTTAATGTGTACTGGAAGCAGCAATAATTTATAAAATGAAATAAGAGTTCACGACGAATTTAATAAGCCAAGGCTTTTTTTAACATAGCAATTATAACCAGGCATTATGTAAAAACCATTGCAATAATATGGCTAAAAATCAATCTGCTCAATTGAAAAGGGTTTATGTGGTACTAACAATACAATCAAAATCCCAAATTAAAGCTTTTATTTTTTCCCCCAATGTCCAACATTACTCAAGGATCGCTCCAGTGTGCGTCGTCCCGACCACATCAACTCTGCAAGGTAGCTGCAACTGCCAACTGGTGCAGTTAATAAACCATCACCAAATGGTGTTAATAAACCATCACCAAATGGTGTTAATAAACCATCA
>CM032228.1:255895000-256157500 GCA_019009955.1 Riptortus pedestris
ATGTTTTAGTCGCAGCATTTTTCAATAAAATGCGCCGTATCTGAAATAGAGATTTGTACATTTTACGGCTATAGGATGACTCGAGTCGGAAAGTTTTAGAATTTCATTTTATACAAGAATCCGCCGAAAGAAGGACATTCCATTGGAAACTCCAAAGTTATGGTCTCTGGAGCAGTTTTGGAGAAGGTTACGAGGTTCAATATGACTGAAAAGATTACACTGGTCAACAGTGGTTTTGGTGCCAAAGATTTTGGAGGTGATTTCTTATGAATTAGATGCCCTGAATTCAAATATGCTATTAGTTTTTGCCTATCAGCTCGAATTTTTATTATATCAACATTTTAGTGAATTATACATTAAACTATTTTAAAAGATAAATCATGGTTTAAAGAAACAAATTAAACAAGGATTTTTTATCATATTACACAGATATTATTTATTATATACATAAGAAAACAGAAAAGTCATCATTTAAACCAATTACTCATTGAACATTTCGGAAACTTCTTTTGCCTGACATCCTTGAATGTATTTTAGAACAATCCCGTTTTATAGTCCAGCAATAATCTGCCATCATGTCAGTATCCTTCCTTGATAGTGATCCTCCATACATTTCAGCAGATTTCCCTTAAGGGCACTCATGACGCGAGTTTCGAAAAATTTCTTCAAATGTCCATCGATCCTACCCAGGAGATGACGAAAATGAGGTCCGTTCAAAATTTTAGATATATATATATATATATATATATATATATATATATATATATATATATATATATATATATCTTTATATAATATAATTCTAGCGTACGTGTGTATGTCACTGAACTCCTAGGACGGATGATCCGATTTGAATTGAATTTTTGAATACGCGTTCGGGTGACGCCCCGGATGTTTTAGCGCCGCAGATCGGCCAGGCAGATGGAGCAGGAGTGGAGGTTGTGAGGGAGGCCTCAATTTAAAAATAGCCGTATTTCGTTTCCTATTGGTTTTTCGGCAAATATGCCACAGGATAAGAGTTTGTTTATGTTGTGTTATTTTGGAGTAACTTTTGTCAAATTCAATTTTGTCGTATCTTAAAGTATAAACGAGATATACACTAAAAAAGTAAAGAGGGGCCAACAATTTTATTGGGCACCCACGATTGAACCGAACTGAACAGAACTCGGTATTTGAATTAGCATTAGCTCTACCATGTACAAAATCTTTTAGGTTCGAACGGGAGTGGGGGTTTACTCAAGGCCGAAAACTAAAAAACGCCGATATCTCGGTTAATATTAAAGACAGCGAAAAAAGGTTACATGACAACGTTTATAGATCTTTTAATTTGAAAAAACGATTGGTTCTATACAAAATTTCGATCAGAACTCAAACTAACGGAGATATTTCGAAATTTTCGAAAATCCTCCCCTCTAAATCCCCCCTCCCAATGATCCGATTCCCGGCCGTTTAGGGCCGCAGATCGGCCCAGGCAAGATGGATCAGGTCTCCGGTCGAAGGGCGAAGGGGCGAGATTATTGGTAATGTAATGAAATGTTAATATGTTTATCTTATCCTTAGAGTTTAAGTATTTATTTAAATAAACAATGTTTTCAGCTGCGAGAGGTTTTCACTTTCAGACATTGTTATTTATTGTCCAAAATTTTATTTAATTTGATTTGAATGTTGCAATTATTTTCTATTCTTTATTTATATTTATGTATTTGCGTTATTATTGTTGAGGGTTTTTATTTTATTTCAGTTATTGGTCTATAACTGTTTGTTTTTAAGAACGTGTAGTGGCGCATTCTACCAGATAATCACAGAACTAAAACGTCTTCTTTTCCTTCTCTCATTTTTCCTTTTCTTTTTGCGTAACAAGTTTTTGCGATATTTTATTTACTATTTGTTTTTAGGCAAACGTGTATATAACAAATGGTTTTTTTTGCGTTATTAAGAGTCGATTTTTTTTTTAACATAATATTATTAAATTTAATATCCTAATCGCTTGATATATAATGCAGGACAACGTCTGCCGGGTCCGCTAGTATATATATATATATATATATATAGAGAGAGGAGAGAGAAAGAGAGAGAGAGAGAGAGAGAGAGAGAGAGAGAGAGAGAGAGAGAGAGAGAGAGATTTGTCTGTTAACGCTCTAGCGGTCGCAATTTTCATTTGATCGTTACCAAAATCGATATTTAAACGTTTTATTTAAAAATAGAGATCAATTGCGTAATGGCTGAAATCGAACCAGTGGGAGGGGGGGTGTTAGAGGGGAGGATTTTTGAAAATTCGAAATATCTCCGTTATTATACGTCGGATCGAAAAATTGTAACTAATTGTTCTAATTGTAAGATTGAATCAATCTTATTGCAAATTAAATTTACTATAAATAGTGTTATACACATGTATTCTGTATTTTGAATATTAACCGGGATATTTGCATTTTTCTGTTTTCAGCTTCTGAGATGAGATCGGCTAACTTCGGGTCTAGTCGTGAGTTTCCGTCAAGAGCTAGTTTGGGGCGTTCCCGTAATTGTTTGGCTCTCTATTCTGAAATTTCTCTGTTGTAAAACTTCACGTGGGAAATCTGCTTAGTTTACGCAGCCCCTGGGTGACGGACTTTTATATCTTGGTGAAATCTTTCACCTTGCTCCTCACTAATGGCTCCTAAATTATCAGGAAAACGGTCTAAGTGGCTGTGTAAATAGTGCACCTTAATGCTCATGTTACACTAAGTGATCTGAAATTATTCAGCATCTCAGTGACTAATTCAACATGTTTTCAGCTTTGTGTTTACCCAGAAAATTGTGGACAACTGAAACATACGAATTCCAGGTTTTTGTTCAATCTCAATCATTGAATTTATGAAGTCAGGGTCTTTAATCAGCTGTCTTATTTGTTGGCCATAAAATATTCCTACTTTGATTTTTTTCCATACTCAGCTGAGACATCCCCCCCCCTATATATGCAAAGCATGATCCATTCTTATCAAGAGCCTTTACAAACTGCTTCATTAGACCCAGCTTGATATGCAATGGTGGAAAGATGATTTGGAACTAAAGGATCATTGATGATATTCTTTTCCCCATCAGCCATGTTTTCTCTCCTAGGCCACTCTTTTCTAAACCAGTGTTGCGTGTCTCTACACTGATAGTATCAGAATTCTGATCAGAGAGACAATATGCGTCCTACAGAGTTCTAGTAGCTGGTGAAAAGTTGGAATTGGCACTTCTTCTGAGTGAGGGATAGGGCGTCTTGCAGAGACTAAATCTGATAGATAAGTGCATTTATCTTTTTTTTGTTTTTTTGTAGGCCTGTGTTATTGCAGACGAAGTCTCAGCATTTTATTAATACTGTTGCGAAAATTAAATACATGAATAATCCTTCAGAGAGAGAGAGTCGCGTATTTGGGAAGTGCGAGATAGATCAAAGAAGCCGACATAGAGTGGAGCCCCTACTAGACTCATCCAGCCCAGCGTCGAAGGAACCAGACAATTCCCCTTTGATGTATGCCGACGACCTATATAAAGAACGGGCCAGCCACGTTCGAGTCAGTTTTCTTCTCAAGTGCTCATATGCGCGTTCGGTGCTACAGTGCGACTTAGTGCAGTGCGGTAAAGTGTTTTTATCAGAAGAACAGTGTTGTGCCGTGACTGTAAGTGACAGTTTAGTGCCGTGTTTAAGACAGTGCAGTGCCGTCTTGTTGTGAATTTCATTGACCGTGAGGGAATTATTGGACTGTGTAATCTGAAGAACAGTGACGCTATCAGTTCATATTGTTAGTAATAATTAAGAATAATTATCCAAGTGAATTGAGCTTTGTTAAATAAATTGTGCAGTGATAGAAACTGTGAAACTTGTGAGTATTTAATTTTGCAATCCAAAAGAACTCTTATTAACAACGTTTATTACTGGTTTTGTAATAAAACGTAACATGTTTATGTTTTACTATCAGTGACGGCATTTACTGGTGGTGTGAAGTTTATCAAATGTCTCCTCTAAGTTGTAGCAAAAATATATTATTATAAACTAACCTTGTTGGCCGTCTTTGACGGGTTCAAATAGAAATGCTTTCGAGTGGATGCATCAAATGATCCATGTTGATATTCACGATTAACACAAAAACACTGTTACATCAACAGTAAATGTGCTATCATTAATTTGTTATAGCTGAGATAAAAGCTGTTAGACCAATTTATGTTTAGGAACGCTATTATACTCAAATGAATCATACTATAGTGATGAATTATTATAATGTTTTCTAGTCAATATATACATATATATATATATACATTGCATTAGCGGAAGAATTAAATAATCCATTTATTGTTAACAATATCGTAGTTTTAAACGTAGCCTGCCTATTGGACGAATTGTGACAAATTTCTTATATTCAGGGGGTCAAATTGCTGGACATTTCAGGCGTTTTCCTTTGTGGAGAATATTAGTATGTAAATTGACTGCTAGAGTTCTCTTTATCATTTGCAATTGTTTCCATAATATTGGTAAATTCCACGTGGGGAAGTCTCCTTAGTTTACGCAGTCCTTCCGTGACGGACTTTTATCAAAGGGTTTGTTTAGAATTGCTGTGTGTTCTGTCTTTTCGCAATAGTCTATGACGGACGGAGCTACGCTCACCGAAGATACAACAATCTTAGAATGTTTTAAGTAAAGAACCGTCGTGTTCTTTCGTTGCTGGATATTAACGTGGATGAGTCAATACGTAAGAAGCATCAAATATCGCACGAATAATATTGTTTCTCTGGAATATGCTGGAAGGTAAAGAAAACAATTGATCAGGTTTCAATAAATAGTAGAGTACAGGACCTTTTTATTGATTCAGAATAATTTGCTTTGTACGAATCAAGCTAGCTGAGGTAGAAAGGTGAGTATTATTTGACAAGAATTGTTCCCAGAGTGTGTTGGTTTGGAAAAACGTCCATCACGCAGGGCTGCGTAAACTAAGCATATTTCCCGCGTGCTAGTATGATACATTTTTGATCTCATATCACAATATATTCCCTATTTCTATGTAATATATATATATATATATATATATATATATATATATATATATATATATATATATATATATATACAGTTTTGAACGGACCTCATTTTCGTCATCTCCTAGGAAGGATTGATGAACATTTGAAGAAAACAATTCGAAAATTCCGTCATGAGTACAACCTCAATAGCTGATCTAGGGAAATCTGCTAAAAAGAACTCCGTCACGTGGGGGTAGCATAAACTAAGCAGATTTCCCTCGTGAAGATTAATAATAGATAAACCTACCTACTGCTAACAAAACACTACTGTGAATATTAAGTGAATAAATACAAACGGTAATAAGAAATATTTCCCTTCCCGGCGGGAAGCGTCTTAAATGTAAACAAACAGGTCTACCAACAGCTCACCGGAAAGAAAAACAATAGCTGAAACATATCAGAACATAATATATTAATTTTATTGAAAACTATGTACTATATCTAGTACTGTAATTTATAATGAGTAAGAATAATTTTCATCTCAGTCAATAAAATTTTAGTAGTCCAAGAATTTAAGATGGAGGGGGGGGGGTCATTACACAACATATTCACATGTATCTCGTATAATAAAGGTCTCTGGAAAACAATATTTGGTATTTAAGATTGGAATAATGTTGTTTATTATATAACTGAGTATTGTTTATGTAACACGAGTAGGCTATAACTGAAAAATGCAAATATCTTGGTTAATATTCTAGATATAGAATAAATGTATATAACAATATTTATAGTACATTTAAGTGGCAGTAAGATTTATTCTATACATTATTCCGATCCGACTTATAGTAGTGGAGATATTTTGAATTTTCAAAATTCTCCCCATCTAAACCCCCCTCCCCCACCCCCTGGTCTGATTATCAATGAACATGATCTTTCTTTTTACATAAAACGACTTAATATCGAGCTTGGTAACGATCAAACAAAAATTGCGACCTCTAGAGCGGTAACAGACAAATATATATATATATATATATATATATATATATATATATATATATATATATATATATATATAATTTTGACCGGAACTCATTTTCGTCATCTTCTAAGTAGGATTGATGGACATTTGAAGAAAAATTTCGAAAATTGCGTCATGAATACGACCTTTATAGCTGATTTCCCTTAAGGGAAATCGGTTAAAATTGTGACCACTAGAGCGGTAACATACAAATATATATCAAAGCAGCGTTAACTATGCAGATTTCACACATACGTCACGTATTTTCGTTTGTCTTAAAAAGTAAAAGTTCAATGAGAACAATATTTGGTACTTAAGTTTCAAATAGTGTTTCATTATGTAATTGAGCATTGTTCATGTGACATGATTAAGAGTGGGGATTTACTGAAGGCCGAAACCATAAAATGCAAATATTTCGGTTTATAATATAGTTAGTGAAAATACGTACATAAGAACTTTTATAGAGCATTACATTTGCAATAATTTTTTTGCAAATATAATGTTCTATCTAGATTCTATACAATTTTTCGATTCGACTCATAATAGCTAAAATATTTCAAAATTCTCACCCTCTAAACCAGGTCTGGGCAACCATTGACATGATGTAAACTTTAGTGTGCAAATACGTTTGCGGGCCGCTTTTTAATGTAGTGCATTTTAAAGTAGTGTTCATAATTTATAACGATAGATATCAGATATGAAAGTATAACGGCAATGTAATTATAATACAATTTATCACAATAACATTATAATTAAATCATAAAATTTGGAATTATTACAAATAACGAAAGTTAAATAGTGACACGGAAATCAATGAGACACTTGAGCTTGAATTTGGGAAAATAATCCATCGATTTTTGGATTAATTCCACTGATACAAAGACTAAAAGAACTTTCCAAATTATCGTCAGTCAGGCTAGTACGATGTTTTGATTTATTAACTTTCATTATTGAAAAGAACTATTTGCATTTACAAAAGCACAAATCTCTCCTCATCTTCCTCATTTGGAGTTATTAGTGTAATATTTTTGTTTGTTTGGGTTTTTCAAAGTGTCTCGCGGGTCGGATCAAACCTTACCGCGGTCCGAGGGTTGCCCACATATGATCTAAACCCTCGCCCCACCCCCTCTTTTCCGATTTCAGCCCTTAACAAACTTCATCTTCATTTTTACACGTTTAAATATCGAGTTTGGTATGTATGTAAAATTATGAACGGAGTTCATAATCGCCATCTACTGGATAAGATTCCTCTCCCCGCCTAAATTGTCATGCCAGTGTGGCAAGACTGGAGGGTAGGTTAAAGTTGCAGCCTGCATACTGATACTGGCTAATAGTCTATCATTAGTCAGCTGATCCAGGCTACAGGCTACCGAGGGATGGCTATCTAGCAACTATAGCTTCGAGTGGAATTTTGTCCACGCTTGCCTTTATTGGTGGATAGTCAGATGCAGAAGGCAATGGGAAAGCACTGCATGCCCTTGTGGTATTCTATTGTTCGGTCTCGTGAAACTCAGGATTACCTGTTCACGAGATTAATTATGAGGTGTTATCTGTAATTATTACGTAGTAGGTATGATCGATGGACACTTGAGAAAATTATTTCATAAATTGCGTCATGGGCACTACCTTAATAGTTGAAATCTGCTACAAAAAGAGCAGCTAAAGAATGTAATGCTGCAAAGCGAAGCATTCAGACCAAGATGACGATATGCCAGTAGTCGGTGACGTCAGATCTGTGAAGGTGCTCCTGTGTTCGACAACAGACCAGTATCGATTTCGGATGACGGGTTTTGGGAATGTTTTGTCGAGATAGTAAGCCGCTCATCTGACGCAACAGTAGCGTGCCACACAGAAGGTTGGGTATTGTTGGAGGAGAGACGGTGGCCATCGATTAGCTAGCTCTCAGTGTTGGCTCTCCCGCCATTATTATATATAAGCGGGGAAATAAGGCGGGAGGAAGGGCGAGGCTAAGGTGGGGGTGAGGCGGCTCTGCGCCTGCGCCGATCCATACCGAACCCTCTACATTTAATTTGGATAAGGACTACCCCTCCCCCCTCAACCCCCCAGAGATGATCCCCCCTCTATTTAAACTTTACCCCCGCCCAACATCAGCTCTCCTTAGCGCCCTCTCTAATGAGAGCAATATTTCCAAGCCCAATCCCAGGCTCTCTCTCTCTCTCTCTCTCTCTCTCTCTCTCTCTCTCTCTCTCTCTCTCTCTCTCTCTCTCTCTCTCTCTCTCTCTCTCTCTCTCTCTCTCTCTCTCTCTCTCTCTCTCTCTCTCTCTCTCTCCCCCTCACTCTCACTCTCTCATTCCGCCTTTATTTCATTAAGCCCTCATCTAGGCGTAGGATGATCCGCCCTGTGAAATACTGCCTCTCTTTTATGTGGGGAGGGATGATTACCTCGAGAGAAAAGCCCGTGTTTTCCCTCACGCCAATTTCAACCCTTCCCTTAAACACTTTTCATCCCCGATTTTCCTAAAGCTACCCTCTAATATTCTTTATCAAATGGGCATAAACGCATTTATAAATTCCCCTCAGTGAAGTCAAAAGGATCCGAAATATCGGTCTAATTCGGGATATTTCGCTAAAAAAGACATGCTGGGTATCCAAGGTCTGAATAAAAAAAAAAAAGTACGTCACAGAGCAGATTTCCCACGTGCTGGTATACCATACTTGTGACCTCATGTCACCACATATTTTCTATTTCTATACAAAATCAAAAATGAAGTGGGCCTTTACTGAAGGATGAAAACAAGGAAGTACGTATAACTCCATTAGTACCTGAGTTAAGAAAAAGTCCGTCACGCAAGGGCTGCGTAAAGTAAGCAGATTTCCCACATGTTGTTTTACAATAGAGAAATTTCACCAAAGCCGAACAGTTACGGAAACCGCCGAACTAACTTTTGGTGGAAACTCACGACTAGATCCGAAATTAGCTTCCATGTCACCGCCGTAGGCATGCACCGAAGGCGCGCAAGGTGGGTGGATCCGATAAGAAGACAAATAGGGACGACCCCGCTTGTCGAATGGTGTAGCGGCGTTGGTAGAGTATATATAGTTTTAGAATCTCTTTTCAAATGCACAGTTCTCTGCTGAACACCGTTATGTCTGAACCCGCAACACCAATGAACCTTGAATCAGTGAGTGACTTCACTGCTGCTGATTAATCCGAAGTATGTCGTCCAGATGGTACCTGTGTTTCCTCGACGGAGGACACGAGATGCCAGCCCAGCTCCACCACCAGCCGAGCGGGCGAAAAGGACGAAGACGACGGGGAAGCACATCGCCGCCCTTCACCGGCTGTTGGCTATTCTGTGGGTGATCTTCAGCATCACGATGGACCCGTGGAATCACGTAGGGAAACTGCTCTTATCACCTGTTAGAAGCCCGACATCGACGAGCCAACGAGGGACCTCTTCTACAAATGCCTAGAAGTAGTGTACAAAGCGTAGGACTACTGCAGTCCGTGCGGGACAGGACTTCAGCGCTATCTCGTGCAATTGAAGAATCGTCCATACATTCTTCCCTGTTGACGGATGCTGAAGTATCGACGGATGTTGCGAGAGTCCTTCGAAGAATGGAGTACAGACATGCAGGAAACTCTGTCGCGATCTCCCTCCAGTTCCAGGATGACTTCCCTAACACCCAATCTCTGCACGACTGCGCCTTCACCAACGGGCAAATGCCGTTGACACCAAGGCCTCCGTATCCTCGCCGATTCCTTCAACACCCATCGACATGTCCGCACCTTTCATCTTTGAGGATACAGCGCAGAACGTTTCATCAATACCATCGTTTATTACAACGTGGCTCCACGATTCTTCGTCTACTATAGAGGTGCCGGACAGGCCTCTACCGGAGGCGTAACCCAGGACGGTCAACAGATGCATCAAGTCATCGCATGGATGAAGCGGGAGCTGGAACAGAACAGAGGTGGCAGGGAAAACACGTAATCTGTCCGCTTGATCTGATCACCTCATCCCAAGAATGGCTGGAGTCACTGTTCTGGCGATACGATCCCGCGTCTAGACTCGTCCAGAAGATGCTGAGATTCCACTGGGTCTCGCTGGGCTTCGACGAGATCGTGGAACAACATACGTCATACGCCTCTACTCAGCCATCCGTGGGGACCTCCCATATAAATGAAACTGTGAGTACCGATGTTTTAGAACAGTATATGATCTTTCAGTCTAGTGGAAACGGGTGCTTCATAGAGTCTTTTATATTGCAGATATTACTGCTTTCTCATAAAACCGGTAAGTGTAATGCAATTGATTTGACAGCCACCGGACTGTGGTAAAATATGGTTCGCTATGCTCTTATGCGAATTCATGATCGACTACAGAATAGTCGCAAACTTCAATCGGTATTCACAGTTTCCGTTCCAGGACTGCGTCAATAGGAATATACTTTTATTTGACGAGCCGAACGTGGAGCCTGCTGCATTTGAGACCATGAAACTCTTATTCTCTGGAGAACACGTCTCCGCGAATATCAAGTATCAAGAGTACAAATGCATATAAAGGGCTCCTGTTGTCATTTGTACAAACAGGAGGATATTCACTGACAACGAGGCTTTCCGGGTGAGAATGAAGTCTTACGGGTTTAACAAATCTGAATTTTTTCAAAAGGCCTTTGCCTATAGCATTATATAACCTCTTTTCTAAATATATACCAGATGCATTAAATGTAGAAGGAAATCAATAAAGAAAAATATGTACATAATTGCTGTTTTATTTACAACCCTTTACATACATATATGTAATACAGTAATAAGTCAAACTGCATTTGATTTTGTGGCAAGCATTCCTTGGTAGTTTTCAACATTGTATAGAAATGGGAGGTCGTAGTCCCTGGTGTATACGGCGTTCAAATTGGATACGACATCTGCCCTATTATATAAGGAATTTATATCGGTTTTTATACGGATTTCGGTCTCGACATAGTACACGGTCGAGGCTTTTGCAAACTTTGAGTCCGCGTCCCTCGGAGCGTTGCGACGTCATATGAGTCGCCAGACGCACCTTGGGCGGTGGCATGGAACCGATAAGAAGACAAATAGGAACGACCCCGCTTATCGAATGTTGTAGTGGCGGCGCACAGTGGGCCGGATGGCCAATCTAGGTGGAAATAATTCATGAAATCAAAACATCTAATTAAGTTATTTGCCTTAATCTGGAACGTCTATTAATCCAATATGGCATGGTATTTTGGAATTAGCACCAGTACAAACATCACAAAAGTAGACAAACAATGACAAATCCGATGTTTTCATTCTAATGACTAACAAGTTTGCAGCTCAGTTTAACCTAAAAATTTACTTAGAAAGGCTGTTTTTTCTGTATTTAAATTATCGAAAGTAAATTATTAAACTATTTTATTAAGATGGACACCATGTCCATAGGTAAGTTAATAATAGAAAATGCAATAATATCTCAAAATTATACGAAATAAAAAATTTTAACATCCGTAAAAAAAATATACCGCATAATACCGCTAAGATAATTATGTCTGTTGTTGTTTATAGTACAAACTAACATTTCATAAAAAATAGAACTGCTAATATTTGCTAACTTTGTCGTATGGGCTATTTTCAGAATAATAAATCACGATTACGAGACTCTTATTCATTTGTTCCTGTAAAAATGCACGAATTAGGTAGAGTAGAAAATTTAGTTTGGTGCAATCCTTTTCCTTCGTCCACACGAAACTGCAGGCCGGTAAAGTTTATGTTTTCCAAAGAAACCACTGATTTGACTATCACCGAAACAAATAAAATTAAACAACAAATAGAGTCGCTGCAACCTACTAAAGTAACTTTGGAAAATATAGATATCAATGTTCATTACAAATTTTTGCTGACCATGGTGGACGGAAAAGTTTGTAATGCTCTAACAGGGACCAAGTCAAGTCAGAGATGTTAGGTATGTGGAGAAGCACCTAAATTGATGAATGCTAATTTCCCCATTGCATGCCTGGATTAGGGTACTCGAATGCTTCATTCATATAAGTTACAGACTTATTATAAAAAAAATGGGATATCACAACCAATGAACACAAAGAAGAAATAAAAAATCGAAAAATGGAAACTAAAAAAAAATTTTAAGATGAGATGGGATTAATAATTGATAGACCTAAACCCGGATTTGGTTAGCAATGATGTGCCACTATAACTGGAATAGACGACGAACTTTTAAAAAGATTTTACATCATCTTGACTACTTTGTCATCTGGCTATGAGATTAATGTCGACAAATTCCAGAAATACGTTCAAGATACAAGAACGTTATACCTAAGTACATATTCATGGTATTACATGCCCGTGACTGTTCATAAAATTTTGACCCATAGCACCCAAATAATTAAAAAGTGCATTGTTCCTATCGGAATGCTATCGGAGGAGCCACAGGAGTCTCGAAATAAATATTTCAGGTGATATCGAGAGTACCATACCCGTAAATGCTCTCGAATAGATAATCAAATACGGACTTAGCACAAAGGCTGTTGGTGACTGCAGATCCTGCAATTAATTCTTTTAGGGAGGAGACCAGGAAAAGTCGAAAACTTATAAATAGATTCAGAAAGCGATAATAGCGATAGTGATAGTGATGATTACCTGATAATATCTCCCATTAACTGTTCTTCTTTTGTGGTTTCAATTGTTACCTATGTTTTGGATTTTTCTTTATATATTGTGGTTATTATTTTCTTGATATATTGTGGTTATTATTTACGACTAAATAATTGTATAATAATAATAATAAAACCATAAAACATTAAAAAATAACAATTTAGCAGTTTTTTCCACCTAGATTGGCCATCCGGCCCACTGTGCGGCGGTTGAGTATATATAGTTTTAGAATCTCCTTTCGAAAGGACAATGGTCTTGAAGCCTTGACAAGTGTGTTATCATAGGTGATATGGCGTTGAATACTTAATTGGCAATATATGAATTGTATTATAAGAGATGTTCGACCGGCTTGGAGCATATATAAGGCGAGGCGGTGTCTTCACGCGCCAGTCTCTCATATGCCGTTTCATTTACCTGGGCATAAGTGCCTAACTCCTGGAACAGGGTCATTCGACGTTCAACCTGTCGACGAAGACGAATGTTATTGCACGTGAACAGGACATAAACTGGGCCGTAGATCCCCGTGAGATATCCATGTGTAACAAGCAGGCCATCGGAGATTTCTGGAAGGACTTTACATCCACAGGTAACTATCACAACCTTCTTGGTGCATCTGGCTTTGCGATTAAATATGGTGTTGAGTCAGTTCCTGGAAAACACCTATATCCTGCAATAAATACGTCAGGCAGAATACAACAGGAGTACGCCCTACGTCAACGATAAATCCCAAGGTACGCGAGGGAGAATAATTCAGAGGTGCTCAGGCCGCTCAAAGGCACATTCTACTACTAGGCTATCAAGAGGTTTAGGGCCATCTTCGTTGAGGACTGCTGCTACTTCTACACTACATCGTCCTAGCGGTTCTGGGTCTCGACAACTCGGCGAGTGGACTATTTCGACATCAGCCTGCTAGACGACATCGAAAACAACATTCAGCCAGTGTACGGAGCTACTACAGTCAATCAGAAGCAAATGGATAGCACAGACAACCCGTCAGGAGGATTTACAGGTGGTGGTCAGGTTATCGGTGTACCATCGGTGATGGGGCAGAGCAGTTCGTTGCACATCCTACACAACCCGAGTATTCAAGCCGCAAGTTTCACTATTAGACAAAGTCATCTTTTTCTAGCATGGGAATATAAATTTAATTTTTTCCAAAATACGACCGCGGAAGGCAAATCTAACCTATTTCATTTCCCGTTAGCTTTGTTGCCGGTTGATATGTTACCCTTCTACATGACGTAATTTCAGAACCTTCCTACTGGATCGTTTATCGAGGAGGTATTCGTAAAGGTAACACCGAAAGGTATAAGATGCAGCTTCGATACCGGAACCTCGATATCCGCATCGGCCAACGCGCAACAAATCATATTCGGAATAACAGCGACAGGTTAGGAATAACGGCGATAGGACCTGGAGTCGTATGAGTACGACCTCCATAGCCGTTAGGGAAATCTGCTAAAAAGACAGTGATACCTGAAAATTTGTTGACTTCTCATCTAAGACCCTAATATCAAACCAGCAGGTTAGGACCGAGAGTTGATAGTAATCCACCCCAAACAAACGTTTTAGTTGCTACCTCTGGAGACAGAACTCGGTCATCTTTGATTTCTGAGACCTCCTAGATCCTCTGCATCCATTTTCTGTGAGACCTTGCCACCCCAGATCTCACCTTACTCAAGAAGTCTTCAAGCGACTTCCTGGTTTTAGTCGCCAGTTATATGAGCCTGGAGACGCTTAAGGGAAATGAGCTATTGAGGTCGTACTCATGACACGATTTTTGACAAATTTCCTCAAATGTCCGTCGATCCTACCTAGTAAATGACGAAAATGAGATCCGTTCAAAATTGTGTGTGTGTGTGTATATATATATATATGACTATCAACGCTCAAATTGAATAACTAACGATCAAATTCATTAACGGCTGAAATCGGCCAGGGGAGGGGGATTTAGGGGAGGTAATTTTAAAAATTTGGAATATCTCCGTTATTACGTATATGTCATGTCAAAAATTTTTATATAAACATTCTCAATGTAAATTTAATTACCTATATCATAATTAACAATATTGTCTTGAGTTACATTAACTTTTAGTGTAATAAGTATTTATATCAATTCCACGTGTATCAGGAATAATTTAATTTATAATTCTAAAACCATGTACAAAATATTTAACAATATTTTATTACAAATAAATTACTTAAAATATTACAAATGGGCTAAATTGTTTCATGAAGGACCACAAAATAAGGTGAATTAATAGCAGCAATAGGGGTAAAAAAACTTGGCAATCCATTACAATAAGTGTGGGTAATTAATATAAATTAAATATTAAAAAAAGG
Organism: Riptortus pedestris; assembly: GCA_019009955.1. Classification (NCBI taxonomy): domain Eukaryota; kingdom Metazoa; phylum Arthropoda; class Insecta; order Hemiptera; family Alydidae; genus Riptortus; species Riptortus pedestris. The sequence goes on from CM032228.1 coordinate 255,909,970, forward strand.
CACTTATTTAATAATACTGACGGTTATGAATTTCTAGACCAATAGTCAAATAAAAAACAAGTGACATTTATGGTTTTAGAAAAATAAATGATAAGAGCAATTTTTAATTTCATTCAATAATCTTTCCTAACATGAACACAAGAATCAACATTCATCTTAAAATCTACATTAATCAGTTCTTGCATAAATTTACTAAGTAAATAAAATAAAATTGTTATAAAAGTATGCGAATATAAAACTAAAACCAATATATATTATAATGAAAAATATAAAGATTTGATTAGCTGAACTGACCAAATTATTAATTTTACAATACTAAAAACATAAATTGTGTCTTTATAATGAGATTACCAAATTATAAAAATCATATAATCACTGGTTTAATAATAACTAAAACTAAACAATATCTGTTAAATAACTAAAACTTGTGTAATAAAATAAACATTTTAAACACAACAAACATTGAAATATAAAGAAAAATACTTTTAGAAAAATATCACAATACAAAAATCATTTAAAAAAAAAAAATGTGTTCCAAAAGGAAGTCAACATCTAAATATCATGTGTCTTTAAGCATAAAAGATTCAATGAGTGGAAGCAAGATTCATTTTTTTATCCAACAACAAGCAAAAAAGCATAAACTAAATAATTTATCAGTTTTTTCTTTTTTTCATTTGATAAAGTACTAAAACATGTTAACTTCTCATTGGAATGCACTTTTGTAAGGTAATATATGGAATAATTAACTTTTAATAGCTGTAAAAAATTCAGAAAAAAATAAATCAGAGTTTTTAATGGAAAGACTTTGTCACAAAATAAAAAAAAATTAGTTAAAAGGAGAAATTAAAAAATGTTAATGGGTACTAGATGTGCATCAAATGCATTAAAGAGAGCTATACATATTGGATAAATTATTGGATGTTGCACCCAGACTAAAATAAGTCTTGTTAGATATCTACTGTTTCATGCATATTTGAGTATTAACCGGGATATTTGGATTTTTAGTTTTCAGCCTTCAGTAAACCCACGTTATTTGTCATCGCACGTTAAAAATAAGCTAACATATCGTAAAGTGTCTTATTTCAAGACGAAATACCAATTATTGAGATCAACAAATCTTTTCTATATGTACATGCAAATACATTATGCCCTATTTTTTAGTTCTTTGATTACTAAAATTTGAGTGCTTGAGATGACAATTATTATGGTTCATATAAATTGCAAATATAGTAGATAGTTTTAAATAAAATTGTTTATTATAATAAGATATATTTTAGCAATATTGTTTTTCCTTCCAATCAAGAATACGTCGTCTGAGAGGTTGACTGACCTGTTTGTTTACAATTAAGACGCTTTCCGATGTAGAAATTATAAAAATGTAAACTGACTGAAATATTTCTAGTTATTATTTTGTATTTGTTCACTTAATGTTCACTTTGGCGTTCAGTGTTACCAGTTTGTAGATTTATCTATTACAATGCTGCCAACCTCCTAGACAGGAGTAGAGCCGGTACCCTCGTTCTTCTACACACGTCCCAGAACCCTCAGCAAACCTCACATCAGACCAGAACCACCTCCTCCAGCTCAGCCTGGTAGTGTTACTTGATTTGGCTGAACAGTAATGTGGTTCTGTGCCAATGTCAGTGGGGAAGTGGAGGAACCACCATAGTTATTCTAAAAATTGTTTGTTGAAACATGAAATTATGTGGTACTTTTAAACTTTCTTTTCATTTTTCTAGGCGATATAAATTATGCTTTGTAAAGAAATTTTGTTATCTTAACTGAAAACATTGATTGTAGAACTGAAGTGCATAGAAGAATGACGTTAGCTATGCGTGCCTTCCAAAGCAAACTCAGTATTTCAACAAATAACTTTATAAGTATACATACCAAAACAATATTCATTTAATCGATTGGTGCCTTCTGCTTTAAAAGAAATTCCATCTGGATGAATACATTGTAGCGAAAACTAATTACAAAAACAAAATTAAACAGAGTTAACCATATATTTAAGAAGAACGAAGGAGATGAAAGGAGCCGACCGATGGAAGGATCATTGGTGTCGGAAGTGTCTTGACTACGCGCCGTCTGGGATCTAGACTTGTCTGGGCATTTAACTTTGATCTTCCCGATAGTCTATAAAAGACGCCCAGCTCGCCCCGAAAGTTAGTTGGTTATCAGTTTTTCAAATGAATAACAGTGCGTTCAGTGTAGTTTTAGTGAAAAGTGCTTTTAGTTTCGGTACAGTGTTTCATGCAAAGAACAGTGCAGTGCCGTGTTCTTTGTGAAGATCAGTGCAGTGCCGTGTTCTTTGTGAAGATCAGTGCAGTGCCGTGTTTCTGTGAGCTACAGTGATCGTGAGTTATTGTAATGTGCAATACAAAGTGAAGTTATCAGTTCATACTGTGAGTAGTAGTTAATAATTACTTACCAAGTGTGTAGTGCATTGTAAAATAAATTGTGGAGTGATAAAGGCTTGTGTGTTTAATTCACATGAACCCCATAGAACCCTAAAAAATAACGTTCATTATTTTTGTAATAAACGTGGCAATATGACTTGTACTCGTATTTTGTAGGATCGGTGGTTTACTTTCGAAGTTGTGTTAACTCGCGTGATGATTACTATGTCGATAGCAGACTTCCCATTAGGGAAATCTTCTAAAAAGATTGGAGTAAAGAAAAAGGAAGACAAAGCATCGTAAATAACTAAGAGAGAGAGAAGATGGCGACGCCCCCTGCCGGTGGTTGTGGCGAACTTGCAACGAGGAATATCCCCCTGGGCATCTTGATGGCAGCGAATTCTTATTAAACTCATGATGAATTTCACCCCCCCCCATCCTCTCATCGCTCTCTCTCTCTCTTATTATAACTTCATTATTTTATCTTCTTTTAATAGCAACTACAATACAGCATTCCGGATATTATATGATATTACATAATATTATATACTATAATGTGGATATTCGAATGTTTCTATTATTGATTCCGAGTCTCAACGAAAAATAAAACACTAAGGAATCAGCAAATTCTGGGGGTTTAAATGTTAAACTCTTATGTTTCACCGACTATTGAAGAGGATCATCTAAGTTAGGAGCTTAAATTCTTCGTAGATGACATACGAGTCATAGAAAGTCTCTCTCAGCCCATTGTATTTCACATTCTCTAGTCATATTCTCAGCCCATTGTATTTCACATTCTCTAGTCATATTCTCAGCCCATTGTATTTCACATTCTCTAGTCATATTCTCAGCCCATTGTATTTCACATTCTCTAGTCATATTCTCAGCCCATTGTATTTCACATTCTCTAGTCATATTCTCAGCCCATTGTATTTCACATTCTCTAGTCATATTCTCAGCCCATTGTATTTCACATTCTCTAGTCATATTCTCAGCCCGTTGTATTTCACATTCTCTAGTCATATTCTCAGCCCATTGTATTTCACATTCTCTAGTCATATTCTCAGCCCATTGTATTTCACATTCTCTAGTCATATTCTCAGCCCATTGTATTTCACATTCTCTAGTCATATTCTCAGCCCATTGTATTTCACATTCTCAGCCCGTTGTATTTCTCATTCTCTAGTCATATTCTCAGCCCATTGTATTTCACATTCTCAGCCCATTGTATTTCTCATTCTCTAGTCATATTCTCAGCCCATTGTATTTCACATTCTCTAGTCATATTCTCAGCCCATTGTATTTCACATTCTCTAGTCATATTCTCAGCCCATTGTATTTCACATTCTCTAGTCATATTCTCAGCCCATTGTATTTCACATTCTCTAGTCATATTCTCAGCCCATTGTATTTCACATTCTCTAGTCATATTCTCAGCCCATTGTATTTCACATTCTCTAGTCATATTCTCAGCCCATTGTATTTCACATTCTCAGCCCGTTGTATTTCTCATTCTCTAGTCATATTCTCAGCCCATTGTATTTCACATTCTCTAGTCATATTCTCAGCCCATTGTATTTCACATTCTCTAGTCATATTCTCAGCCCATTGTATTTCACATTCTCTAGTCATATTCTCAGCCCGTTGTATTTCTCATTCTCTAGTCATATTCTCAGCCCATTGTATTTCACATTCTCTAGTCATATTCTCAGCCCATTGTATTTCACATTCTCTAGTCATATTCTCAGCCCGTTGTATTTCTCATTCTCTAGTCATATTCTCAGCCCATTGTATTTCACATTCTCTAGTCATATTCTCAGCCCATTGTATTTCACATTCTCTAGTCATATTCTCAGTCCGTTGTATTTCTCATTCTCTAGACTTCTTCTCAGCCCTTTGTATTTCTCATTCTCTTGTCATATTCTCAGCCCATTGTATTTCACATTCTCTAGTCATATTCTCAGCCCGTTGTATTTCTCATTCTCTACTCATATTCTCAGCCCATTGTATTTCACATTCTCTATTCATATTCTCAGCCCGTTGTATTTCTCATTCTCTAGTCATATTCTCAGCCCATTGTATTTCACATTCTCTAGTCATATTCTCAGCCCATTGTATTTCACATTCTCTAGTCATATTCTCAGCCCATTGTATTTCACATTCTCTAGTCATATTCTCAGCCCGTTGTATTTCTCATTCTCTAGTCATATTCTCAGCCCATTGTATTTCACATTCTCTAGTCATATTCTCAGCCCGTTGTATTTCACATTCTCTAGTCATATTCTCAGCCCATTGTATTTCACATTCTCTAGTCATATTCTCAGCCCGTTGTATTTCACATTCTCTAGTCATATTCTCAGCCCATTGTATTTCACATTCTCTAGTCATATTCTCAGCCCATTGTATTTCACATTCTCTAGTCATATTCTCAGCCCATTGTATTTCACATTCTCTAGTCATATTCTCAGCCCGTTGTATTTCACATTCTCTAGTCATATTCTCAGCCCATTGTATTTCACATTCTCTAGTCATATTCTCAGCCCGTTGTATTTCACATTCTCTAGTCATATTCTCGGCCCATTGTATTTCACATTCTCTAGTCATATTCTCAGCCCAAATACAATGTTCTTGTCAGTAAGTCCTGCAAAACAGGTTGGATGCTGAGGAGCCGAACGTTTCCAAAAGTATTAATCTTCAAATGCCTCCTGAGAGTCTTTTCGCCCGCCAGGGCATTAACAATACAAAATCATATTGGGTAACTTTAAAACTTTTTGTCTCTCATCAATGAAGGCAATCCGTAATTTTCTTAGATACTAAGAGTACTAACCCCCATTCAAATTATTCCTCTAAGGCAATACAACTATAATTTTCTATAGGAGAATAAATACTCATATAATACACAGCATTAAACCCAATGATAATTCGTCAACAAAATCTAATTTTTAACGAGGTAGGTTCTATAACTCTAATAAGTGACATTTCATAAATAATTGTAATCATTTATAAATAAAATACACTAATAAAAATCATAGATTATATTGACGAATTATAAATAAATAAGAATCAGAATTAATCCGTTGGTCTTAATTTCGTGAGGTAAACCTAGAGTTTCGGGTTCGATTCTCACCCTGGGTAGTAGAAATTTAGAAATTCTTTCACAGCCAGACAATCAAATAACTTAGGAATAACAAATGTATATCAGCCCTAAACCATTTACACCTTTATTTACCATATTTTCCTAATTTCTGTAACTCTTCGGCACAATAGGTGTTTAAATACCCTGTGTCTGTTTTAAAATAAAGAGCATTCTCCAGGTCTTTGGATATGTACGTGGGTTGAATCAAATATAAATGAGACTTTTTTTTAAAAAAATTTATTTTAATTTCAAACGAAAAAAATAATATAGCTTATTTTTCTACATAATCCCCTGACTTGGAAACACATTTTTCCTAGAGGATAGGTAGCTTTCCAATTCCTTCCATGTAGAAAGATGCAGGTCGTGTCTGCAGCCAATTGCGCAATAGGCTTCAACCTCGCAATCACTGTCGAATCTTTGGCCTCCTAAAGCTTCCTTGAGAGGGCCAAACACATGAAAGTCACAGGGTGACAGGTCTGGACTGTAAGGAGGGTGTTCCAGTGTCTCCCACCCCAGTTGCTCCAATTTTTTCCCTAGTCATGGCTGCTGTATGGGGGCGAGCATTGTCATGGAGAAGAACCACTTCTCTGATCGGTACGTCTCGTCTTTTGCGGCGATATGCAAGTCGGACGTCACTGAAAATGTCGCAGTAGTAGGCTGCATTAATTATCCTGCGCTCATGCAAAACATTGAGTTACAGCAAACCACGCTGGTCAAAAAAAACAATCGTGACTTGGCTTTCACTGGTCCAGGTTCTCCTTGTTTTCTCCACTCCATACTCGCTTGTTTAGACTCTGGGGTGTAGTGGTGCACCCAAGTTCTGGCTCGCGAAAGTGTCTTTTCCCCGAACTGTGCAGTCAATCTCCTCAAGATTTCGGCCGGTTTTACGCCTTCTGCGGCGAGATACTTAATTACGACACGTTGCGCAGTCGACGGGGGTACCTCTTCCTCCGACATCGTCACGGTGGACAACGAGACGATCGAGGTGGCGAGATCACGTGCTTCCCCTACTCCTGACTAACCTACCCAACAACAAAAAAGGCGGGAACGTTCTCCGACCACTACTGTGCCCGAAAGACGAAAAGTCTCGTTTATATTTGATTCACCCTAGTACATGGCTTCCAGAATTTTTCTCTTACCAGACGTAGCTTCCTTGTGTGATACTTTTAAATTGTCAAATCCAAAATTGTGTTCTGCGACATTACAGTTTTGTAGCAGCGCAGTTTTATTCTTATTTTTGGCCGCTTTGTAAAAATGAAGAATGTCTTAATTCTTCTATGGAGATTTATAGTTGCATTGACTTAGAGAAATAACTTTAAAGGCTGGTTACTACTCTAAGTATATAAAAAAAATTATGAATTGCCTCAGTGGATGAGAGACAAAAATACAAAGTTACCCTAGCATTGTTAATGGCCAGGAGGACGAAACGTCTGCTAGTTGAAAAAACAGAATAAAAATAGCTGCGTTGAGGCCTTAAGATAATTTTTTTTTTGCCTAGGATATCCATAAATTTGTTACATTTATTACAAAAATAATAAACGTTGATTATTATGAAGTAGTAGAGAATAGTTGGGTTTCGGCTAAAAATGTTTTCTTAATTCTTCTTGTAGAGAATTTTATTTGCTTACAGTTTCGAGCAACCGTTGGTTCCCTTCTTCAGAGCTGAACAATGAAACGAAAAAGATATAGACTAGCAATTTGTGTACAATAATGGAATAAATGGAGCATATTATTATCTTTTAAGTGTACAATGGTCGTAAAGTTCGCAGACAGTAATTTATGAGTGAGGGGTCAGGTGAATATAAAGCAAAGTATGGTGGGGTGGGTGTAAACACCATAACAGGAAATAAAGAGTAATAAATCTAAAAAAATAGGATAAGGTACATACCAGTTTTTATATGGAGGGAAGAGCAGAGAGCACGAACTGCAAACGGTGGAGACTACATTGTGACTGAAGGAAAAAAATTAAAAAATGGAGGTATATGGGAAGGGGTTGGGAAAAACCGAACAGGGAAGGTCAATGAGCCTGAAGTATTTTGATTATTATGGTTATATTAATGTTTTTTTGTATATTTATATTATTTAATAATAAGTTTTTGTCACTACACAATTTATTTGATGATCACTATTTTCCCATTTTTGAGGTGGTGGTTTGTGAAGGAATTATTTTCTCAGGTAAGAAAATACGCCTCTTTCCTTCACTGTTGTTTGTTCGTTGTGACAGCGCTTTCAGAGCATACGCTCCATCATCATTGTGAAGAGGGCACTGATGATGGAGCGTATGCTCTGAAAGCGCTCTGTCACAACGAATAAAGAACAGTGAAGGAACGAGGCGTTTTTTCTTACCTGAGATCACTATTTTTATTTACATACTCGGTAAGTTATTTTTCACAGTATACACTTTTAACTTCATGTTCTTGTTATAAAGCATAATTACTAACAATCACTAGTCAAATCACTGATGTTCAAAACTGTACTGAACTGCCTGGTTCTGGCCGACTTTTGTCTTGAGTCGACTCTAGCAGGCACCAACTCGCCCGCTCATTGGTCGACGCCTAGAAGCTTCTAGATTCACGCCCTGCCTCAATCTAGGCCAATCTTTTGCATGGGTGCCTTCATATTCTTTGTACTTTATAAGTACGTGATTAAATATCCGTAGCTTTCCAAATAGTATCAAATTCTCTCAAGTAGACCAATGGATGGGTATTTCACAGCAATGTACTTAGACTATCACTAGTGGCAGGAGGAACAACCGGATTCATCATGTGCTGAGTGATAAGAGGCACCCACCGAATATCCGTAGAAGATGTTTCAGGATGGTCGACTGTGGTTCTGTTCATTTATCGGTTAGAATTAAATTCAATCCTTAAATAGTTGGTCAGTTGGAAAGCACTGGGCGCCGCTCAATGGTTCGAAGGTTGAAAAACCAAAACTGACTACAATTGTGGCCACTAATGCACTATGGTCAAAATAACTACCCATCAAAATTGTATATGACCGATCCGACGCATAACACGGAGATATTTGGAATTTTCAAAATTCCCTCCCACTGGAACGATTTCAGCCGTGACGAACTTGGTCTGTAGTCATATATAAAAACGAATGTGTTGTCTGTATGTCCTTTATAGAATCGTGAATGGCTGAACCGAATTTTATGAAACTTGGTATTACTACTAACACAGGTTAGGTTTCTGGCTATATTAATATTCACTGAGACGAACAGGAGTGGGGGTTATAAGGGAGGCCTGAAATTAAAAATAGGGATATTTCGTCGCCTGTTGGTTTTTCAGCAAATATGTACATAACAAACGCTCTTTAGTTTGTTATTTAGAATAACTTTTGTTATATACACTTTTCGCTTATACCGAAGTATAAATGAGTTATACGCTAAAAACTATAGTGGAAGTCAACGATTTTATTTGGCACAATAGACTCAACCGAACTAAACGAAACTCCGTATGTGATTTTGTGTTAACACCTCCCTGATTATAAGCTATATTAAAATTTCGAGTTATGAACAAGAGTGGAGGTTATAAGGGAGGTTTGAAATATAAAATCGCGATATTTCGTAATCTAGTCATTTTTCGGCAAACGTGCATATAACAAAAGTTTTTTTGTTTTGTTATTTAAAGTATCTTTTTTTTATATGCACTATTGCCGTATAACGAAGTATAAATGAGGTATACTTGAAAAACTAAAGGAGGGGTCAACAATGTCATAAGACACGAAAGACTTAATCGAAATCAACGAAACTCCGTATTTTTGACTATAATAATATGATAATCTATGATTATGTTATATATAAGAAACGATACATGCACAGGAATTGGGTAATATAAAAATATTGTGTATTTTGTAGAATTAAGTACTTAACAAATACTTTTATTATTAACGTACCCCTAGCACGCCGGACTTGGGTGTAAATCCTAAGCATTGAGACGGGAAAATTTAAAAATATAGTAAAGCCAAAAAAAATTCCATTATCTTTAGCCTCAAATGATTTCCCGGGCGAAGCCGGGTACCTTAGCTAGTTTTAAATAAAACGTTTAAATATCACGTTTGGCAACGACCAAACAAAAATTGCGACCTAGAGCGTTAAAAGACTCAGTATAACCTCCTCAGTTTTGTCATCTGCTGGGTAGAATCTATGAACATTTGAGAAACGTTTTCGAGAATTGCATCATGTGCAGTACCTCAATAGGAGATTTCACTTAAGGGAAATGGGCTAAAAGTGATGAGGATACTGCTTGTTTATAGAGAATCTTACATTCCCTTCAGTCGGGGAAATCTGTTAAAAGGTACGGACTGCTTGAAGCGGGGGAGGAACGCTTGGTAGTGGATCCCGGGATAAGTGAGCTGCTCCCCCTCCTCGTGCTTTGCTATTATTCAACAGCCCCCTCTTTACAGCCCTAATACAGGGGGAGTTACACCTATCTCTCTCTCCTTCACACCTCCCTTTCTCTCTTCCCTCTTTTTCATCTGAATCAGAGCTCCCCCAGCTCTGTCTCGCCAATTTAATTCATACCCAATTGCAGGAGACCAACGACTCAATCTATTATATAAGGAGAATTTCATTTCCCTTACAAGCCCCTTTAGGATGCACCTTCCCCCTGGCGGGATTAGACAATCAGCTGGCTACGTACTCTCAAGTATTATCCATTCAGATCCCTAGATTTATTTCGATAATTCAAAGCTCCTTCCATCTAAGGGAATGAAGTCAATCACGTAGGGGTTGCGTAAAGTAAACAGATTTCCCACATGTTTGAATGACATATTCCTTACCTCATCTCAGCATATATTCTCTATTTCAATAAAATTCTTCCTAGAGTTGATGACATCTAACTATTTACATGTACCTCACACAATAATGATACATCGAAACCAATATTTGGTTTTTTTTTTCGTTGAATAAGACGTTGTATGATACTGTAACAGCGATCTAACAGTTATGTAAACTCCCGGTTGCGTCTAGCTGTGACATAAAGCCCCCTGCTTAGAGTGAGGGTTATACGGATATGTGATAACAAGTTAGTGCCAATGTTCCCCAGATACATTATATATTTCCCGTTTATTCTTCTGCCCGTTCCTCACACTAAAGTGATGCCCCGAGAGTTTGTATATTTCCGTTTGTTGTTGTGTGGGACAATGCCCAATGAAGAGCAAATTGGAGCTAACCCCAGCCTTCACATACCTTTTGTAGAAGTAGGTGTATCATATGCAGCCAGGATACTAGCTTTTGGAAAGCAGATCTTCAACTCTGGTTCTGCACAGCGGAGGCAGCTTTTCCCAAATGTAAGGTTATTTAGAGTAATTAAAATTACAAATAGTATTACAAAATCTGAAATATGAAGTGCTGAAACAAGTGACGGATACAGTCAAACGGCCTCCTGCAGACACTCCTTATGAAAGTTTGAAAGCTAGACTCATACACGTTTTAGCAGAATCGGAAAAATTGAGGATTAGAAGGATATTAAAAAATAGAAAGTTGATTGATGGAGAACGGCCATCCCACTTCCTTAACGAATTGACGCGGCTGTTCGGTAAGTAATGTAGTATCTAAGGTAGTAAGTGCCCTTGGATCTTAATCGGGAATATTTTCATGTCCCGAGTAGGATGTCAAGAAGACAACCATAATAACACCTTTTGGGTTGTTCTAATTCGTTGTCATGATGTTTGGGTTACGTAATGACGGATTGAATGTGCAGAGCCCTGCCATACATTTTTAATTGCTTAGATGACATTTTGATCTCCTCGAAGGATAAAAATAAGCACAAGAGCCACTTGGAAGACGTTTCCCGGCTTACCATCAACACGGACAAATGCTGTTTCTGTAAGTCAAATGTGAACTTCCTCGGCTACAACGTAAGCCCTGAAGGCATCGCCCCACTTCCATCGAAGATAAAGGAAATTTTGGATTTTGCCAGACCTGTGGACAAGGGCACGCTACGCCGTTTCCTCGGAATCGTCATGTTCTATAGGAAGAGTCTTCCTAAGACGTCACACGTTCAGAGGATCCTTCATGCTCTCTTAGGAAATTGCAAGAAGAACGACAGGACTCCTATTAAGTGGACGCCCGAGACGGATAAGGCTTTCAACAAGTGCAAAGTGGACATCCAAAATGCGGTTCTGATCCCTCACCCAGCAACAGACTCAGAAATCACCCTTAATGACTTTTTATAAAAAGTTTTATTAGCAATATGACTGGAAGCAGGTTGGCATAGAGACTACCTACAACTGAACTGAGACAATGTGTGATACCGGAGTAGGTTTATAAATGTATTGAGAGATACTGTGGTTGCGGTTCCAGCTGATAGTGCACAGTTGGCAGTTGCCATTCTCCTAACTGGGGATGCATCATCCGCCTTCCAGTGGGCTTCCAGTGGTTGGGGGGGGGGGGTTATGTAACAGTTAAGTTACGTAAACTACCGGTTGAGTCTTGCTGTCACCAGGAGTCCCATAAAAGTCAGCCTAATATTGAAAAATACAATGAGTCGTATAACAGAGGAAAAGAGAAGGCAAAATTTTATTTTGCCAGGCGTTGACAAAGCAAGAGAAATTTCAATCCTCAAACAAGTGGAAGATGGATTAAAGTTCGGAAGCGACTGTGATCGGAGTGCATATGAATAGGTGATGTTTACTGTCATCTGACAAGCGATTGGAATCCCAATCCGTTCTACCAAAGTATACCGGATAAAAATGGAAGTAGTGTCACTCTCCTTCAAGTGCTCGATCGTGATAGAAATCTGTGATAACATTTTCAGCTTCCGCCCAACTGAGGTTTCTATTTGTTAAAATTCTGGTGAAGAGTTTGGTAATATTATTTATTAGAGAACCCCTCTGTAGTTCTCATAATCAGTTTGATCTCTTTTCTTGAAAAATCGATTTGGACTACAGATCTGGTAGCTTCTCAGTTTCAAATATATTATTGAACATGTTTAGAAGGTAATGTTCCCATTCTGATGTTAGACTTTTCAGCAAGGTTGCTCGTCGAAAGTAAATCTCTGCGGTTTACGGTTCGAACGTACACAGTAGAAGAGATCTTTCTTATTCATTAGAGGAAGGCCTCCTGAACGTTAAGGAGCAATATAAACCGAATTATCCCTCTTGATATATGTATAGAGGTTGGGGCTATAAAGTACCGAGCAGAGGATACTGGGGCCTTGGGGCTTTTATGGGCGGTGGAGGGGGTAGAAGGGTGGGGGGTTGAAGGAAGGGGGTAGAGGGGAGGGGGTAGATAGGCCAAGGAGTGGGGGGAAGGAGGGTAGCAGAGTGGGGGTTGCTCCCTTCCCGATAACAGCTGCAGTAATGCTATACATTGGTCTGCGGGAGATAGCCCTGGTTATAACCTCCCATCCGCCCTTATCAGGCCTTCTTTATCACTCTCCTATTGTCCCTCCTTTAATCATATTAGCTAGTTATCTCTCTCTTAATGGCGCATTTAACCTCCCAATTACTGGACATTTGCCCTCTGCCTGCACTGGCTGAAGCCTCCCACTCCCACCGTATTCCAACTCTAATTCTCCATAAAGGGGCTCCTCAGAGGAGTGCATTAATAAACATGCACTATTGCAACCCGTTAGCCTAACGTTTAGAATCAATTCGCTTGAAACTCATCAAGCCACCAGTGGTCTACCACAAGGTAGAGGTTTCATTCCAAACCTATTGCCCATAGTCAATGAATCACTTCATACAACCCTAGTCCAAGAAACTATTCTATCCTGATGATCTCATTAATTGTCATATTATCAATGAGTGACCATCAAGTGTACCAGGAGAAAATAAATAAAATACGACGTGATAAATAGAATTGATGTCTCATAATAAATAAATGCTAACGCCAAAATAACCTCGAATAAAAAAAATAAATAGATATAACAACTTGTTTGATGAAATAATAAATAAATTAAGAGAGAGAACAAAAACAAAGGATCCGCCAAGCTTAATCACCACTATTGCCACCTCACGTTGTTAGAGAGAGTAGAACAGGATAGAAGACAGCTCCAAAGGTAATTCCCTGGTTATCCCAGTGTTGCCGGGAAACAAAAATAATACATGTAATTATTTAACAAAACTGCTGGCAACACTGGGCGTAACCTAACCTCAGCAGGAATTGCGGGTTATGTTTGGCTGCTACAATTACGGGAGAAAGAAAATTTTATTTTGCCCCGATACAACAAAGGTATAGTACCCAAAATGGTTTCATTTGTTATAAAATTAAGATATTTTGGCACCATCTTGGACGCAGTCGTTGTACCTAAATTATAATCAGTGGCTCCACTTGACATGGGAAGGCAGCCATGATATTTCCTTACAAGTTGTTGAAGGTGAACTGAAATAGGAGCAACCTCCAATTCCCAGTGGATTTGATTGTTCCGAACAAACCAGCGAGCATTTGATGTGACTTTGCTCTGGAAAGACTGGGGTTTCTTTTTGTTTGTGTTTCTGAAGGCCAGCCAGACTGGGCACGTGTATGTTAATATAGGGGGTATGAGTGATTTGTAAAGTAGTGTTGCGCAAGTCAGTTTCAGTGGTGTATTATTTATGTCGTGTTTGTGCATGTTGCAATTTAATGTGGATATGATGCCGCCATGTAAGTCTTGTGTCCAAATGTACTCTGAGATAGCGGATGCTCTGGTCCTTCGGAGTCCAAGGAATCGAGTGACGTCCAATTATCAGTTCAGGAAGATCTCTTGAAACGACGTAGAGCAAAAATCTAGGCCTGCGTTTTTGTTTTTTTTCAGGTTTAATAACGTGAACATCAATTTCTTGAACCATCTTGAGACCTGGTCGGCTGCTCTTTGGAGATGGAGTATGGAAGTGTTTGGGGTATTGTCTTGAGTGAGGAGTGTGTCATCTGCAAAGGTAGCTAACACAGAATTTTCCGCCTGCGGGATGTCACTGCAGTAGAGGATGTAGAGCAAAGGGCTAAGTATGGATCCTTGTGGTACGCCAGCTCTGATATCCCGGTGTTATTTATTTTCACTTGGAATGTTCTTTCTTGTAAGAAGGATGTAATAAAACTATAGAGGTGTGCTGGAGTGCAAAAACTATATTGCAACAACACAATTTGTTTCCAGATAATCTCATTGATTGATAGTGATAATTATCAATGAATCTCTTGGCCGCATAAACACCTCACAATCATGTCAGGACACAATTTATATCTTGAAAATCTCCTTGATTGTCCAAATTATCAATGAATCAATCGACCTCCAACAACCTTAATCGCACAATCAAATAACTATTGTGTGCTGTCGATGATGATAGTGATAATTATCAATGAATCTCTTGGCCGCATAAACACCTCACAATCATGTCCGGACACAATTTATATCTTGAAAATCTCATTGATTGTCCAAATTATCAATGAATCAATCGACCTCCAACAACCCTAATCGAACGAATAACTATTGTGTGCTTTCGATGCTAGTGATAGTGATAATTATCAATGAATCTCTTGGCCGCATAAACACCTCACAATCATGTCAGGACACAATTTATATCTTGAAAATCTCCTTGATTGTCCAAATTATCAATGAATCAATCGACCTCCAACAACCCTAATCGAACGAATAACTATTGTGTGCTGTCGATGCTAGTGATAGTGATAATTATCAATGAATCGCTTGGCCACATAAACACCTCACAATCATGTCAGGACACAATTTATATCTTGAAAATCTCATTGATTGTCGAAATTATCAATGAATCAATAGACCTCCAACAACCATAATCGAACGAATAACTATTGTGTGCTGTGATAGTCATAATTATCAATGAATCGCTTGGCCGCATAAACCCATCACAATCATGCCAGGGCACAATTTGAGACCTCCAACAACCCAAATCAAAAGAATAACTATTGTGTGCTGTGATAGTCATAATTATCAATGAATCGCTTGGCCGCATAAACCCATCACAATCATGCCAGGGCACAATTTTTATCTTGAAAATCTCCTTGATTGTCCAAATTATCAATGAATCAATAGACCTCCAACAACCCTAATCGAACGAATAACTATTGTGTGCTGTGATAGTCATAATTATCAATGAATCGCTTGGCCGCATAAACCCATCACAATCATGCCAGGGCACAATTTATATCTTGAAAATCTCCTTGATTGTCCAAATTATCAATGAATCAATAGACCTCCAACAACCCAAATCAAAAGAATAACTATTGTGTGCTGTGATAGTCATAATTATCAATGAATCGCTTGGCCGCATAAACCCATCACAATCATGCCAGGGCACAATTTTTATCTTGAAAATCTCCTTGATTGTCCAAATTATCAATGAATCAATAGACCTCCAACAACCCTAATCGAACGAATAACTATTGTGTGCTGTGATAGTCATAATTATCAATGAATCGCTTGGCCACATAAACACGTCAAAATCATGTCAGGACACAATTTTTATCTTGAAAATCTCATTGATTGTCCAAACTATCAATGAATCAATAGACCTCCAACAACCCAAATCAAACGAATAACTATTGTGTGCTGTGATAGTCATAATTATCAATGAATCGCTTGGCCACATAAACCCATCACAATCATGCCAGGGCACAATTTTTATCTTGAAAATCTCCTTGATTGTCCAAATTATCAATGAATCAACAGACCTCCAACAACCCTAATCGAACGAATAACTATTGTGTGCTGTGATAGTGATAATTATCAATGAATCTCTTGGCCGCATAAACACCTCACAATCATGTCAGGACACAATTTATATCTTGAAAATCTCCTTGATTGTCCAAATTATCAATGAATCAATCGACCTCCAACAACCTTAATCGAACAATCAAATAACTATTGTGTGCTGTCGATGCTAGTGATAGTGATAATTATCAATGAATCGCTGGGCCGCATAAACACCTCACAATCATGTCAGGACACAATTTATATCTTGAAAATCTCATTGATTGTCCAAATTATCAATGAATCAATCGACCTCCAACAACCTTAATCGAACGAATAACTATTGTGTGCTGTGTGATAGTGATAATTATCAATGAATCGCTTGGCCACATAAACACCTCACAATCATGTCAGGACACAATTTATATCTTGAAAATCTCATTGATTGTCGAAATTATCAATGAATCAATAGACCTCCAACAACCATAATCGAACGAATAACTATTGTGTGCTGTCGATGATAGTGATAGTGATAATTATCAATGAATCGCTTGGCCACATAAACACCTCACAATCATGTCAGGAGACAATTTATATCTTGAAAATCTCATTGATTGTCCAAATTATCAATGAAATGAAATGTGTTTACTTCCATTAAATGTTATCATAACATAATAGGATACGTCGTTTGTTTTTCTATAAACAATTTTTTAATGTTATGTCAATTAAATTCTTTACAAATTATTGGAATTACATTAATACTTATATAATAAAAATTACGTAAAATTCTAATAATATATAGTATAAATTTCATCAATTTAAATAATTATATAAAATAAATTAGTTTCATTAGCAATCTTAATACAACTATAAATATGTACAATTTTTTTACAACTCCAGAACATACGTTATTTTGTTTGTTGACTTGCAAATTTATTGAAGGATAACAAGCTATATAAATGCTGAGCAACTGCCCCCAGCTTAAAGAGACAATGTACCTCAGCACAAATTATTTTAGAGCGATATTTATGACAAATATTTAGTAGTTTTAATTAATAATTGAACATTTTTGAAAGTATTCATCTTGAGTATAAAAACATCCGCCATTCGTGAATTTTAATTTATTTTTAAACAAAGATTATTTTTTAATAGATTTGATCCATTCGGGAGGAGTGTTAAAGGAGTTTTACTCCTGAAAATGATATGTTTTTCTCCAGATATTTATGTTCGTGGCGGGGTGTTTGCAGTATATTCTTGTATCTTGTTTTATGATTATGTGTTATACTGTTTTTGTAAAACTAATTCACGTTTTGTATCACAAACAATATTGTTTGGTACATATATATTGAGGGAGAAGTAAGTATTTTTGACACCTTATAAAGTGGACGACAAGAGTCTCTCAACTTTCTATTCTATATAAACCTTATTGCTCTCTTTTGCAATTTAAATATTAAAATATGACTTTTGGAGTAGCCCCAATGCAGGGCAACATAAGTTAACCGACTATGTAAATATCCACAGTATATTAATAATAGAGGATCCATCGGAAGATATTTTTTTACACATTTTAATAAGAAGCAGGGCTATTTTAGCTTCTTACTCAATTCTTCAATATAATTGATCCAGTCAAGGCGTTTGTCAACAGTCAATCCTAAAAACTTTGTCATGGCGACTGGTAACATGTGACGATTATTAATTGAGATCACTCCTGAAGATTGTGAGCAATTATTATTGAAATTTAGAACATTTGTTTTCGAAACGTTCATAGCTAGCTTATTAGCCACTAGCTCAGATACCCGGCTACGCCCGGGAATTGATTTGAGGCTGAATGGTGATGGTATTTTTTGGCAAGGCTTTACTTTGCACAATATTTTGACATTCACCCGTCCCAGTATTTAGGGTTAATACCCGTTGTTGGCATTTGTTAATAATAAAATTAATTGTTTATGTAAGTATTTACTGTCCTCCAAATTGTCATATTTCCCGTCTCCTGTGCATTATGTATAGATTTCTGTTATTAAGGACAAAATATTAACATAGATTTGAAATAGTTTTTCCAGGTGAGGTATCTCATAGTTCAAATTGGAATGAATTGTTCAGCATATCAATATTTCTACGCAAATTACTTGCTCCACACATTGCTCCTGGAGAAATGTATAAAAAAAAAAGTTAATCTAAATAACAAAGTAAACAACTTTTTTTATGTGCATGTTTGTCGAAAAACAAGTAGACAAGAAATATCACGAATTTTTATTTCAGGCCTCCCGTATAACCCCCACTCCCGTTCTAACCTAAAAATTTTAATATAGCTTATAATCAGAATTAATGCTAATTGACATACCGAGTTTTTTTTGAGTTCGGTTTAATCGTTAGCGCCCCACAAAATAGTTGACTCCCGCTTTAGTTTATAGTGTATATCTCGTTTATACTTTGTTAAAAGACAAAAATGAAAATGGCCAAAGTTACTATAAATAACAAGATAAACAACTTTTGTTATGTTCATATTTGCCGAAAACAAATAGAAAACGAAATACAGCTATTTTTAAATTCAGGCCTCCCTTACAACCCCCACTCCTGCCCGTCCCTAGAAATGTTGGTATGGCTTATTATAATGAAAGCGTTAGTGCTAATACATATACCGAGTTTTATTTATTTCGGTTGGGTCTTTGTCACAAATAAATACATACCAAGTTTCATAAAAGTCGGTTCAGCCGTTTATTTGTGAAAAGGTAACAAACAAACAGACACCAAAGAAACAAAATGCAGTTACGGTGTCTATGGCATGTGAAACAAAAAGTTATCGTGAAATTTCGTGAAAAAAATCAATGTACAGACAGAGGTTACAATTTTATATATATATATATATAGATTAACCAATCAGATAATGATTTAATAGTAACAGAGCCATCTTGTTTCAGTTTTTTTTTGGCTCATTGTCTGCATCTTTTATAATTATACTGGTATCATCAGTATAAAGAATAGATTTTGTTCAATTAGCTGGGAGTCGTTTATATATACTAAAAGTAGTAATAGTCCTAATATTGAACCTTGTGGAACACCGTATGTAATTGTATGCCATGTATAATAAATGTTTTTTATTATGTATATAAATATGTTGTACCTTTATGCCTATAATAAGAAAGATATTTTTAAAACTAACCCTATCTAAATTTATATATTATTTGAATGGATAGAGAGAAACTAAAACCCCACCGCCACCGAATATGATGTCAGATTGGTTCTTAGATAATAGAGTGATACAAGAGCAGGGATATTATCAGAGCTGTTATCTATGAGAGTGTTATCTTCGAGTATAGCAGTATCTATGCTCCACTTACAGATATCTAGCCACTTATCTATGGTTGCCACTTACCGCACATCTTCATCCCCTCCTTCAGTCATATATTACCCCAGTCATATATTATGGGAACATCATGCCAAGGGGAATTCTTCCCTATTCTCAGATAGAATAGTAAACAACAATTCTGCTGCTTTGGGAATAATGCAAAAACATATATAGTAATTTAGTAAATATACTAGCCAAATGCCGTACCTTTTAGCAGATTTCCCTTAACGGAAAACAGGTATTAAGATCGTACTCATCCCGCTATTTTCAAATTATTTTTTTTCAAATGACCATTGATCCTACCCAGGAGATGACGAAAATTAGGACCATTCAAACGCTCTAGCTGTCACAATTTTTGCTCAATCGTTACCAAACTCGATATATAAACGTTTTATGTAAAAATAAAGATCAAGTTCGTTAATGGCTGAAATCGGACCAGTGGGAGGGGGGGGATTTTCGAAAATTCGAAATATCTCCATTGCTATACGTCGGGCCGAAAAATTGTATAGAATCAATCTTATTACAAATTAAATTTGCAATAAATATGGTTATATACATTTATTCTCCCTCTTGAATCTTTAATACGAGATATTTGCATTTTTATTGTGTATGTACGATTATATATACAAATAGATTTATTCACGATCTATATATTTCCTGGACAGGGTCGATGGACCTTTGATGAAACTTTTTGTTTCCCTTCAAAAGTGAGTAAGAGGCGCAAGATAGCCATGTGAGTTAAAGCGTTGGCCTTAAACTCACATGATAAACCTAGAGTGGCGAGTTCAAATAAACTGAGTTCATGATATAACAGCTTATTGTTAATATGACATGAGTAGGAGTTGTGGTTTCACTAAAGGCCGAAAACTGGAAAAGGCAGATATAATCATTATAGTCAACAACATATATGATAACATTTACACATAGAACATTACATTTGCAATAAGATTGGTTTTATTCAATTTTTCGGTCCAACGGGATATTAAGAATTTTCAAAATACCTCCTCCTCTAAACCCCTCCCGCTGGTCGAATTTCAACCATTAACGAACTCCATCATAAGTTTTAGATAAAACATATATATATATATATATATATATATATATATATATATATATATATATAAATAAGTGGATTCGTGGACATTTTGGAATTTTGAGAAATGAAGTTGTTGATAAAGCTGCAACGTCAGCTTCAAAATTTTGCGAACTTACTGAATGTTACACATCAATCCCGAAAACACGCATATAACATTTACTACACACAGACAACATAGAAAAATGGCAATAGCATTGGACCAGGTGATGCCCAGGAAATCATTATTGACTGACTAATGATGGTATTTCTTCAGCAAGACTTCAATGTGAACACAACTTCAATTACTCTTCCCTCATGGACGTATTGTTTTTCCAAAAGGGCCTGGTAACGTTTTGGGACAATAGAATAGAAATTTTAGTTTTGAAGAATAAATGAAAATGTGTTCCTAATCAATCCCTATCCACTGTTTTACACACCGCTTTTGAACAATTCAAACCATAATCATGGACAGCATTTATAATAATTAAAAACCATCCATAATGTACATATTTCCTGTCAAAAACCAATCCGAGCACATATAGTTTAAGCATAGTTTTGTAGATAAAGTTATATTCCCAATTGTAAATGTCAGTAGAAATCACTTCGAGTAATCATTTCACAGGAAATAAGTGAACTCGATTAACTGTTTTAGCCTCCCGTCAACTTCAACTCCCGCATGAGGATTATCAACCTTAAATTATTCATTCAAAATATTAAACGCCTGGAATGTTTTAATAATTTATTTACCTGATGGAATTAAATAATAGTAGTACCCTAAAAATAATTTCATTTATATTCAAAAAGCTAGGTGAGGGGAAGTGATCGTAGCCCTACCTGCAACCTAAGTAATACTTTAAACAGTCATATCGAGTTTAAACGCATATTGTCTTTTGTCATAATGACATTAACAAATTACGTTTAATTGTTATGATAGTACATATTTGTTTCAATAACGTCAAGATATCGGAAATAAGATAATATATTACCAGAATCAAAGAGTTTGGTTCCCCACAACTTCCGCTATCACTCCCTGTGCAAGTTCAGCATGACTTTGTTTAAATAATACATTATACAAATTAAATAATGGAAATACCCTTATTTATGCACAAATGCAAATAAATAACTTATTTTCTAGGGAAAATACATAAATGATGAGGGGGGAGGGGTGACGGAGATTTATAACCTCTTTAATCCGAATCATACTTTGAACTATCATATAAGACTAAAACATAACATCATTTGTCATAATATGCATATATTAAAAACACTTAAATTAGTACTAATAAAATCAATGAACCCCGCTATAGTTTTAGCGTATATCTCGTGTTTACTTAATTTTACGAGAAAAGTGAATGCAACAAAAGTTATCCTAAATACCAAAATGAACACCATCGAAAATATGTGCACGTTAGCCGAAACCCATTAGGAAACGAAGTACGGCGATTTTACATATATAGCCTCCCTTACCTCCCCCACTCTAAGTCGCCACTAAAAATTTTGATATAGCTTGTAATTGTAAACGAGTTGGTGCTAATTCACATATCTAGTTTTGTTTATTTCGGTTAAGTCTTTTGTGACAAATAAAATTGGTGACTCCCGCCATAGCTTTATGCATATACCTCATTTATAGTTCGGCATAAGACAAAAGTGTATACAATAAAAGTTACTTTAAATAACAAAATAAACGTCTTTTATTTATTGAAAATTATTATTCTGTTGTGTTTGTTGAAACATCTTATGGGAAATCTGTTAAAAAGACTTATGTACCGAGCCAATACATAAGTAGAACAGAGAATGGACGACATGTAACAAATCTTACAGCTTACATCAATACATACCAAATATAACTCACAACAACTACAACACAATTAAGTCAATCAACACAAATGCATACAATTTCTAACGGAACATGGACAGACAGGACAATATTTAACAAGATTTAAAATTCAAGACAATGACAATTGTACTTGCGACTCACAGACAACACAAACGTTTTTACATATACTTTATGACTGTTCAACATTTAATCAAAATATACTGCTCAAAAATGAATAGGGATGTTGGTTATTTTTTATTATCCTATTAATTTTAATTAAATCGATCTTAATTAAATTTCTTTTTTATGGGGGAAAAAGACAATAATTTCTAATAAATATTAATGATATTTATAATAAAAAAAAAATATGCTAGTCCCCATACATACCACAAAACAGCCAATATCCCTATTCATTTTTGAGCAGTTTAGATCAAATTTAATAATGAACATAATTTTAAAAGGGGGTAATTGGCCAGAACCACCTCATATTATATTTAATAAATATAATAAAGAACTTTTAAAGTTTGTCAAAAGTATAGATATGGATGTAGCAAAAATACATTAGAATGTAAAGTTGATTGTGAGGAATGGGAATTATAATTCAATATATTTACCTTACATAGACTCGCAAATTAAACATAGGTTCAGTTTAACTTTGATTGATTTGTTTGTTTTTTTTTTAATTTATTTCATTTATGAATTTTATTTATAATTATCTTGCTTATTTTAATATTTTATTTTATTATTATATTTGATTAGATGGTTGATGAACGTGTATATATTAGTGAACAATTTTATTTGGCATAGAAGTCTCTACCGAACTAAATAAAACTCGGTATGTGTATTAGCACTAACGCCTTCCTTATAATAAGCCATACTAATATTTCTAGGGACGGGCAGGAGTGGGGGTTGTAAGGGAGGCCTGAAATTAAAAATAGTGATATTTCGTTTCTTATTGGGGTTTCGGCAAATATGCACATAACAAAGGTGTTTAGTTTGTTATTTAGAGAAATTTGCTCAACAATTCTTTTCAATATGAACAACCAGGTACCTCATTGGGAAAAATTAAATCAAATTTTTGTCAAATATTTTGTCCTTAATAATTCAAATCTATGCATAATGCGTAGGGGAAACGGGAAATATGACAATATGGAGGACAGTGAAGTCTTACATAAAAAATTAATTTTATTATTAACACATGGACAGAAACGACGGGTAATAACCCTAAACACTGGGACGGGTAAATGTCAAAATATTGTGCAAAGTAAAGCCAAAAAAATACCATCACCATTCAGCCTCAAATGAATTCCCGAGAGAAGCCGGGTATCTGAGCTAGTCGTCCATGTAATATGACTTGAGGCAATGGAGCAGGTATTCAATTAAATAACTCTCATAGGGTTACTAACAGGAAAAAAAAGAATATTTCTAAATTATACTTCCTACATTTCGTTTATTACAATTGAAACGCAAGAATAGTATATTTCATTACAAGGGCGGAAAGTGACTGTTCTATGCGAGATCGTGTTTTACAGCCGATGCGAAGCCGAGGCTGGAAATTAGATCGAGCATTGGAAACTCACTTTCCGCCCGAGTTATGAACGATACTTTACATCACGAGGCAAAAAATGCAAAATATAATTTAAACTCGTAATTATTAAGTATTATCATATTAAATGATTTGTTTTGCATTCTGTAGTATCGATTATTTCTGAACAGCTGATTTAGAGCACTAACCTGATGCAAGTAACATAACTTTAATAACTCTTTCAAACACAATTCTTTATTATTTGAAATAAATTTATAACAAATTCAAACATTTACAACTCAACAATTTTAGTGGCTTCCTTCATTAAATTTTCTGGTATGCTCCCAGCCATTTCGTATAAATAAAATAAGTGGTTTGTAAACATGAGATGTAGCTGCGACAATCGATTAGTTGATAACAAATGACAACAATGTCACAAATTTGGATTTATACAGAACTCTTTTTAATGACATAAACGAATTTTATAATAAAACTAAGTTAAATTAGTGTAATTATATTTTCTAATGATAAGTAATCGACCAATAATATCTTTAGTGCTTTAAAATAACTAAAATATAAACATAGAAACGCTAGCGTACCTAGCGTTGGAAACTGTAACTTCATTAAAGGGAGGGAAAAGTTTTTACATCACTCTGATAAAGTAGTTACTTTCGCTACCGTATGTAAGTATGGAAAGTGGGTCTTTTTATAATAACTTAAATCTAGTTTCCCTCTTTAATGAAGTTACAGTTTCCAACGCTAGGTTACGCTAGCGTTCGAAAAAAACGATTTTACATTTATAAAGCACTAAAGATATTATTGGTCGATTACTTATCATTAGAAAATATAATTACACTAATTTAACTTAGTTTTATTATAAAATTCGTTATGTCATTTAAAAGAGTTCTGTATAAATCCAAATTTGTGACATTGTTGGTTATCAACTAATCGATTGTCGCAGCTACATCTCATGTTTACACAAAATGGCTGGGAGCATACCAGAAAATTTAATGAAGGAAGCCACGAGTTGTAAATGTTTGAATTTGTTATAAATTTATTTCGATGTTACTTGCATCAGTTAATGCTCTAAATCAGCTGTTAATCGGTACTACAGAATGTGATTACTTAATAATTACGAGTTTAAATTTATATTTCGCATTTTTTGCCTCGTGAAAAGTATCGTTCATAACAGTGAGTTTCCAATGCTCGATCTAATTTCCAGGAACTCGCATAGGAAACAGTCACTTTCCGCCCTTGTAATGCAGAGTACAAAGTTATTTTATAAAAAGACCCACTTTCCATACTTACATACGGTAGCGAAAGTAACTACTTTCAGATCAGAGTGATGTTAAATAGGGTTTTATACCACTTTCCTCACTTTTCTTGTGCGATATGCAGTTCACTTTTGTATGGATAATGGGAAGAAGTGAAATGAACAAAAGAAATATTTTTAACAAGTCTCACTTTAATAATAACTCTGTTATGTACAAATAATATATTAAAGACACGTTTAAAGCTATATACAATATATATTGCATTTTATAAATTTCAATAAATATATCTTTATGTACAAAATAAACAACAAATAATATGTAAATAACAACTTATACAGTACATACTAGGGTGGGATCAATACAGATTTATTTATGAATCGAAATACAATGACAGTTTAATAAAATGCTGTTTGAAAATTGAAGGGTTTTTTTTTAATGTAGTATAGTATTTAATCACAGTTTTTTAGACAATTTCATGCGAAAATCTTGAGTCACTAAACGATTTCCTTATTAATTACAAAAATCAATTACAGCGTTAAATATATATAATAAGTTAAATACATTTAGTTTTTTTTTCTTTTCTATTTACAATTATTGATCCGTATAAATCTTACAGAGAACAGATCTTTAATTAATTACTACATCTTGATAATGTACTAATAGAACTTTACAATTGTCGATTTTAAACTGACTAGTATTAACATAAAGTGTCGAGGCTTATAGGTTTTGTCAATAAACAATTTTGTAATAGAAGTCTGGATCTAAAAAAAACAAATTTCGGAAACATCGGCAAAAACAATATAACATTTTTTAAGCATTATTTATCAATTTCTGAAAAATTCGATAATATTTAAACCTCGTCGTCAAGCTGAAATGGCTGTTTTTCTTCAGTTCACTCTAATTTCAAGGATTCATGTGCAGAGCGAAGATACCACGTCACTTGCTTACAAGTTTCATGAAGATAAGATAGTTTTAAAATATGTGTAAAATGCAGCTTCTGACGAACAAAATGCTGAAGGAGTTTGCTGGTTGTAGAAGCTGAAGTCTCCTGGGATTTGCAAAGTAGGCAACAGCTGATCTGAAGAAGCGCTAATTATTTGCTCCTAAGAATGCTTGAAGGTAAATAATCGTTAAAAGGGTTAGCTTAAGTTGCCGGGATGCTTTCCGTTTACCATGAGGTGGAGTTTTAAAATGAAGATGTGGCAAGGAGGCGCAACAGGGTTGTCCTGAGACAAAGGTGGGAATCTTTGCAAATCTTCCTTTTCTCTTGATGGGAAATAAATGAGTAAGCTGCTGCTGCTGAAGAATAAAATGTTGGAAGAATTCTACTCCTGTAGTAGCTGAAGTCACAAGAGATTCGGTAAGAAATGGACTTCGGAATCGAAGATACGCCCAGTTGTTACTTCTAAGGATACCGGAAGACATGTTAATGCAGTCTTTTAAGGATACTTGAAGACTCTAAGGATACTTGGAAACACGTTAACGCATTCTTCTAAGGAATCTTGAAGACGACTAAGGAAACTTGAAGACAAGTTAACGCATGCTTCTAAGGATACTTCGAGACACGTCAAAGCATTCTTCTAAGGATACTGGAAGACTTAAAGGATACTTGGATACAAGTTAACGCATTCTTCTAAGGATACTTAAAGATTGTAATGATACGTGTTAACGCATTCCTTGAAAATATCTAGAACGCTGCAGGTGTAGAAAATGTTGGAAAACTTCTTTTCCACTAGTAGCTAGTGTCTGTACAGATTTTCCATGAGATGTAAATCAGGAATAAAAATAAGCCATGAAGGAGATTCCATACATGACTCTAGGTAAGCTTTATGCAATGTCGGAAAATAAGTAGACTTTCAATTGATGACGAATCAAATATTGATAGAATTCGTTGAAGCCTTCATAGATTCCCCAAGTGGTGGTGGCCGTGTGTAGTGAAGGTTCCCCAAGGTGCCTGATGATAAGACTTGTGCCTTGTTGATAAAGAAGTTGAGATTGAATAAAACGTTGATGAAGTTCGTTTGACGAGACTGTTGAAGCCAGATTTTCCAAAAGGAGTTCCACTTTGGATGCTTGACGACAAGGTTTGTGCCTTGTTGAGAACTAAATAGAACTGCTGCCGAATAAAGGTTGAAGTTTTGAACGAAGCTCAATATGCCTCGTTCCTGTTGCTCTCATTGGTATCAGTCCTGACTGCTGTGAGAGCTGACATCGAATCTGGGCTCGATGCTCCGACTTGGTCCTGGCTACGCCTTGTCGACGATGTCCTCCTTGTAGGGCTGGAAGAGGGGCTTCTTGGGCTCGGGGGATGTGGACTGAGAGACGAGGGGTGGGCTGGGGTAGGAAGCTATGCAGTTGACGATGCCGCACCTACAGGAGGCGCTGCCGTCGCAGACCGGTGGGGGTGGCGGGGGTGGTAGGTAGTAGCGGGGGTAGTAAGCTGGATAAGGGTAGTGGAGGGATGAAAGGAGGGAAGCTGCTAGGCTGGGGTCGGTGTAGACTGCATAGGGCCAAGCCATGGCCATCCGCTGACGCTTGTCCTTCATGCGACGGTTCTGGAACCAAACCTGCAACACAACAACACACAACCTGTCAGAATTAAAATAAAAACCCCAAACATAAAAATAAAATAAAACATAGAACACAAGAGCATAAAAAAAAAAAAAAAAAAAAATCCGTCACGCAGGGGCTACATTAGCTAAGCAGATTTCCCTCGCTAAGGTCTACAATAAATAAATCTACATACTGGTATCACTACCGTGAATATTAAGTGAATAAATACAAACGCTAATGAGAAATCTTTCGTCTTGCAGCCTCTGCGTGACTGATTTTATTAATATGACATGAGTAGGAGTTGGTGTTTACTGAAAGCGGAAAAGTATAAAATCAAATATATCGGTTAATATTCACGATACAGAAAATATCCATTGAACAACATGTATAGATCGTTCAATTTGCAATAAGTTTGGTTCTATACAATTTTTCGATCCGACGTATAGGACCGTAACGGAGATATTTCCACTTTTCGTGAGATTTCAGTCGTTAACGAACTTGATCTTTCTTTTTACATAAAAAGATTAAATATCGAGTTTGTTAACGATCAAACAAAAATTGCGACCACTAGAGCCTTAACAGAGAAATATATACATACACACACACATATGTAAATTTGAACGGACCTCATTTTCGTCATCTCCTGGGCAGGATCGATGGACATTTGAAGAAATGTTTTGAAAATCGCGTATCGAGTACGACCTCAATAGTTGATTTCATTTAAGGCATATCTGCTAAAAATCAATTTCTCATCGAACACAATGGTTGCAACTACAAGATGTAGCCTGCAGACCATGATGATGAGATTGCATTAAATGAGATTGTTCGTAAATACGATATTCCCAGAGATTTTGTGTATTTTTTATTTTATTTTTGTCGTCAACAATTTACCAAACGAACGAAAACATTAAATACATTACTACAAATGCACTTAGACGAACAGACGAACGAGAGGTATTAATACAAACTGATCTTAAATAAAACCATGTTCTACAAAGAGGAAACGTTTTGCCTTGTATTCCCGTTTCTGTTACGGATCATTTGATGTTGTTTGAAAAGGCCTGGCAGAGTTTCAAACGTCCATTGCTGATCTGAGAACGGTCTGAGTTGATAGCGATAAAGAGTGGGGATTATCAGATGACTCTGCCTCAAGATAGCATCCATTGATGAGGCGGCGGTAAAGAGGCTGATACAAGATGCCGGCTCTGAAAAGCCATTAATGGAGTGAAGACAACATGAAGGGCCTCTTCTTATCTCGAGTGCTCCTTATCACTAAACGATGCGCCGTGTCGGCTACTTCAAAGGACTCGGTATCTCCATGTCGACAGCCACTCAAATGATAAGGCTATTTTGTTAACAGATTTCTCTTGAGGGAAATCAGCAAATGAGGTTGTACTCATGAACAAAAAAAAAATGTCTTCGAATGTCCATCGATCCTACCCAGGAGATGACAAAAATGAGGTCCCGCCAATACTATATATATATATAAAATTGTGTGGATGTTTTCGACCAGATTTTATTTATATACGGTGTTGTTATTGTTTCTTGGAGTTTTGGTCAATGTTGGTGAAAAAAAATGTTAGTTTATGTCAATATTTCGAGAATATTTATTTTCTCTTCTTCAGGGCTGTAAAAATATAATTAACAAGTACTATGAATGAATGAATGAATTTAGCCTTTATTATAAAGAGAAATGTGGAAAGTAATAGTTAACAAAATTAATATATGCATGATTATAAGGTACAAAATACAAATACACTAATAAACAATATTACTTACAAACTTCAAAAATTTTATAAAACAACTTATGTTTTACTCTTTATAGGCCTTCCCCGAAGGGAGTACGATCTGACTTCCCGGAGTGACACACTCTATTGGGAAGTGAACATGTACTACAAATATTGTTATATAAATTTATTCTCTATCTTGAATATTAGCCGAAATATTTGCATTTTTCATATTTTAGCCTTCAGCAAATCCCCAGTTCTACTCATGTTACATAAACAATACTCAGTTATATCTTAAACCACATTATTCGAAGCTTAAATGCCAAATATTGTTTTCAAGAGGCCATTATTATACGAGATAAATGCAAATATGTTCTGGCGACCCCCCCTTCAAAAGTTTTTGTACTAATTACATTTGATTGAGATAAAAATTATTCTTGTTCATTATAAATTAGAGTACTAGATATAGTAAATAGTTTATAATCAAATTAATACGTTATATTCAGACATATTACAGTAATAGTTTTTCATTCCCGTAAGAAGTTGGCAGAACTATTCGTTTACATTTCAGATGCTTACCATCAGGTTTCTCATTATCGTTTGTATTTATTCACTTAATATTCACGGAAGTGTAGTGTTATGTAGATTAATCTATTACTAATCTTCACGCGGGAAATCTGCTTAGTCTACGCAGCCCCTGCGTGACGGGCTTTTTTATTTACTATTTTCTATTTACCTTGATGGTTGACTCCGGCAATCCCAGCTGGGCAGCTAGCTCGCACCTCCTAGGGCGGGATACATAGTTCTCCTTGTAGAACTCCTTCTCCAATCTGCTCAGCTGTTCCCGGGTGAAGGCAGTCCTGTATCTCCGGATGTTGCCCTCGTTGTTCCCGTTACTAGAGTCCTCTGCAAATACAAAGGCACACATTAGTTGTGACTCCTGACACACGTTTATAGAAAAATAATACGGCTCGCTTAAGAAGCCGATGAAAAGTCTAGTAAAAGAATCTTAAGCAGACGAGATGTGACGTTGAAGCTGGGAATGCAATGTTTACTGTTGTCTGATTGTGAAAATCAGAAAGTAAGCAATACAAATAACATAGTCAATATAAGAGTTGGAGTAACGATTGTTGGCAATACATATGTTTTTTTTTTTTTTTTTAAATATTATTCAAAGAGAGTAAGGTCATATTATACATAACTTTTGATTTGGAACAATGATTTGTTTTCGACGAGATAATATTGTAATATAAGGTAATACTTGAGTTGGAATAACGATTGTTGGAAATATGCATGTTTTGTTTTCGATGAGATAATATTTTATAATAATATAAGGTACTATAATAATATAAGGTAATATTTGAGTTGGACTAACGATTGTTGGAAATACATATGTCTTGTTTTAGACGAGATAATATAATAATATAAGGTAATATTTGAGTTGGAATAACGATTGTTGGAAATACATATGTCTTGTTTTAGATGAGATAATATAATAATATAAGGTAATATTTGAGTTGGAATAACGATTGTTGGAAATACATATGTCTTGTTTTAGACGAGATAATATAATAATATAAGGTAATATTTGAGTTGGAATAACGATTGTTGGAAATACATATGTTTTGTTTTCGATGAGATAATATAATAATATAAGGTAATATTTGAGTTTGAATAACGTTTGTTGGAAATACATATGTTTTGTTTTCGATGAGATAATATTTTATAATAATATAAGGTACTATAATAATATAAGGTAATATTTGAGTTGGAATAACGATTGTTGGAAATACATATGTCTTGTTTTAGATGAGATAATATAATAATATAAGGTAATATTTGAGTTGGAATAACGATTGTTGGAAATACATATGTCTTGTTTTAGACGAGATAATATAATAATATAAGGTAATATTTGAGTTGGAATAACGATTGTTGGAAATACATATGTTTTGTTTTCGATGAGATAATATAATAATATAAGGTAATATTTGAGTTGGAATAACGATTGTTGGAAATACATATGTCTTGTTTTAGACGAGATAATATAAGGTAATATTTGAGTTGGACTAACGATTGTTGGAAATACATATGTCTTGTTTTAGACGAGATAATATAATAATATAAGGTAATATTTGAGTTGGAATAACGACTGTT
Organism: Riptortus pedestris; assembly: GCA_019009955.1. Classification (NCBI taxonomy): domain Eukaryota; kingdom Metazoa; phylum Arthropoda; class Insecta; order Hemiptera; family Alydidae; genus Riptortus; species Riptortus pedestris. The sequence goes on from CM032228.1 coordinate 255,941,624, forward strand.
GGAAATACATATGTTTTGTTTTCGATGAGATAATATAATAATATAAGGTAATATTTGAGTTGGAATAACGATTGTTGGAAATACATATTTTTGTTTTAGACGAGATAATATAATAATATAAGGTAATATTTGAGTTGGAATAACGACTGTTGGAAATACATATGTTTTGTTTTCGATGAGATAATATAATAATATAAGGTAATATTTGAGTTGGAATAACGATTGTTGGAAATACATATGTTTTGTTTTCGATGAGATAATATAATAATATAAGGTAATATTTGAGTTGGAATAACGATTGTTGGAAATACATATGTTTTGTTTTCCATGAGATAATATTTTATAATAATATAAGGTACTATAATAATATAAGGTAATATTTGAGTTAGACTAACGATAGTTGGAAATACATATGTTTTGTTTTCGATGAGATAATATAATAATATAAGGTAATATTTGAGTTGGAATAACGACTGTTGGAAATACATATGTTTTGTTTTCGATGAGATAATATAATAATATAAGGTAATATTTGAGTTGGAATAACGATTGTTGGAAATACATATTTTTGTTTTAGACGAGATAATATAATAATATAAGGTAATATTTGAGTTGGAATAACGATTGTTGGAAATACATATTTTTGTTTTAGACGAGATAATATAATAATATAAGGTAATATTTGAGTTGGAATAACGACTGTTGGAAATACATATGTTTTGTTTTCGATGAGATAATATAATAATATAAGGTAATATTTGAGTTTGAATAACGTTTGTTGGAAATACATATGTTTTGTTTTCGATGAGATAATATTTTATAATAATATAAGGTACTATAATAATATAAGGTAATATTTGAGTTGGAATAATGATTGTTGGAAATACATATGCCTTGTTTTAGATGAGATAATATAATAATATAAGGTAATATTTGAGTTGGAATAACGATTGTTGGAAATACATATGTCTTGTTTTAGACGAGATAATATAATAATATAAGGTAATATTTGAGTTGGAATAACGATTGTTGGAAATACATATGTTTTGTTTTCGGTGAGGTAGTATAAGACTTGTAATAACAATTGTAGGTAATACATCTAGTTTGTTATCGATTAGATAATATTAGATAATAATAAGGTAATATAATAATTTATGATAATAATTGAGCTTGCATTAGGATTGTTGGGAATACATATAGTTTATTTCTGAAGAGATATTGTAATAATGCAAAATAATATACCTTCTAACGTAATAATAAACCCCATTATTCGAAGCTTATATGCCAAGTACTGTTTTCATTGATTTATATTGTGTGAGATATTTGAAACTATTTTCGGTTTGAACGTTTTTAGCCATATGATATATATTCACATTATTATTATAAGTCTCCTGTGGCTGGTATCCCTTAAGGTGATCTGCTAAAAGCGTCCCGTCTGGAAGGAAGCAGAATAGCCTATTTGAAGCCAACTTATCGTCTAATGGAGTTGCAACTGCAGAAGTGGATTTTTTCTCCCGGCTCCAGGGTTAGGGGGAGGCCCACGGGTAGATCAAGCATTAGCTATATTTGTCAACAGGGCTAACTGCTTGCGGAAGCTGGGGCTCCAACCTACTCCAAGAGTCGCCCCAGCTTTTTTACCCACGCCCGACAATATCCGCCTTCTCAAAGCCCTATAATATTTATGTCTTGCCCGCAATATTTCCCCTCCCCTGTTATTTATTTACTTTTAATAGCCAAAACAAACAAGGTTGTAGTATTTCATGTCGAGTATCTGTTGACTAATCCTTACGAGGGTCCCCTCTCAAGTCGCGACGGTTTTGGGAAAAAATATAGGCCAATATCATTTTTGCAAGGCGCCGCCAAAGCTTTCAAGAATATAGCTAAGATTTTAATAAAGTTACTACTTTTAAATATTTCTTGAACCTATAAACCCCATCAATACAAATATTTTCTACTCCCACTTCAGATATATAACTTGATTTATATTATCTATGATAGACTAAATTTATATTATACATAAATTGAGTTTAAAGCATTAGTAAAAAAAAATGTTAATACATGTACCTAAACGTTGAATTTAATTATATTTTTTAAGGTTAGATTATTTTCTTTTTTTGCTTGTACTTACTTGCTTCTTACTTCCTTGTAAGAAGTAAAGGAAGTACCGTATTCACGAGATATTTCGTTTTTCAGATCTCAACGGAATTATCAGGTTTTAGCAAATTTCCCCTAAGAGAAATCAACTATTGAGGTCAGATATATATATAAAGGGTTAGAACCGCCAATGTAAATGATACTATTGTCATACCTCTCGGTGGAGACCGTCGTCACTGACTGATAGTTGAGTACAGCTGGCAAGCGCTTTCGATGCGACTGGCACACTGGAGTACAGCTATTGACAGACAATGAAGATGATGCCATCGCATCTATAGCACAATGCCAGCGGTACTCAACTATCAGCCAGTGACGACGGTCTCCACCGAGAGGTATGGCAATATATATATATATATATATATATATATATATATATATATATATATATATATATGCCTGCTACCCCTTTTGGTTTGATTTATACAAAACTCGATATTTAAACGTTTTCTGTAAAACTAAAGATCAATTTCTTTAACGGCTGAAATCGGACTAGTTGGAGGGAGAGGGGGCGATTTCAGAAATTCAAAATATCTCCATTATTACACGTCGTATCGAAAAAATTGTATAGAGCCAATATTTTTGAAAATTAATAATGTTTCATGTGAATATTTTCTCATCTTCAATATCAACCAAGATATTTGTATTGTTTTAGTTTTTAGCCTTCAGTGTAGCCCCACTTTTTATCATTGCATTTTAAAAATAAGAGAATATAACATAAAATGCCTTATTACAAGCATAAATACCAAATATTGTTTTCAACGGCCTTCTATTATATGAGATACATGCTAATAGATAGTCTGCTGATGACATCAAGTACGATTTTATTGAGCAGCCAATTCAAGCCATTCGATATTTTTTTTTTGGAAATAGAATATATATGCTGAGATGAGATCACCGGTATTATTTTATGTTTTGATCCCTGTTTTTCTTATTTCCTTTTATTTTTTTTGTATATTTCATAATTATTATTTGCGTTTTTTTAAATTTTCCCTGATTAGCCTTTATTTCATATTATTAAAAGTATGTGTTTCCTTTTATTCTATTAAATATCATTATTTTATTTATTTTTTAACTTTTAAATTTAAGGACTATTATATAATACAATACTAGTTTTGTACGGGCCATGTAGTTAATAAATTTCCTCTTCAGTGAGGAATAAAAAATACATACAAAATATGTTTACATTTGGTATATAAAGTGATTTTACGTAAATAGCGACTTGAGTGCAACCTCAATAGCTGACCTTCCTTAAGGGGGTGTGTTAGGAGTAGCTTTATCACCGAGTGCTAATTGTGTGTGGAACTGTGCTCAATCTACGCAACATCTGCGTTCAGGGATTCCTGCTTTGATTGCCCACAGCTTTGGTCAGCTCCTTTGTCCCGTGCCATTTGATCACCTCCCACACATCGGAGGGCACAATGTCCAGCAGCTGTGGGAGCAGACAGACAGACAGACATTAGCCACTAACACTAATTGCTGACAGTAAATCCCTGGCGACAGGCGGGGTGACCGCTGTCCCATTCAGCAACACCCTAATAGGCCCAGGGGGTGGCCTTTTAGCTCGCAGACCAAACAGTTTTGACTCCGACTTGCCGGTTAGGGGTGGTTTCACAAACATTTACTCAATACACAGTGTTTAAGTAGTCCGCATCGCCAAAACAAACATATATACCCACTTCCTCTTCAAAACTAAATTGTTTAAAACAACATAGTGGCGAGTTCGATTCTTGCCTGGGCAAAGGAGATTATTTAGTGACGAAATTCATTAAATAACACCCTAAAATCCCACCCTGACTAGAAAAGGGTGGTAACCCGTAGATAACCCGTCCCGATTAGCCTAAGTTGCAAAAAGTGGACGTTAATAATAATAAAACAACATATGGAATAGGTATCCAAAACATTATGTATCTATATAAATAATACTCTTTAACTATTTATATTTTTTAAAAAAATCCGGCACGCAGGAGCTGGGTAAACAAAACAGTTTTAGCAGATTTCCCTTAAGGGAAATCTTCTATTTAAGGTCGTCCTCATGACGCGAAAATTCGAAAATTTTCTTCAAATCCCCATCGTCCCTACCCTGGAGATGACGAAAATGAGGTTCGTTCAAAACTGTATATATGTATAAATGTGTATATATATATATATATATATATATATATATATATATATATATATATATACAACTAGTTCTATAAAATATTTCGATCAGACACATAACTTAGATATTAAGAATTTTCGAAATAGCTCCCTTATCCACCCTCCCACTAGTCCAATTTCAGCCATTAACGAACTTTGGTCTTACATAAACCGTTTATATCAAGTTTGGTAACGATCAAACAAAGATTGCGACAGCTAGAGCGGTAACTGATAAATATATATACATATACATAACATTTTGAACAGACGTCATTTTCGTCATTCCCTAGATATAATCAATGGACATTTGAGAGTTTTTCAAAAATGGGGTCATCACTACAACCCAATAGCGGGAGGGGGTGATTCCACAATTCAAAATATCTTTGCTATTATGAGTCGGATGTAAAAATGTTATAGAACCAAACTTGTAAAATGCTCTGCAATTGTAGTTCTATGCATTTTTTCATTTAAGAGTCACCTGTATTAACCACAGCGAACCTTCGAAATTTCCAAAATCTTCATTCCAATTGTGGTATAAACCAATCTCTGCTTGCCGGACGATTATGGCATGAGTTGTTTAGAAGACACAGTAAATTCTGAGTCTGAATAGCACCCAGATCATCAAATGGATATTAGATACTATCAAAACGAGGGGAAAGATTGACTTTATGAATGGGCGATAAATATGAATGAACTGATAACAATGTACTACATATATACAATAAGATAGCTGTGCTCACAATAGGCGCATAGAGGCCGCTATGATAATATTTGTGGGGCCTCCCCCCGGCACGTGACCGTGGGGGAACAGGTTGGTAGGCCCTCGTGACAAATCGGCCGACTGATTCCCTAAATATGAATGAGATTGCCCTGTCACGTGACATCCCATTCATTCAATCCTTAACAGTCACAATCAATTGCCCCAATCCCTGTCTACATTACTCCATCGTCATTCAGCTCAATTATTGAATGACTCTTCATCCCCTAAAATGCTCAATTATGTCATATTACGCTCTCATTTCTCTATAAATAAAAAAAGACCGTCACGCAGGTGCTGCGTTAACTAAGCAGATTTCCCATCTGAGAAACGTAAGCATTTCATTTATCTCAAAAAGTAAATGTTCAATGAGAACTATATTTTGTATTTAGGCTTCATTTATTTGATATCATAATATAACGGCTTGATTTAAATATGACAGGATTATTAGTGGGGATTTACTAAAGATTGAAAACTAATAAGAAATGCAAATACCACTGTTAATAATCAAGATAGTAAGAAAAAAAAACGTATATAACAATATTTATAGAACAGTTAATTTGGAATACGATTTATTAAAACCACGTGTTATAACGGAAATGTTTTGAATTTTCCAAATCTACCAGTTTGATCCTTACCAAACTGGATATTTAAACGTTTATGCAAAAATAAGGACGAGTGAGAGAGAGAGAGAGAGAGGAGAGAGAGAGAGAGAGAGAGAGAGAAAGAGAGAGAGAATTATTTTCGGTGCCATATTGTTGACAGGTGTTGATTTATTGTCAACCTACCTGGGCTATTGTAGTTGCTAACCCTCACTTGCAGCCTATCTAGGAACAAGGGAAGTTCCTAGTCCCTTGTTCCATATAACCAGGGTGGCATAAACCTAGCCCGTTTTAAACTAATATACCAATCTGACAAACCAAGGGAGTCCGTCACGCAGGGGCTGCGTCAACTAAGTAAATTTCCCATGTGCCAGTATAACTTCCTAGAGATCAGAACTCACAATATATTCTATGTTTTGAAATAAAAATCCGAAGAGAAGAAGTCGTTCTCCCTTTCTATGCAAAAAAATAATGATGAGTGGGAAGGGATACTGAAATCTCTGAAACCAGGAAAGTAGGAATGATTCCCTTAATATTTGAGTTACTAAAAAATGCATAATATTTTTATTTATTTAGTTTATTTAGGTGTGTCGCAATTTAAGCGATTCACACATTTTCTTGTTATGATTCTAAAATAGTAGAGGTAAATCCACCTTATAAAAACCAATAAAAAAGGTTAAAAAATCTACAGAGGTAGGTAAAAATACGGTAATTTATTTTTTCTCCAGTGGATATTATTGCAGTTTATTTATTATTATTATATTATTTAATGTTATATCTGGTTGTAAATGTGTGTGTCTTAAAAATGCATAATAAACCACCACTATTCCACTCCCAATTTCAGCCAATATCAAATGTGATCTTTAGTGTTGACTGAATACTTTAAATATCGAGTATGGTATTATATATATATATATATATATATATATATATATATATATATATATAGACATAATTTTGTACGGTCCTCATTTTCGTCAACTCCGGGATAAGATCGATGGACATTTAAGAAAATCTTTCGAAAGCTAAGCCATCAGTACAACCTCAATAGCTGATTTCCCTTAGCGAAATCTACTAAAATATATTTCGATTCGCTAAAATATATTTCGATTCTTTAGCCCATATTTATCTGTATCAATATTTCTAATAATCTATATTGACTATTGATGCAGTTCCAATATCAGATACCAGTTACACTGAAATGCTCATTCATGAAAGGTTTTAAAACCACTGCCTTAAACTTTGTTTCGTACTTGGTCATTATAATATCTCCGAAGATGGTACCTTCTATGTTCGAAACTATTTGGGCCAAATTGAATAATTTTAAGCTCTACAAAATGGGTTTCCTAATATGTTAAATCCTAAGAAGAATAAAATTCTCAAGCAAAAGTTATTATTGTCCTCTATGTTTTGTATATGAGCGAATGTACAATTCAATAAAAAAAATAATAAAACTGTAATGTACTTTTATGTATTTAATAAAATAAAAGCAAATGGATTTTCTTTTAATCTCTGCACAATGGACCGATAAATGACACAATTAAAAGTATTCTATTTAAAATTGTAGTTATTTTATTTATCTCTGTTACCAACTAATGATCATTAAATTTTAATAAAATATAAAAATCTTGTGCTTTATCGGGCAAGATATGTTCTTAAAACTGGCCATTACATTTATGAAGCCAAATTTCAAATTCGAAACTCAGAAGTAAAACATTTTTTTTCCAGTAACAGTCCGACAAGAATTAAAACTAATGAAACCTTTTAATAATTCATAATTATTGGCTTAAATTTATCTCCAAGAAATTTAATAAAAATATTTCAAAATTAAATTTCAAATGAAAGTCTGATTCCAAATTATTTTCATAAAGTTTATTACATAATATAATTTACAATTCGGAGACTATTGAATTGAAAATCTTAATTTATTAGAAGTATAAACTAATAATAACAAATTCAAATTAATCCATAAAATACCTCAATCAATTTCTGGTACATTTTAAGAATTATTTCCCAAGTAGTTAATATAACCAAAATATTAACCATTATTCCCTTTTATAAAAAATGGCAGACATTACATGACAGTATTATGAATTTATTTCTTTATTGATCTAAAACTTCTTTAGAGTGTTCAAAAAGATTTATCAATGACCTATACATAACCCTTTCGATAAAGAAACTTCAAATAAGCTATGCTAATCTTGAAATTGATTATTCATTATCTTTTCTTAATGTTGTAGTGTCACAAAATTTATTAAAATCATTGAAATAAATAATTTAAGTATTGAAAACCCCAGTTTGCTTACAGTATTGCAGAAATTATTTAATAGTGAAGTTCTCTTAAAAATAGTTTCACAAAGAAAAATAAACCATTAATGGGATTTTAGGTGTAAAATACGTGATAGCTAAGATTTTTTGTGATAGCCTTTTTGTGATTCAGAAAGTTGTTACATATGTACTAATAATTATTCTCGGCTGTTGAAATCCAGTATGAGACAGAAGTACATATATATATATGGTATTGTTGTTTTTTCGAGTTTTGGTCAGTGTTGGTGAAAAAATCTTAGTTCATTCCAATATTTCTAGAATATTTATTTTCTCTTCTTCAGGGCTAAAAAGTACAGGCACTACTTTACATATATATTGCTCATTGTTATTAGAGTGTACCAGATAGTGTTTGTGTTAATTCTACTTGCCAAGACTAAAGATACTTAAAAACTATTGTACATGACTGTTGTACTTCTGTTTGCATTAGGAGTACTAAGTATAACCTCCCCAAGTCAGTTATAATTAGTTTGGTCGCAACCTTATGTCTTGGTTCTAACCTAACCTAATAAACTATAGTTTATTTCCTTTTGTTTGTTGAACTATGTTACAACTATTGATGTACATTATCATTTTTTTTTAGATTTAGTACACTTTATTTGTTGTTATGGTGTTTACACCCACCCCCACCCTACTTTGCATTATATTCATTATAAATTAGAATAACAACTATTGATATGCGTTATTATAATAATATGCTCCGTTATTATTGTATATTTATAAAATTGTTCGTTGTTCATTGTTCAGTTCTGAAGTATTGCTATATGCTATCACAAATTGTTATATTATGTTAAAGCTGTGTTAAGTTATATTAAAGTTACAACTATTATTGTCATTAAATTTTATTATGCTACAATACTAATTATTGTTTGTGTTATTTCCTTTTGTTTGTTGAACTATGTTACAACTATTGATATGCGTTATTATAGTTATTATTATTTTTTTTTAATTAAAGCTATGTTTATGTAGTAATAAAATTGATATATTGTTGTTATTTCACTGTTACATTCGTTATTGCTATATGTTATCACAATTATTGTTATATTATGTTAAAGCTGTGTTCAAGTTATATTAAAGTTACAGTGTTATTGTTATTAAATTTTATTATGCTATTAACTAATTATTGATGTGTGTTGTTACAATTATTGCTATTCTACTATGTTACATTTGTTATTGCTGTTATTGTTTTTATCATAATTGTTGTTGTAGTTTGTTAAGCTATTTTCATGTTATACTAAAGTTACAATGTTATTGTTATTTTATTATGCTACAACTAATTATTGTATATACTGTGTTATTGTTATTTTTGTTATTATACAACTGTTATTGCTGTGTATTGCTACATTTATTATATTTGATCAAAGTCATTTTATAATAAAACTATTCTGTTATTGTTATTCCACTGTGTTACAGTTGTTGTTGCTATGTGTGATCATTATTATGCTACAACTATCATTGTTGTGTGTCTCTACAATTATTGTTATATTTTTAAAACAGCCATTCCCATGTTGTACCCAAGGTATTATGTTATTTTTATTGTTACAACTGTTAGTGTTATGTATGTGAATATGTTTATGAGTATGGTGTGATTGTGAGTAATGTATAGTATTAGGTTGTGTTAATATATGGTGCTGAGTTTGTCAATGTCTGTCTTTTTGTTACATGTGTTGAGCAAAATACAGCATTTCTTTCAACATTCTTTTTGTTTTGTTGGGCTCTATGTCTAATATTTGTGTCCCATTGCATTTGGGGTGATGGTCATTGTTAATGCTGTGTTCGAATAGTGCCTGTTTTGTTTGTTTATTTTTATGTCTGATTTGTGGCCTGTTATCCTGTTGGTGATGTACTGGCAGGTTTCCCCTATGTATATTGTGTCCCAGTTTTTGCTGGGTACTTTGTGGATAACATTGCTCTTTTTATTTGGTGGTAATTTTGAAGCTAATTTTTATGTTATTATTAGCCAGTACATTGGCTAATTTTTCAGATAGGCCTCTGACATAAGTGATTGAGTGGAATTTCTGTTGGTTGGTGCATAGGAGTTGGTTGTTGTTATTAGTGTTTTGTATGATGCTGTGTGTTTGGTTGTCTGTTTTGTATGTATTCTGTATGACACGGTTGATGAGTTTGTTTGGGTAGTTGTTGTTTCTGAGTGTTTCTTTTACTGATTTTATGTTTTCTTTGTGGTACGCTGAGTCGCTTAATTTGAGTGCTCTGTGTATGAGTGTTTGTGCTATGTTAATTTTTTGTTTTATTGGGTGGTGCGAGTTGTACATATATATATATATATATATATATATATATATATATATATATGAATCCCTATCTTCCTTGGTGGCGGCATCAGGCGTGTACGGTTGGGCCTAATTTGGTAATTCTTTTTTTGCTGTGTTCCTTATAGACAGGAGAAAGTTCTTATGAAAGAAAAAATTAGGTAAGTTCAGGAGAACATTAGAAAATTTAAGATAACTTAACAACCATATTAAGGTTTCTAATTCCTGAAATAATATCGGGATATTTGGTTTCCTATTGGTTTTCCGACATACAGACACTTAGCATAAATTGTTTATTTTGCTATTAAGAGTAACTTTTATAATATTCAATTTTGTCGTATAACGAAGTATTAACGAGATATACGCTAAAAACTATAGCGGTAATAAATAATTTCATGTGGCACAAAGGACTGAATGGAACTAAAGAAAACTAGGTTTATGAATTAGCATTAACTTTTACATGATTAGGTATAAGCTGTATCAACGTTTCTAGGGAGGGACAAGGAGGAGCGGGGGTTAAAAGGGAAGCCTGAAATGAAAAATCTGGATATTTAGTTTCATATTGATTTTTCGACAAATGTGTGCATAACAGAAAGTGTGTATTTTGTTTTATACTTTTTTTTTTCGAAGTATAAACGAGATATTCACTAAAACTCTAGACGGAGCAAATTTTATTTGGCCCAAACTGAACTGGCTAATTATCAACTCCTCCATGAAAATAACATACACTACAGCACTTGTTATTTATTTACAATAGAAATGTAAACTTTAAGATCATTTCTATTATTTAATATTTATAATGTTTTATTTAAACAAAGTCATGTTGAATTTGCAGAACGGAAGTTGTGGGGGGATCAAACTCTTTAGTTCTGGTATATATTATCTTATTTTCACCGATTTATTTACGTTATTGAAATAACTATGTACTATCTATAACTATTAAAAGTTACTTCATTATGAAAAAAACATTATTATTGAGCCAACAATGATTTCCCGGGCGTCGTCGGGTACCTTAGGTAGTATATATACAATATGTAAATTTAGTAATTTGTTCAGTAATAGGTTATTTTAATTTCTTAAATTATTATATACCTAATTGGAAATTAAATACGATTTCTTTCGTAATGTCTAGCTATTAAATATACATAAGAACTTGTCTACACTCCGTTTCTTAGGCTAACATAATAATGCTCATAAAAAAGAGTTTCCAAAGACATTGAAATGACAAAGGCAAAATCAGTATCTTTCACATTAAATAAATACATTTTCTAGATCATTTTGCATAATTAAACATTAACTGTACAAGAATAAATTAAGACACAAGAGTTCTAAAACATATTATATTGTAGAAAATTAAGCCCAATGGTTAATAACTGTTTAATGATTGATAGAATGGTTAATGAGCTATTTTGATTTCAATTAATAATAAATTGGGTTAAAAGCAGTAATTTCAAACGGCGTCTCATTTCTAAACCACCCCATCTTTTGGTACTTTTTCAGCATCCTTCAAATTCATAATTAAATCAATATAATGTAATTTATATAAGAATTAAATATTATAGTCTCCTTTTTTATACAACTTTAAATAATACTTGAAGTCTTTGTTTAAGAATTTATTTTTTTGTTTAAAAAATAAGTCATATTCTCACACTTTATAATACTATTGCTAATTGAGAAGTGTTATCTACAGGTTACCACCCTTTTCTAGCCAAAGCAGGTCTAAGAATTCTGTTCAACGGGGCTCTATTATATTTGTCATCAAAATCGGCCAAACAATTATATTTCATGATGTATATTGTCTCTTCAAGATGACTATATTGCTCACATTTGTAAAGCATAATATCAATCAACGTTTAATATATTCAAGACCAATAACAAAATATAGCAATAAATAAAAAGTGTATGTTAAGACTGTTAACAAAATTATATTAATATTGTTATACGACTATCAGAAAAACATTGTTATTTATTAACATCCATTTCATGCTACTGAGACTAATCGGGGCGGGTTATATATAGGTTACCACCCTTTTAATACCAGGACGGGACTAAAGCCTTTATTCAATGACTTTATCACTAAATAAATTCCTATTCCTATATTACTACACGGGAATCGAACCCATAACTCTAGGTTTACCAAGTTATTCCACCAAGTCATTACGCCTTAACGCACATAGCTCTAGGCCTGGAGAACCTTGAATTACGAGATTCTAAGGTATTGATTCTGACCTATTGAGTATTAGTAACTTTCTTATAGAATAACAAATATATATATATATATATATATATATATATATATATATATATATATATATATATATATTAAGGTTTAAAGGAGATAAATATTTTACATTTATCTCATTCAGTCAGTTTAGCCGTGTGAGTTAAGTCCTTAGTGTTAATAACACCTGATAAATCTAGAGTTTGATTCTCGCCTGGGTAATAGGAATTTATTTAGTGACGAACTCCCCCCTTGACTAGAAAACGGTGGCAACGTATAGATAACCGGTGTCAATTAGTTATGGTAGTACAAAGGAAATAAAAAACGATACTTATCGATTATTGGGAGGCCGCTTATTTAAGAAGGATTATTAAATCATAATTAAAAGAAAATAACTTTATTATTTAAAATAACTCTTCTAGAATTTATAAATGACCAATTAGCAAGCGGGAGGCAATCCATTATTTATACATAAAGTATTTACTTTTTGAAAACCGCTTATCGCTATTCGCATATGAGTAGATTATATTAGTCATTCTGTTTGTTTCGTTATCAGAAAATGAGTGATCGTTTATTAATTTGGGATTTAAGGAGAAACCGCTTATTTTCTTCAATCAAAAAGACTGTTGCTCGTTATTAAACAGTATCAGAATGGACATGAAATGCGGTTATATTTGACGGAAGATAAACCATTTTGGCAGTGTGACATTAGGGAACGCTGTACAAAACTAGGGATACATGGTTCATTCGTAGTCAACTTTTGTTACCATTGTACGTTTTATGTATAGTTGGTGCAATGTATTAAATTCTTTAAAATGGTGTGAAGAACAGTTGATGACTAACTCTTAATTTCTGATTAGATTTTATCATTCAAATAAATTGTAACTGAGAATTTATTAATGTAAATGATAAAGTGATTTTTTTAAAAAAAAATCCTAATTAAATGATCGTCTTCAAATGGGTGGCCTCCCTATACTCGATAAGTACAATAAAACCATTAACTCACATGGCTAACCTGAGCCCGTTATTTTACTTTATGAGGTTGGTGATTTAATTAAATGGCTGACTTACGTTTGATGTCATCCTTCTTGGGCGAGTCTAGGGTTGTATCTTGTGATAAGGACTTCTGATAAGCCGGTGGCAGCAGATCTACGACGATAGAAGGAGGAACAGAGTTGGACTTGAGCATAGCGCTGGCCTGCTGTGACAGCCTCGACTCCAGACTCCCGTAGCCGAATTCCATAGCCTGCATAGATGTGTGTAGCTGTGAGACAAGACTGAATCCGAGCCGCGGCCACCCCTTCCCCTTATATAGGCATGGGAGGAGATTAGGGGCTATGATTGGCGGGAGGTGGACACGCCCCTCGCATCCCATTGGCGGACGGCCACGCCCCTTCCCCCTCTCATAACATGACCACGCCCCCTAACCGTATAATTATGAGTGCCGGCCCCAGGTCGTGAGGAGCTAGAGGCCACCGCTCGATGTGGCCCTTCTCATTATGGAGGGGAGGGGCTGCTTACCCCCACCATAAGCCATTAGCTCCTAGTCGCTACCAATTACCTCCTATCAGCTGGCTCCTAATCATAAAGCCCAGCCGATTAGACTCGATGGATTACAGCCGACCCACAATACGCAACCCCTGCGTACAATAGACACATTTCATTTCCTAAAACATGATTAGACCCCGCATCAATCAATAGTACCACTCAGGGGTTGCGCCAATTCAGCAGATTTCACTCATCTGTACTTGAAATTAATCCGCCACCATCTATTCTCCGTTTTAGCAGCAATTGAGGTTGTACTCATGACACAATGTTCGAAAATTTTCATCAATTGTCCATCAATCCTACCTTGGAGATGAGGTCTTTTCAAAAAGGTCTGTCACGCAGGGACTGATGTTTGGCAATAGAATGTCTGCATACTGGTAACACTTAACACCACCGTGAATAGTAAGTGAATAAGTATAAACGGTAATGAGAAATCTTTTAGTCATTTTTAGTAACTGTTACGGCCCATTTATACCGTCGCCAAAGACGGGTGATTGAGATAGAAGATAGGCGGGAGATTCCTGCGCGGGGCATGTGAGAGAGCCGAAGACAGGAAGCATTCGGCGGGAGAGAAGCTAGCAGGAAACAGCAGAGTCCACCTCGAGGCCAGTGAGGATTAGTGCTCCCGATAAACGCTTTGGCGGATCAGCGTGTAATCCGGCTTGCAGAATAGCAGTTATTTCATTGCACAAAAGGTACCAAACCTATGCTTATTGTGTATACACAATTAAAACAGAAAAGGCCTATTTATTTGTAGTGATAAGTTCCCATGGGGAGTATTGTTTAATCTTTTATTTAGTTATCATTTTTATAGTTAAGATTGAAGATAAGTTTAGTTGATTTATTATTGTAAATAAACTGATTTGCTTGTAGAATATTGGTTTTCCTTGTTACCTGAGGAAACAAACAACGTGGCGCCCTTTTTATTTTAAAGGCTGCCTAAAGATAAGAGACTAGGTAAATTTAATTTAAAAACCCAAACCATTCTCCACTGAGCGGCGCAGTTTGGTTACCCAATCTGTGGGTGACATAACCTCCCACTTCTGTCTGAATTGTAAACAACCGTTCAAGGGGAACAAATAGATAGAAATATTCTTCACCGGAAAGAATAACAATTACTAAAATATATTTAAAAAGTCCGTCACTAAGCAGATTTTTCACTTGAAGTTTTACAATAGAGAAATCTGCCTACTAATAACAATAGTAGTAACGAGCCTCTAAACCAACTTCATGAGGGCTGAATAGTTACGAAAATAGACGAACTAGCTTTTGGCGGAAAGTCCCGAATAGAACCAACATTACCCGATCTCGTCTCGCCCGTTATCCACGCACGCACTTAATAAAAATATATTCAAGATAGGTAATAATTGAACATAACAATATTTATAATGCAATAAGATTGGTTCTATACAAGTATACGATCCGATCTACAGTAACGGAGATATTTCGAATTTTCGAAAACTCCCCCCTCTTAACCCCTCTCCCATTGGTCCAATTTCAACCATTAACGAACTTGATCTTTACTTTTTACATGAAACGATTTAATACCGAGTTTGGCAACAGTTAAACAAAAATTGCGAGTTTTGAACGGACCTCATTAGCAGATTTCCCTTAAGGGAAATCAGCTATTGAGGTTGTACTCATGACGGAATTTTCGAAATTTTTCGTAGATGACGAAAATGAGGTCCGTTCAAAACTGTGTGTGTGTATATATATATATATATATATATATATATATATATATATGTATGTATATATTTGTCTGTTACCGCTCTAGCGGGCGCAATTTTTGTTTGATCGTTACGAAATTCGATATTCAGTTGTTTTATGTAAAAAGAAAGATCAAGTTCGTTAACGGCTGAAAACGGACCAGTGGGAGGGGGGGGTTTAGAGGGGAGGAATTTTCGAAAATTCGAATTATCTCCTTTACTATACATCGGATCGAAAATTGTAAAATAACAATCTTATTGCAAATTAAATTTACTATAAATATTGTTCTATACATTAATTCTCTATCTTGAATATTAACCGAGATATTTGCATTTGTATTCTGCGTGTGCTCGGCAGCAGACTATGTTCGGATTTTCCGCCGTGAGCTCTGGCGGCCGTTTTCGTAACTATTCGTCCCTCGTGAATAGGTTTAGAGGTTTCTTACTACTACAGTTGTTATTAGGCAGATTTCTCTATTGTAAAACTTCACGTGGGATATCTGCTTAGTTTACGCAGCCCCTGCGTGACGGACTTTTAGCAGATTTCCCTTAACGGAAATCAGCTATTGTGGTCGTGCTCAATTCGAAAAATTTCTTCAAATGCCCATCGACCCTACCCAGGAGATGACGTAAATGAGGTCCGTTCAGAACTATATATATATATATATATATATATATATATATATATATATATATATATATATTGTAACGGTCGAGTCTGGGTTCTCCGCTGTCTCTATATCTATTAGATCCGAGTGACTAGTTCTAGGCTTTAATCGAGGTCGCAGCACCTGTCCAGGGAGGAGAGCGGACCGCTATAAGTCCAAAGGGCAATCTCTCGGAGAGAGAATGAGGCAGTCGACCCTCAAGATGCAACAAGAGCGTAAGTGTTTCTTTAATTAGCTAGCCTAAATGTGCTATCTCTCGGATTAAATAGTTAAATTAGCTGTTATAGCTGAGATGGTGGAAACAAAAATGCTTGCCGTGCAATATATATGACCCTGAGAAGTAGCCGGTACAGAGTTGAATTTAAATATTAATAAAAATTAAATAAACCTTTCATTATATAAAATGGCGCCCAACGTGGGGCACGGCTTAAACATTTTTTTAATTTAAACTTTTAAAACATTTATTTAGGTTATTCATAAAAAAAAAAAAATTTTTTTAATTAACATAGATTATAAAAATGGATATTAATACTAATAGCAAAAGTTTTGAGGATAGGATTAGTGATGTAGAACAGAAAAGTGATTATTTGGATCTTAAAAATCTATCTATTGAAAGTGAACCGTTAGAGGGAACACAGACCAATAATATCATATATAAAGATCAGGCTAGACATATAATTCAATTAGAGGATTCGGGAATACCGTTATCTACTGAGATAGCAAATTTGAGCTTTTTGGGTTTTGAAAACCGCGAGGTACTTCTACCAGAATAATAGATAATATAAACTATTTAAAAGGACAAAAAGAGGTCAGTAGTCCTATCGAAAAAGATCAAAACATGCTGGAAGCTATAATGAACTTAATAAAAGCAGGAAATACTAAATTGGAAGCCAAACTAGAAGAAAATAATAACAAACTAGAACAAAATAATTACAAACTAGAAGAAAATAATAACAAACTAGAGCAAAATAATAACAAACTAGAACAAAATAATAACAAACTAGAAGAATTTAAAGAAGATATCGAACAAACTCGAGTAGATGTATCAAAGGTGAGAAAAGAATTTCTGAATGAGATAAATAATCTTAAAAACGAAAATGAAATAAACTTAAAATCTTTAGAGAATAGGTTAGCAGGTGAAACAGAGAATTTAAAAAAAAGAAACCGTTCAGACTAGAGAACTACTAAAAACGGAATTAATGGATGAAATGGATGCGCAAATAATAGAAACCCGACAAGAATGCCATCAACAGAGAAACTTAATTCGGAATGAATTAAAAAGGGAAATTGAGCATGAAAAGATTATTCAAGGGAAGATAAATGATCAAATAAATCTAAATATTCAGAAAATTACTCACGAAAATAAACAAATAATTGAAGATAGATCGTTAATACAAATAGAGAATTTATTAGAGACAGATTTCAAAATAGGAGGTATAGCTGATGAAATGGAAAATATCCGACAAGAATTAAAAAAAGTTCAGATAGGTCATTTGCCCAACTATAAAGAAATTAGAGTCAATCCTGAAGCGAGATGTCCTAAATTTAGTGATAGTCGACAGGAGAGCCCTACTGACTTTCTGTCTGAATTAGAAAATTATTTTAACATTTATGGAGTAGATACATGGGGAAAACAAGAGTTAATTATTTCAGAGTGCATGAGGGGAGTTCCCAGAACTTGGTGGCTGATTGAAAAGGAATTTATTAGAAATTTCATTCATTTTAAAGAAAGATTTTTAAATAAATATTGGGGAGAAGATAGGCAGGATGAATGTAGAAATCAAATTACCAATGGGAAATATCGCCCAGGAGAAAATTTAACTATGGATGATTATGCCAGGAAATTATTTAAAGACTGTAAATATCTTAATCCACCGTTTCCAGAGTCTTATCAAATAAAAATGCATCATAACACACTTCCCATGGCAAATACAATGTATCTTGGGGGTCGGCCAAATCAGTAATAAAGAGAAATTTCTTGACCTTTTACAAAAATTACCTGCTCAGGATATCATGAGGGGAACTAATGGCGAAGAAAATCGTGAGAATGAAGGAAACAACCCAAATAGAGTAAAAATTAGACAAAGAGAAATTTCGATAGAGAATAGGGATCGAAATTCATGGAGTAGGCAACCAGGTTATAACAGGAGACATAGTAATTTTCCCCCTAGTAATAGCTTTCGTCCAAGAAACCCGGATAATGTTTCCCGACAATTTTATAATAGTAGTGGAAATTCTAATTACAAACCACTCAACAAAAAGTTTGGAAGAGGTAATGGGAAATTTGAAAATAGAAATTATAAAAAAAAAAAAAAAAAAAAAAAAAAAAAAAAAAAAAAAAAAAATATTAGTAATATAGAATAGATAAGATATTTATTGTTATAAAAAAAAATAAAAATAAAAATAAAATAATATCTCGTGTTAATTAAATCTAAAATAATATAATAAAAAAAAAATAAAAAAAAAAAAAAATAAATTATAGTAATATTAAAATAAATAAAAATATATAATATATTTATTGTTATAAAAAAAAAAAAACAATAGTAATATTAAAATAAATAAATAAATAAAATAAAAAAAATAAAATAAAATAAAAAAAAAATAAATAAATAAAAAAAAAAAAATTATATAAAATAAAATTTTTTTTTTCTCTCTCTGGGTGGGCATATGTAACGGTCGAGTCTGGGTTCTCCGCTGTCTCTAGATCTATGAGATCCGAGTGACTAGTACTAGGCTATAAGCGAGGTAGCAGCACCTGTCAAGGGAGGAGAGCGGACCGCTATAAGTCCAAAGGGCAATCTCTCGGAGAGAGAATGAGGCAGTCGACCCTCAAGATGCAACAAGAGCGTAAGTGTTTCTTTAATTAGCTAGCCTAAATGTGCTATCTCTCGGATTAAATAGTTAAATTAGCTGTTATAGCTGAGATGGTGGAAACAAAAATGCTTGCCGTGCAATATATATGACCCTGAGAAGTAGCCGGTACATAGTTGAATTTAAATATTAATAAAAATTAAATAAACCTTTCATTATAATATATATATATATATTTGTCTGTTAAACACTCTAGCGGTCGCAATTTTTGTTTAATCGTCACCAAACTCGGTATTTAATCGTTTTATGTAAAAAGGAAGATCAAGTTCGGTAACGGCTGAAATCGGTCCAGTGGGAGAGGGGGTTTAGAGGCGGGATTTTCAAAAATTCGAAATATCTCCGTTATTATGCATCGGATCGAAAAATTGTTATAGAACCAATCTTATTGAAAATTACATTTACTATAAATATTGTTATATACATTTATTCTCTATCTTGAATATTACCCGAGACATTTGCATTTTTAGTAAGTGTAAAGAACGAAATGAGTTCTGCTATGGCCGGTTCTATTCGTTTCCGCCGACAGCTAGTTCGGCCGTTTCTGTAACTGTTTGGGTCTTGTATGGAGATTTATCTATTGTATAACGTCACGTGGCAAAATCTGCTTAGTTTACGCAGCCCCTGCGTGACTGACCTTATTCTTTTATGGTGATCCCTCCTCCAAATAAGCTCCATCAGTCCACACGACGATGGTCCAAAGCCTTCGTAGTCATTGAGACCAAACCCTTAAAGGGCTGATGGGAGATTAGTCTCAATTTAAATGTGATACCTTTCCAAGTAACAAGGAAGGTGAGTCGAGCCTTGTACTCGGATAAAGGGGTTTAGGACAGAGAACAGTTAGGAGGCATTAACCCAGAGGCAACCCTAATCCAGTCAACCACCTGTCAAACAGCAACCTCCTTCTATAATCCCTTATAATCTACCTTTCAGCTCTACACTGACAAACCATAATCTCTATCTCTCTCCCCTTTCCTCATACAATCATTTCCTTGCGCTACTAGTTTCGCTCCAAGTTGACTTCTCATCAGGAGCAGTAGCCATAACGTGGAAAAATCAAAACTACATATTGTGGTACGACTTCAATAGCTGATTACCTTCGAAGGAAATCTGCTAAATTGTGATTGAAGCTAATGGCATATCTTGAGGCTCAAAAATGTCTTCCCAAATGTATTTGAAGGTTAGATTATTGACCATGAGGAATACCAATAAAGATGTTTGCTTCTCATGGGCTATATTTTTTCTATAGTAATAAGAAATAAAGTCCGTCTCACAGGGGCTATGCAAACTAAGCAGGTTTCACACGTGAAGTTTTACAATAGATAAATCTGAATACTAGTAACACTAAAACCACCGTGAATATTATGTAAACAAATACAAATTATTTCGAGAAATCATTGAGACAGTTTACTTTTTAAAACTTCCAAAACGGAAAGCGTCTGAATTTTAAAAGGGCAGGTCAGCCAAACTCTCAGAGCTGAATAATGAGAAATATTCTTGACCGGGAAGAAAAAGAATTACTGAAATATATCTGATTGTGAATAGATAGATAGATAGATTTTTATTGGCTAATATATACATATTTTAGCCTGAGTCTGGCCAATCTAGTGTTAGTAATCTTACTAGTAATATACAAAAAGAAAAAAATATATATACAAGAACTAGTGACTTAATATTAACCTACTATATACAATAAAATAATACATTTTCCATTTTTTTTTATTAAATGTTTTCAGGTACTTAAACTTCTAAAATTCTTCATAATTTAATCTGATTAGTACTACTCAACATATAAGTATTTACTTTTGTTTATTTGTTTACTGTGGCCCGTTAATTGACTTCGCTGGGCATTTCTATATTATAGTATTTAATTTTCATGATAATGGTGTAAACAATGTCGTTGCCTAGTTGCATGATTGTGAATATAATATATCAATTTTATTGAAAACTATTTACTATATCTAGTGCACATTTTATAATGAAACAGAATAATTTTTATGCCAATCACTCAAGTTTTAGCAATCTAAGAACAAAAGACTGGAGAGGGGGCGGGGTCATCGGACGTATTTGCATGTATCACATTGTGTGGGAACGATTTGTTGAACACAATATTTGGAATAAGTCAGTTCATGTTGGCTAATTCAGAACGTGCGATGACAAAGAAGGCGCTTATTGAAGGCTGAACAATTAAAAATGTCGGTTAATATTTGAGAGGGCGATAATGGTCAAACCACCTCAGCTCTTAATAATCCTTTATTAAATGCAGAGTAGTTTCGGGCGGACCAGCCCATCTTCAGTGCTGCCAGGTGATATGCCAGTAGGTGACAGCAGCTGTAGCTTGATGAGCGTCAGCACGGTAAAAAGGAATTGTTAAGAGTGGAGGTTTGTTGTGGACCTTTGTTATCTTTCTGCTGATAATGGACCTCCACTAGCCAGCATAAACCCTGATTAAATAGCAACAGTTATAGGTAATTTAATTTTCAATAATATTGCTTATGTACAATTATTCGATCAGACGTATAGTAACGGACACATTTCAAATTTTTGTAATTCCCACACTAAACCACCATTTTACTGGAGACAGCTCATTCCAGGTCCTTGGATTACGTAAAAAATAAGTACTCATGAAGTAAAAAATCCGATCACGAATCGGATCGGTTGTGGATCTTAAAGGTCAACTCTGCAATCCTAATGTCAACGGTGTTAATTCCTTCCTCAGCAGACAGTGTTGAAGTATCTGCGATCAAGATTCTAATGACTTATAAGAAAATATGACTGTTGTATGTCTGATTCTTGTGGGGTTCTTCCAAATTGCCTTATTCCTCCTTATCAGTAGCTGCATCCCACCAGGTTAGTCACTGTCTGCTCAGGAAGGAATCACTAGGGTCTCATTGTTGTATGTCTGATTCCTGTGGGGTTCTTCCAAATTGCCTTATTCCTCCTTATCAGTAGCTGCATCCCACCAGGTTAGTCACTGTCTGCTCAGGAAGGAATCACTAGGGTCTCATTGTTGTATGTCTGATTCCTGTGGGGTTCTTCCAAATTGCCTTATTCCTCCTTATCAGTAGCTGCATCCCACCAGGTTAGTCACTGTCTGCTCAGGAAGGAATCACTAGGGTCTCATTGTTGTATGTCTGATTCCTGTGGGGTTCTTCCAAATTGCCTTATTCCCCCTTATCAGTAGCTGCATTCCATCAGGTTAGTCACTGTCTGCTCAGGAAGGAATCACTAGGGTCTCATTGTTGTATGTCTGATTCTTGTGGGGTTCTTCCAAATTGCCTTATTCCTCCTTATCAGTAGCCGCATCCCACCAGGTTAGTCACTGTCTGCTCAGGAAGGAATCACTAGGGTCTCATTGTTGTATGTCTGATTCTTGTGGGGTTCTTCCAAATTGCCTTATTCCCCCTTATCAGTAGCTGCATTCCATCAGGTTAGTCACTGTCTGCTTAGGAAGGAATCACTAGGGTCTCATTGTTGTATGTCTGATTCCTGTGGGGTTCTTCCAAATTGCCTTATTCCTCCTTATCAGTAGCTGCATTCCATCAGGTTAGTCATTGTCTGCTTAGGAAGGAATCACTAGGGTCTCATTGTTGTATGTCTGATTCCTGTGGGGTTCTTCCAAATTGCCTTATTCCTCCTTATCAGTAGCTGCATCCCACCAGGTTAGTCACTGTCTGCTCAGGAAGGAATCACTAGGGTCTCATTGTTGTATGTCTGATTCTTGTGGGGTTCTTCCAAATTGCCTTATTCCTCCTTATCAGTAGCCGCATTCCATCAGGTTAGTCACTGTCTGCTCAGGAAGGAATCACTAGGGTCTCATTGTTGTATGTCTGATTCTTGTGGGGTTCTTCCAAATTGCCTTATTCCTCCTTATCAGTAGCTGCATTCCATCAGGTTAGTCACTGTCTGCTCAGGAAGGAATCACTAGGGTCTCATTGTTGTATGTCTGATTCATGTGGGGTTCTTCCAAATTGCCTTATTCCTCCTTATCAGTAGCTGCATCCCACCAGGTTAGTCACTGTCTGCTCAGGAAGGAATCACTAGGGTCTCATTGTTGTATGTCTGATTCTTGTGGGGTTCTTCCAAATTGCCTTATTCCTCCTTATCAGTAGCTGCATCCCACCAGGTTAGTCACTGTCTGCTGAGGAAGGAATCACTAGGGTCTCATTGTTGTATGTCTGATTCCTGTGGGGTTCTTCCAAATTGCCTTATTCCTCCTTATCAGTAGCTGCATTCCACCAGGTTAGTCACTGTCTGCTCAGGAAGGAATCACTAGGGTCTCATTGTTGTATGTCTGGTTCCTGTGGGGTTCTTCCAAATTGCCTTATTCCTCCTTATCAGTAGCTGCATCCCACCAGGTTAGTCACTGTCTGCTCAGGAAGGAATCACTAGGGTCTCATTGTTGTATGTCTGACTCTTGTGGGGTTCTTCCAAATTGCCTTATTCCTCCTTATCAGTAGCTGCATCCCACCAGGTTAGTCACTGTCTGCTTAGGAAGGAATCACTAGGGTCTTATTGTTGTATGTCTGATTCCTGTGGGGTTCTTCCAAATTGACTTAATACTCCTTATCAGTAGCTGCTTTCCAGCAGGTTAGTCACTGTCTGCTTAGGAAGGAATCACTAGAGTCTCATTGTTGTATGTCTGATTCCTGTGGGGTTCTTCCAAATTGCCTTATTCCTCCTTATCAGTAGCTGCATCCCACCAGGTTAGTCACTATCTGATCAGGAAGGAATCACTAGGGTCCTCATTGTTGTATGTCTAATTATTGTTTAGTTCGGTGAAATTGTCTTATTACTCCTTATCAATGGATCATCCCAGCCACTATCTTCGTAGGATGGAATAGACGACGAACATCACCAAGGCCTTATAGTTTCATGTCTGATTCTATTGAGGTTCGATATATCTTGTCTTATAGCTGCGTAGTGTCTTGTCTTTGTGTTGCTGTTTCTACCTTTATTGAATAGGTTATTTATTCCTATAACCCCATATCAGTTTTCGTCCTTCTAAGCCCAGCAGTATCTGCTAAGACAGTGCTTTGACTACAATCTCAGTGACATCCATGGCTTATAGCTGCCTTATCACTTAGGTGGAGACATGAGGCTACTTATAGTGAGTGATAGCAGTAGATGATAAGACCCGGCTGCTGAAAGGGTTGGAGGCTGACTGGCCAATACGAGTTGATGGATGGCCTCCAGGTCTGACCATCTGCTGTCTTACTCCTCCCCCTGATTGAATTTAAATTGTCCTTCCACCCCTGTCCGTTGGGAATCGAACCTCGAGTGAATCGCCCCCTTCGCCGTTTAGCACTTGCTCACACCTCTCGTCTCCCCTCCTTTTTCCTAATGATTGCCTCACTTCATGAAACATTGATAGAGGGAGAAAAAAAAAACTGCATAAAAAACGAATGAGCTCTCATTCTTTTTAATTCAATAAGGTGACATTCCGAGAGCCAATTCCACAGGATATTTTAGGACTGACTGTGGATAAACGCCTTGACTGGTTCAATCGTATTGAAGGATAGAGTAAGGAGCTAAAATCGCTTTGCTTCTGATTAAAATTTGTATGTTCCAATGGAAACTGTATTATAAGTATACTATGGGTATTTCATAGTCGGTTAACCTATGGTCTTATGTATTGGGGCAACTCCAAAAATCATATTTTAGTATTTAAATAACAAAAGAGAGCAATAAGGTTCATATAGAACAGCAAGTTGTGAAACTCCTGCCGTCCACTTTTCAAGGAGTCAGAAAATAATTGCTTTTCCTTCAATATATATGCACTAAACAAATTGTGAAATTATTTTATAAAAAAAGCATAACACATAATCATAAACAACATACAAGAATACGCTTCAGACACCCAACCACAAAGATAAATATTTCGAGAAAAGCGTAATTCCGTTCTAGAATAATTCTATCTGTTCAGCGCTGCGATGTTGGCTGCCCTGTTTGAGAGTTCAGGCGCTTTCCGATGTAGATTATTAACTTGTAAATTGTCCGAAAGATTTCTTATTACCAGTGGTGGCTCGTAGCTAAAATTAGTGGGGGTGCTGCTCCAGAGCCTTAGCACGGCACTGCGGGGACTCTCCCTTGTCCAACTTCCTCTCAGTTTCCTCAGGAAAATCAAGTTCGTTAATGGCTGAAATTGGACCAGTGGGAGGGGGGGTTTAAAGGGGAGGATTTTCGAAAAGTCGAAATATCTCCGTTATTATGCGTCGGATCGAAAAATTGTATAGAATAAATCTTATTGCAAATTTAATTTACTATAAATATTGTTCTATACATTTATTCTGTATCTTGAATATTAACCGAGATATTTGCATTTGTATTCTGCGTGTGGTCGGCTATATTCGGCCTTTCGGCCGAGAGCTCTGGCGGCCGTTTCTGTAACTATTCGTCTCTCGTGAATAGGTTTAGAGGTTACTTACTACTACAGCTGTTATTAGGCAGATTTCTCTATTGTAAAACTTCACGTGGGAAATCTGCTTAGTTTACGCAGCCCCTGCGTGACGGACTTTTTGTATCTTTTCTCATAAACTGCGGGATGGTTACTGCGTTAAGCTCAAGGATTAGATATTATACAAGTATAAATAAAAAAAGGCTCATTATATTAAATGTTATAGATAATATCAAGTGGCAATGGGTGTGCTGCAGTTCCACAGTGCCTATACGCGAGCCGCCACTGCTATCGCTTAGCGTTCATGGTAGTGTTAACAGTATGTATTTTTATCTATTGTAAACTTCACATAGGAAATCTGCTTAGTTTACGCAGCCCCTGCGTGACGGACTTATTCTGTCTACACGTGAATTTTTAAATAAGGTTCACAGGATTATAAAGTGATGGTTTCAGTTAATGTATGTTTGAATGACAAAGGTTATATTGGAATGTTTAATATTATAGAAAGATTTATAAGTTGATTTGTTGTAGTTTGAGAGTGGCTTGCTGACCCAGTTAGCAGAGAGTGGCAGAGTGCTGGCCATAAACCTGTCAGCTGAGCCTCCTTACTACCTGTTAGCAACATCTGCCACAATGGCGGCGGTGCCTTTGATGTTAGGACAGTCAATGGAATCCATTAACAGGAGTCGTTTCTTGACCTCTTCTTGTCATCTCACTTCACAACAATCGGCCACGAGGCGACATTCTTCCCAGAGACTCAGAAATAGCTCTTAACACGAATATTTAATACTATATTGTCTTGAGATATGAAAGGAATTGTTGAAATGAAAATTTAATTTATAACTATAAACAGCTTGAGGTTTTCTTTAATATTATATTTAACATTAACAGTTACTTACAGAAACCATAAATCCAGCACTAGAATGGCAGCTCTGGGACTCTCAGCAAAATTAGCCCCCCCCCCCAGCGGAATGTTTGATACCAGATATAATACAAACCATTTTTTTATTTAGTAACACACACACAGACACACACACACACACACACACACATCATCATCATCATCATCATCATCATACCCTTACTAGCATGTTTTTAATAAGTATATTATTAATTGAAATTAATAAAGTTAAAATTCCTGATGATTTTGAGGTTATAAAATACGCGTATATAATTCATACAAATATTTATTGTAGGATTGTAGGCTATTACAAAAATTAATAAATCTAGATTTACCTGTAATAATAGTTCAGGACATTAGTCCCTTACAAAACATTACCAGTTAATAAAGGTCCATCACGCAGGGGCTGCGTTAATTAAGCAGATTTCCCACGTGCGCCACGTATTTGCATTTATCTCAAAACCTAAAAGTTCAATGAGAACAATATTTGGTATTTAAGCTTCAAATAAAGAGTTTCATAACATCAAGAATATTGTTAATATGAGATGAGTACAAGTGGGGGTTGACTGAAGACCGAAAACTAAAAAATGCAAATACCTAATCAAGAAAGTGAAAAAATGTACATTACAGTATTTATAGAACATTATATTTGCCATAAGAATGGTTCTATACAATTTTTCGGTCCGACGCATAATAACGGAGACTTAATATCTCGACTTAATTTCTAATTATCGAAATTCTCCCCCTCTAACCCCCCTCCCTCTTACCCCCTCCCCCTCTAACCCCCTCCCCCTCTACCCCTCCCCCTCTAACCCCCCTCCCCTCTAACCCCCTCCCCCTCTAACCCCCCCTCCCCCTCTAACCCCCCTCCCCCTCTACCACCCCCCTAACCCCCCTCCCTCTAACCCCCCCTCCCCCTCTAACCCCCTCCCCCCCCTCCCCCTCTTACAATACCCGATCTCATCTCGTCCGTTACCCCCTCACACTGAATAAAAATGCAAATATCTCGGTTAATTTCAAGATAGAGAATGAATGTATATAACAATATTTATAGTAAATTTAATTTGCAATAAGATTGGTTCTATATACTTTTTCGATTCGACGTATAGTAACGGAGATATGCAGAAGTTTTGTAAAATCCCCCCTCTAAACCCCCCACTGGTTCGATTTCAGCCATTAACGAACTTGATCTTTCTTTTTAGATAAAACGATTAAATATCGAGTTTGGTAACGATCAAACAAAAATTGCGACCGCTAGAGCGGTAATATATATATAATTTTGACGGACATCATTTTCTTTATCTCCTGTATAGGATCGATGGACATTTGAAGAGAGTTTTCGAAAATCCCGTCATGAGTACGACCTCAATAGCTGATTTCTCTTAAGGGAAATCCGCTAACAATATAAGATTTAACAGGGCTTTATAAGTCTAAACGTTTTTTTTTTCTGACCTGAATGATGAACTGATTTTTAATTACGACAAAGCATTGTAGGATTGTAGTCTTACAATGTTGTTTGGGATGAAACTTTAAAAGCTAATATAAGACGCAGCCCTTAACCAGGTTGTTGGTACAACAGCTTGTTAGTTGAAAGGGTGAGGCTGGGCTTAGTGGCTGGATTATGCCGAGGGTAAATTAAACGGGGTAACAGCACAGGGAGGTAATGAGGGCCAAGATGAGAAGGTTATTAGGAGCAGCCTGATAATCAAGGGCCGACTCCTTCCCGCCAAAACCTTATCAATAATTCAGCCTCTGCTCTGAGCTATTATCACACCGCCAACCCTTTACCGCCCAAAGCCTGCCAACCTTGTAGAATATTTCACACCTTGAGTCGAATCATCTCTTGGTCTTGCACTCATGATGACAATATTCAAACCTTACCTCAATTGTGTCTAAGGGAATGTAATATATTGGAAACAATGTGAATGTGGACTTTCAGGAGAATCACCAGGACTAGTTGGGCTACATAATAAACCCAACGAGGAAGTTATAAATGAGGTTAGTGCCATGGAAGGTCCGTCGCGCAAAGGCTCCGTAAACTAAGCGGATTTCCCAAAAGAAGTTTTACAATATGAAATCTATTTACATACCGGTAAAACTAAACACCACCGTGAATATTAAGTCAATATACATACGATAATTAGAAATCTTTCAGTCAATTTTAATAACCTTCCTACGGGAAGCGTCTGAATTGTAACAGGTCGCCAACCATTCAGAGCTGAACAGATCAGTGACGGCACGCGTATAGGCACTGTGGAACTGCAGCACCCCCAATTTCCACTTGATATTATCTATAACATTTAATATAATGAGCCTTTTTTTCTTTAATTCTTTCTTTATACTTGTATAATATATAATCCTTAAGCTTAATGCAGTAACCATCCCCCAGTTTATGGAAAAAGATACAAAAATCTTTGTATGGAACTGTACGCTTCACAGTTCCAGCTGCGAGGTGTTTGGCTGTTGTGCGCATGCCCTCAGAGGAAGCTCCACAAGGGATAGAGAGCACTGTCTTACCCGCAGTGCCGACCGATTAGATTAAGCTTGAACTGGAACAATTTAGGTTAAAGTAAGTAAAAAATGTTTGATGTTGTTCTTTTAGGATTATATCAAGTTTCTGAATACATTTTCTTTTTATACATGTTTGTTTCCTTTTACACAATTTTAAAACAAAGGCTAAGAATTTTCTGGAGCAGCACCCCCAGTAATTTTAGCTACGAGCCGCCACTGGAAGACACACACACACACACACACACACACACACACACATATATATATATATATATATATATATATATATATATATATATATATATATATATATATATATATATATATATAAACATATTCTTCACCGAAAAAAAATACTGAAATATATTTGAATATAATATATTAATCTTATAAGCTATTTTCTATATCTAGAAATGTAGTTTATAATGAAGCTATGAGGTTTATAAGGGGCTCAGGTTGGCCGTGCGAGTTAAGGCGTTAGTCTTAAACTCGTGTGGTATAGTCTTAGAGAGGCGGGTTCGATTCCCGTCCTGGGCAGTAGAAATTTATTTAGAGACGGACTCCGGAAACTTCTTAAGCCCACCCTGGTTAGAAAAGGGTGGTAACCTGTAGATAATCCGCCCCGATTAGCCATTGTAGCATAAAGTGGACGTAAATAATAATAAACAATATAATGAAGCAGAATAGTTATTTTATCTTGATCATTCTAACTTTAGTTTTAGTTAGGAATCCAGGAACAAAAGATTGGAGAGGGGCAGAACTTATATTCCTGAAAACAATATTTGGCATAAAACCATCCAATGAAGTGGATAGTTATTTATTATACAAGTGACGAAAGTAGATAGATCATTTTACAACTCGAGTGAAACGTTTACCCACACGAGTGAAGCGAGTGTGGTAATTTCACGACAGTTGTAAATTCTACTTTCGTCACGAGTATTAAATTTTTTCTGTAATCGTGTACTATATGATCAGATCTAACCAGAATATGAACAAAATTAGGATGTTGTGAAGATTATGGT
Organism: Riptortus pedestris; assembly: GCA_019009955.1. Taxonomy (NCBI): domain Eukaryota; kingdom Metazoa; phylum Arthropoda; class Insecta; order Hemiptera; family Alydidae; genus Riptortus; species Riptortus pedestris. The sequence goes on from CM032228.1 coordinate 255,971,716, forward strand.
ATGTTGTTGGTAGGTTATAAGCATGGTAGTGAAAGGTTATAAGTATAGTTATAAAACAACTAGTGATGATTGTGAAGTAGTGCAGTTATAAACAAGTGCACCTTATATACAAGAAATGTAATTATTACTATATTTAAATTTTAAAATATATTGATTATTTCCACCAATAATTCATTCACATTTCAATTTATTTTGTTAAAATAAATTCTTACAATGTTAAGAAACAATTAAAAGCATTTAATTTCCAACTTCAAATTATTTTTTAATTTATGCTTATTACTAATTAAGAAGGCAATTCACTTTCTTCACTCTATTGCAAAATGTTTCACTTTCTTCACTCATTTCAGTTTAGTAATGTTACCATTATTCAACGATTACAGAAAAAATATAATATGTAAATATCTTGATTAATATTCAATATAGAGAAAACATATACGTGACAATATTTATAGAATATTACATTTTCAATAAGATTGGTCCTTCACATTGTTTCGATCCCACGTGTAATAACGGAGATATTTTGAATTTTCGAAATTCCACACTCTAAACCCCCACCCCTCCCCCTTGTCCGATTTCAGCCGTTATAAACTTGATCGTTATTTTTACATAAAACGTTTAAATATCGAGATTTGGTAACGATTAAACAAAAATGTCGAAAAACTCGACATTTACTTATTTGATTATTATTATTTATTAACGTCCACTTTTTGCAACTCAGGCTAATTAATTATTTGATGTAAAAAGGAAGATTAAGTTCGTTAGTGGCTGAAATCTCCGCGGTTCAGAGGGACGAGAATGTTGGAAATTCAAAATATCTTCATTATTATAAGTCGGATCGAAAAATTGTACAAAGCCTATCTAATTAAAATTAAATTACCTACAAATGATGTTATATATTATTATTTATTAGATACGTTATCATGAATATTAACCGAGATATTTGGATATTATAGTTGTCTTTCCTTCTCACATTTTATTAACAATCAGCTATTATATCATGAATCCTTTTAGCAGATTTCCCTTTTGAAAAGTCAGCTATTGAGGTTGTACTCATAGCGTCATCTCCGAAAAATGTCCTTAAAATATCTATGTATCTCATCTAGAGATAATCATTGAGGTCGGTCTAAAATTATATAAATAAATAATCTATCTATCTAAATATATATATATATATATATAAAATTGTAACCTCTGTCTGTATTTATTTGACACACTCGGTATGTGTATTAGCACTATTGCCTTCATTATAATAAGCCATACTAACATTTCTAAGGGCCGGCCAGGAGTGGGGGTTGTAAGGGAGGCCTGAAATTAAAAATAGCAGTATTTCATTTCCTATTGGTTTTTCTGCAAATATGCACATGACAAAAGTTGTATTTTGTTATTTAAAGTAACTTTTGTTATAAACACTATCATCATATAACGAAGTATAAACAAAATATACACTAAAAACTAGAACGGGAGCCAACAATTTTGTTGGGTACTAACGATTGAACAGAACTTAAGAAAACTAGGAATGTGAATTAGCATTAAGCTCTTCCACGATTATAAGATATATTAAAATTTTTAGGTCCAAACGGGAGTGGGGGTTATAAGGTAGGCCTGAAATGAAAAATTGCGATATTCCGATCCCCATTGGCTTTTCAACGATTTTCTATATAAAAAATATAAAAATACCATCATTAGTCAGTCAACTATGATTTCCCGGACATCGTCGGGTATATTAACTAGATTGTATACAGAAAATACCTTCATTATAGATGATATTTAAGAATAATAAATGCTATCCATGATTATGATCTGAATTATTTACGGTGTGTCAAACAGTGGAGAGGGAATGACTAGAGACTTATTTTCATTTATTCTTCAAATCTAAATTTTTTTTTTCCATAAGTTGCCCAACAGACCCTTACGGGAAGAAATGAGCCCAGACGGGAAGTGCAGTTATACACATAGAAGCATTGCCAATAACAAAATAGATTCTTTCTGTCTCAAATGATTTCCCAAGTGAAGCCGGGTACCTTGGCTAGTATATATATATATATATATATATATATATATATATATATATATATATAAATAATTGTGTGGATGTTTTCGACCTGGTTGTATTTATATATGGTGTTGTTGTTTCGTGGAGTATTGGTCAATTTTGGGGACTAAGATAACAATTCTAATAGTAAACAATAATAGTTGTAACATAATAGCTTTAATGCAGCATGAAAATAGCTTTAATATAAAATATAACAATAATTGTAATAATAATAATAATAATTGTTGTAACATAATATAATAGCTGTAGTAAAATAATTATAATATAGTCCAACAAACAAAAGACAATAAACTATAGGCATTCCTAGTAGATATACCAAGACATAAGGCTGTGAGCCTGCTCAGTGTAAACAGAGCAAGGAAGGTTAGAACCAGTGTTGCTAATGTAAGCACAAGTGCAATGCATAATGTACAATAGTTTATAAGTATTTCTAGCCTTGGCAAGTAGAAATAACATAAACACCATCTGGTACACTCTAGTTTAATAACAATGAACAATATATATTAAGTAGTACCTGTATTTTTACAGCCCTGAAGAAGAGAAATATTGCCATAAACTAAAATTTTGTTTACCAACATTGACCAAAACTCCAAGAAACAACAACACCATATATGTGAGTGTGTGTGTGTGTGTGTGTGTGTGTGTGTGTGCGCGTGTATATATATATATATATATATATATAAGGGTTTCTTACAAAATTCAAGACCAAGTTTGTTAAGTTGCTGAAATCATACCGGGGGGGGGATGGTTGTCAGGGGATATTTTGAAAATGTTGAGAATACGTGTATAGAACCTATCTTGTAAATGTAATTGCATATAAATGTTGTTCTATAGATAGTTTCTCCAATATGAATATCAACCGAGATATTTGTATTTTAGCAGAATTCCCTTAAGGGATATCAGCTATTGAGGTCGTACTCAAGATACGATTTTCAAAAACATTTCCACAAATGTCCATCGATCCTACTCAGATTTATAATGAATAATTTTTAACTTAATCACTCTATCTTTAGTTTTAATTCTAATCCGGGAACAAAAGATTGGGGGGGGGGCAGAAACAGGACGTATTTTCCTTCAAACAATATTTGGTATTATAACCCATAATTTGGTGTGTATGTATATATATATATATATATATATATATATATATTTAAATATATATATATATATACTAGCTCAGATACCCGGCTTCGCCCGGGAATTCATTTGAGGCTGAATAGTGATGGTGTTTTTTTTTTGGCAAGGCTTTACTTTGCACAATATTTTGACATTTCCCCGTCCCAGTGTTTAGAGTTTATTATACCTGTCATTCCTATGGATTTGTTAATAATAAAATTAATATTTCATGTAAGACTTCACTGTCCTCCATATTGTTATATTTCCCGTCGCCTGTGCATTATGCATAAATTTGAATTATTAAGGAGAAAATATTGACATATATTTGAATTTTTTTTTTTTTTTGGCAAGGCTTTACTTTGCACAATATTTTGACATTTACCCTTCCCAGTGTTTAGGGTTAATACCCGTCGTTTCTGTGGATTTGACAATAATAAAATTAATTTTTTATGTAAGACTTCACTGTCCTCAATATTGTCATATTTCCCGTTTCCTGTGCATTATGCATAGATTTAAGTTATTAAGGACAAAATATTATAATTTGAATTAATTTTTCCAGGTGAGGTACCTGATAGTTCATATTGAAAAGAATTTTTGAGCATATTTCTCTAAATAACAAAATAAACAACTTTTGTTATGTGCATATTTGCCGAAACCCCAATAGGAAATCATTATTATTAATTTCAGGCCTCCCTTATAACCCCCACTCCTGCCCGTCCCTAGAAATGCTAGTATAGCTTATTATAATGAAGGCGTTAGTACTAATTCACATACTGAGTTTGGTTTTATTCGGTTGAGTCTTTAGTGCCAAATAAAATTGTGGACTCCCGCTATAGCTTATAGCGTATAACTCATTTACGCTTCCGTATACGGCAAAAGTGCATATAACAAAAGTTACTCTAAATAACAAAATAAACAACTTTTGTTATGTGCATATTTGCTGAAAAAGGAGTAGGAAACGAAATATCGCTATTTTTAATTTCAGGCCTCCCTTATAACCCCCACTCCTGCGCGTCCCTAGAAATGTTAGTATGGCTTATTATAAGGAAATCGTTAGTATTAATTCACATAGCGAGTTTGGTTTAGTTCGGTTGAGTCTTTTGTGCCAAATAAAATTGTGGACTCCCGCTATAGTTTTTAGCGTATAACTCATTTATACTTCCGTATACGGCAAAAGTGCATATAACAACAGTTACTCTAAATTACAAAATAAACAACTTTTGTTATGTAAATATTTGCTGAAAAAGCAACAGGAAACGAAATACCGCTATTTTTAATTTCAGGCCTCCCTTACAACCCCCACTCATGTTCATGTTAGAGAATATTAATATAGCCTAAAGTCTAAGTTGGGCTAGTAGTAATATATATACCAAGTTTTATAAAAATCGGTTCAGCCGTTTATGCGTGAAAAGGTAACAAACAAACAAACAAACAAACAAATAAACAAACAAACAAACAAACAGACACCAAAGAAACAAAAAGCAGTTATGGTGTCTATGACATGTGAAACGAAAAGTTATCATGAAATTTCGCGATAAAAAACAATGTACAGACAGAGGTTACAATTTTATATATATATATAGATATATTGCTCAAAAATGAATAGGGATATTGGTTATTTTTTCTTATCCTATTAATTTTAATTAAATCGACCTTAATTAAATTACTTTTTTATGGGGGAAAGACAATAATTTCTATTAAATATTAATGATATTTATAATTTAAAAATAAAAAATAAAACATGCTAGGCCCCATAAATACCACAAAACAGCCAATATCCCTATTCATTTTTTGAGCAGTTTATATATATATAAACATCACACACACAGAGTTTCCTAACTCCCCCCCCCCTTAACATCTCCAATTATTTTAATGCAATGCTGAGACTTGCCGTGTCATAATTGTGACACCTGAAGAATCCTTTCAGTCCATATTCAACCTCGTAACCTTCTCCAGTACTTCTCCAGCAACCATAACTTTGGAATTTTCAATAGAATGCCCTACTTTTATAGGTGACACACATCCTTCAGCCATAAAATGTACAAACCTCTATTTCAGAAAAGGCTCATTTAATTAAAAAAGTCCGTCCCGCAGGGGCTGCGTAAACTAAGCAGATTTCCCTCGTGAAGTTTAGTAATAGATAAATATACATACAGCTAACACAACACCGTGAATAAATACAAACGGAAATAAGAAATGTTTCATCCAATTTCAATAGCCTGCCGACAGGAAGCGTTAGGTTAGAAATGTAAACAAACGGGTCCCGCCTCACACCGGAAAGAAAAACAATTACTGAAATATATTAGAATATAACACATTAATTTTATTGAGAACTATTTACTATATCTAGTACTGTAATTAATAATGAGTCAGAATAATTGTTATCTCAATCAATAAAATTTTAGTAGTCCAAAACTTTAAGATGGGGGGGGGGGAGTCACCAGTACATATTTGCATGTATCTCGTATAATAAAGGTCTCTAGAATACAATTTTTGGTATTTAAACTTCCAATAATGTGATTTATTATGTATCAGAGTATTGTTTACGTAACATGAGTAGAAGTGGCGGTTTGGTGAAAACTGAAAAATGCAAATATCTCGGTTAATATTCAAGATAGGGAATAAATGTATATAACAATATTTATAGTAAATTTAATTTGTAATAAGATTGATTCTGTATAATTTTTCGATCCGACGTATAGTAACGGAGATATTTCGAATTTTCGAAAATCCTTCCCTCTAAACCCCCCCTCCCACTGGTCCGATTTCAGCCGTTAACGAACTTGATCTTTCTTTTTACATAAAACGCTTAAATATGAAGTTTGGTAAGGATTAAACAAAAATTGCGACCGCTAGAGCGGTAACAGACAAATATATATATATATATATATATATATATATATATATATATATATATATATATATATATATATAGATATATATATACAGTTTTGAACGGACCTCATTTTCGTCATCTACTAGGTAGGATCGATGGACATTTGAAGAAAAATGTCGAAAATTCCGTCATGAGTACAACCTCAATAGCTGATTTCCCTTAAGGGAAATCTGCTAAAAATCTGGGACATAAAAGTTGTAGCCAACATAATTATGCTGCTTTAATTATAGGAGATTCATGTAAGTTCGTCTCAATTATGAGTTAACTCGCAAATGTTTATTTGACTATACCATACTGGATATTTCAACGGTCATTCAACACTGAAGATGATATTTACTATTGGCTGAAATTGGACCAGGAATAGGAGGGGGGAGGGTTTAGAAAATTCAAAATATTTGCCTTATTATGAGTCGGATCTGAAACTGTTATAGAACTAATCTTGTTAAACTATTGAGGTGAAGGTTTTATTATTAGCGTATATCAGCTTTTTCGAAAAACTTCTTCAAATGTCCATCGATCATACCCGGGAGATGACGAAAATGAGGTCCGTTCAAATATATATATGTATGTGTGTGTGCTACCGCTTTAGCGGTCGCAATTTTTGTTTGATCGTTATCAAACTCGATATTTAGTCGTTTTATGTTAATAGAAAGATCAAGTTCGTTAATGGCTGAAATTGGAAGTGGGGGGAGGAGGAGTTCGTATTTCGAAAATACGAAATATCTCCGTTACTATAATTTGGATCGAAACCTTGTATAGAACCAATATTATTGCAAATTAAATTTACCATAAATATTGTTATGTACATTCATTCTCTATCTTGAATAGTAACCGAGATATTTGCATTTTTATTAAGTTTGTGCGGATAACGGACGAGATGAGATTGGCTGATGTCGGTTCTAGACGGAACTTTCCGCCGAAAGCTAGTTCGGCCGTCTCCGTACCTGTTTGGCTCTCGTGAAATTGGTTTAGAGACTCGTTACTACTAGTGTTGTTACAAGTATTTCGGGATTAATTCTTACTTTCGTGTTTTGAGTCAGCATAGCAGCCCCGCCCGCCATCCTCATGAGCATTAATACATACCTCTGACAAAGCAGGAAGTCATACTCCACCATCCACATGAGCATTAATCCATACCACTGACAAAACAGGAATTCATACTCCACCATTCACATGAGCATTAATACATACCACTGGCAGACCAGGAATTCATACTCCACCATCCACATGAGCATTAATACATACCACTGGCAGACCTGGAATTCATACTCCACCATCCACATGAGCATTAATCCATATCACTGGCAGACCAGGAATTCATACTGCACCATCCACATGAGCATTAATCCATACCACTGACAAAACAGGAATTCATACTCCACCATCCACATGAGCATTAATCCATATCACTGGCAGACCAGGAATTCATACTGCACCATCCACATGAGCATTAATACATACCACTGGCAGACCAGGAATTCATACTCCACCATCCACATGAGCATTAATACATATCACTGGCAGACCAGGAATTCATACTCCACCATCCACATGAGCATTAATACATACCACTGGCAGACCAGGAATTCATACTCAAACATAAATATGTGCATTAATACATAGCACTAGTTAGGCAGGATTTCATTCTCCAACATACATATGACCATTAATACATATCATTGGCAAAACAGGACTTCATACTCAGTTAATATACAAAACGAGATTCAAAAAAACAAAACAAACTATTAACAGAAAATTTGAATAGACATGATCTAGTGTTCAAAGAATCACTAATACATACCTCCGTCAAGGCTGGGTCACAATCTCTTCCATCCACATGAGCATTAATACATATCAATAGTGAAACATGATTTCATACTCCACCACCTATCCACATGAGTATTAATACGTATCACTGCCGAAGCAAGATTTCATACTCTTAGATACATATGAACATTAATACATATCACTGGCAATGTAGGATTTCATATTCCAACATCCACATGAGCATTAATACATATCACTGGCAATGTAGGATTTCATATTCCAACATCCACATGAGCATTAATACATATCACTGGCAATGTAGGATTTCATACTCCAACATCCACATGAGCATTAATACATATCACTGCTGAATCAGGATTTCATACTCTTAGATACATATGAACATTAATATATATCACTGGCAATGTAGGATTTCATACTCCAACATCCACATGAGCATTAATACATATCACTGCTGAAGCAGGATTTCATACTCCAACATCCACATGAGCATTAATACATATCAATGCTGAAGCAGGATTTCATATTCTTAGATACACATGAGCATTAATACATATCACTGGAAATGTAGGATTTCATACTCCAACATCAACATGAGAATTAATACATATCACTGCCGAAGCAGGATTTTATATTCTTAGATACATATGAGCATTAATAGATATCCCTGCCGAAGCCGGATTTCATACTCCAACATCAACATGAGCATTAAAACATATCACTGCCGAAGCAGGATTTCATACTCTTAGATACATATGAACATTAATATATATCACTGGCAATGTAGGATTTCATACTTCACCATCAACATGAGTATTAATACATATCACTGCTGAAGCAGGATTTCATATTCTTAGATACATATGGGCATTAATACATATCACTGGAAATGTAGGATTTCATACTCCACCATCAACATGAGCATTAATACATATCACTGCCGAAGCTGGATTTCATACTCCAACATCAACATGAGCATTAAAACATATCACTGCCGAAGCAGGATTTCATACTCCACTTATCCACATGAGTATTAATACATTTCACTTGCAATGTAGGATTTCATACTTCACCATCAACATGAGCATTAATACATATCACTGCTGAAGCAGGATTTCATATTCTTAGATACATATGAGCATTAATACATATCACTGGAAATGTAGGATTTCATACTCCAACATCAACATGAGAATTAATACATATCACTGCCGAAGCAGGATTTGATATTCTTAGATCCAGATGTGCATTAATAGATATCACCGGCAATGTAGTATTTCATATTCCACCATCCACATGTGCATTAATACATATCTCTGGCAATGTAGGATTTCATTCTCGTACTTACTCATGAGCATTAATACATATCACTGGCAATGTAGGATTTCATACTCCAACATCAACATGAGCATTAATACATATCACTGCCGAAGCAGGATTTCATACTCCAACATCAACATGAGCATTAATACATATCACTGCCGAAGCAGGATTTCATACTCTTAGATACATATGAGCATTAATACATATCACTGGCAATGTAGGATTTCATACTCCAACATCCACATGAGCATTAATATATATCACTGCCGAAGCAGGATTTCATAATCTTAAATACATATTAGCATTAATACATATCACTGGCAATGTCGGATTTCATACTCCACCATCAACATGAGCATTAATACATATCACTGCCAAAGCAGGATTTCATACTCCTACATCAACATGAGTATTAAAATCTGCCGAAGCAGGATTTCAAACTCCACTTATCCACATGAGTATTAATACATTTCACTTGCAATATAGGATTTCATACTTCACCATCAACATGAGCATTAATATATATCACTGCTGAAGCAGGATTTCATATTCTTAGACACATATGGGCATTAATACATATCACTGGAAATGTAGGATTTCATACTCCACCATCAACATGAGCATTAATACATATCACTGCCGAAGCAGGATTTCATACTCCACTTATCCACATGAGTATAATACATTTCATTTACAATGTAGGATTTCATACTTCACCATCAACATGAGCATTAATACATATCACTGCCGAAGCAGGATTTCATATTCTTAGATACATATGAGCATTAATACAGATCACTGGAAATGTAGGATTTCATACTCCACCATTAACATGGGCATTAATACATATCACTAGCAAAGCAGGATTTCGTACTTCACCATCAACATGAGCATTAATACTGTTACGTTTTTATTACCAAAACCAGTAATAAACGTTTTTAATAAGAGTTCTTTTGGATTGCAAAATTAAATACTTGCAAGTTTCACAGTTTTTATCACTGCAAAATTTATTTCACATTGCACAATAAACTTGGTGATTATTCTTAATTACTACTCACAGTATACACTGATAGCGTTACTGTTCTTCAATGAGTCACAGTCCAATAATTCACTGAAATTCACAGAAAGACGGCACTGCACTGTCCTTTACTTCGCGGCACTGCACTGTCTTAAATACGGCACTAAACTGTTACTTACAGTCACAGCACAACACTGTTCTTCTTATAAAAACACTTTACCGCACTGTACTAAGTCGCACTGTAGCACTGATGTGAACATCAAGACAGCAGAGAATAAAACTGCCTCGCTCCCGGCAGGCCCTCTTTATATAGGGTAGCGGCATACATCAAAGGGGGATTGTCTAGTTCATTCGACGTCTGGCTGGAAGGTACTGGTCAGACCTAGAACATTCTTTCGGTCTCTTTGATCTACGTCACACTTTCCAAATACGTGACTCTCTCTCTCTCTGAAGGATTATTCATCTATTTAGTTTTCGCAACAATACATATCACTGCCAAAGCAGGATTTCATTCTTCAAGTTCAACATGAGTATTAAAACATGTCACTGTCGAAGCAGGATTTCATACTCCAACATCCACATGAGCATTAATACATATCACTGCCGAAGCAGGATTTCATACTCTTAGATACATATGAGCATTAATACATATAACTGGCAATGTAGGATGTCATACTCCAACATCAACATGAGCATTAATACATATCACTGCCGAAGCAGGATTTCGTACTCTTAGATACATATGAGCATTAATACATATAACTGGCAATGTAGGATGTCATACTCCAACATCAACATGAGCATTAATACATATCACTGCCGAAGCAGGATTTCGTACTCCAACATTAACACGAGCATTAATACATACCACCAGAATGAATTCTCATACAACACCAGGTAATCGGGATTCGATATCCTTGCATATAAACCACAGACATGGGTACAAAAACAGGTAAAAAGATAATTGATTACCCTGTTAAGTTTAATACATAAACAAAAATACATCATAAGCCTTTTTAGCAATAATCTTTTACAAAGGACAATTAGAAAGAACAAAGAGAGATCTGTATCCAATATATGAATACCATATAATCCATTAATGAGAAAGTGTAAAAAACAATTTTGCATTCCTCTAGTCACATACATTTTCCTAAAAAAACAGCCTTCAAATACTTTGATAATGTGAAACTAGTTACAATTATAATAGCATAGTATTCAGCAATACCAAAACATTTTCAATACATGAATTTATTGCAGACAATGCTTTAGAATTTTGATACAAAATTGAAATATGAATTATTTATATCATAATGTTTAAAGGAAACCTAACATAAAACCTTATTCTATAAAAGTCATTTTAATAAATAAAGCTTTTAATAAATAAAGATTAACATGTTATATTTTTTTATAACTATTCAACTAACTATAAACTTATTTGAACACCAAGAAATATTCAAAAATAATAGTAGCATTTTAATGTTTACCTCGATACCAAGATCTTTAACACCTGTCATTATATATTTTTTCATTAATACAGATTTAATATTGGAAAAAAAGAAGAAGAGCTTAGTAGTTCCTAAAATTTTAATTGGCACATGGTTCCTGAGATATTGGGGAAATATCTTATCATATTTGTATGTATGTGTGTGTGTGTGTGTGTGTGCGTGTGTATATATATATATATACAGACAATACATATATTTGAGCTATATTTACCAAAAATCACTAAGATATGTGTGATCTTAGAATTAAAAAAAAAGGTACAAAACAAAGAAATATATTGATTTCAGTAATGACTTCATTTGTTACTCTAGCAGGATTTCTTGCAATTCCGTAATTTAAAAATTTGTTCAGCTGATGTCTGATTATTAATTCATAAAAAAAATAGTACAGCGATATTGTTATTTATTTTTGCCTAGTATCCATATTATTTTCATAGAAGCAAGACATTCATACTACATTATGAATATATAAAAGGAACCGAAAAATTCAGAGTTCAAATTTAAACTGATATGGCGGAGGATAATTAAATAAAATAAAAAAACAAAAATGCTTCACAAAATAAAATTTCAAATGAGGTTTTTTGCTACTTACATTTTAAAAACCAACTTCATTCTGACATTAATTGAACTAATAAGAGTGTTAGCACTGTTCATTGTCATCACCACGGAAAAACACTGTAACTGCTAAATATATGTTTGTACAGCATTATTAAATTGAATTTGATTAATAACTCACCTCAAAGAATAATGCAAAGTTTAATTCATTTATATAAGTAAATTTATTGAAAACGTCTTCAATACTGTGTCTAATATAAATAAGAAGAGACCTCATACAATGAAATAAGTTTGTTTGAACACCTAGATTTTTTAAGTACTCAAAATGGTCGGTTAACCTATTGCCCTCCAATATTTACAGAGTTAAGGCGCATCGACGAAAAACATAAAGAATAGCTGGAATACAATTTTGTTTTATGGATGTTTCTACAACAGCTTGGTAGTTGCCACTAGCCAAAGATATAGGAGTAATTAAAACATGGTGACGATATATCTGCAACTGGAGTAGTTATTCAAACATTGAAACTTTTTGTATATTCATCATGTTGATACTAATCATTGCCATAATCATGGATTCATCCATGTAGGAATATAAGTGAAACATAAACAGAGTTTGTGTAGCCACCATGTCGGGTATCTTCAAAATGAAGACATATCATCACCAAAGAGGAGTAGACCAAACATGGACACTCATCATCATGTTGGAAATTAATGGTTTACACGACGTAGGAGCATGGCCAGACTTTAGCTAATCAAGACTACCAGCTTCATTTGCTATTTATAATTATTCCAAATATATCTTTGTCAACAGAGTTTATAAAATAGTAAGAAAGTACAAATGTTAATAATGATACTAACTTAATTTCTCTGCAGGAATAACCTATAACACTTTATTATTAAAAAGGCCAATAGAGCAAAATAAGAATCCCTGGCTTGATATAGTCATTTAATTTATTAAATAACTTCTTGTAAATAGCAACTGTTTAAGATATTTACTAACATATTAATTGAAAAAAACTATCATATCATGCCACAAATTTTAGTAATATTAAAGACAGGATTTAGAAATGTATTAATATTGGAACATTTCTTGGTGTCCTAATAATTTTGTTCCAAGCTCTATATAAATTACAATAAATACTAAAATTAATATTTCTTATTTACAAACCGATATAATTATATAACAAACATAACAAGGACAAATTCTGCTATTCTTAAACACTAGCCAAGTTAAAATTTGTACACACCAAATACAAATTTAGAAAACTTAATGGTTCAGACTTGCAAATGACAGCTTGCCAATTCATTATAATTTAAACTAGAAAACATCGAAAATATGCTAAGTAAATTAGTTCCGCCTTATTTCTCAAGCCTGAGATGTGTACAGTGGTGTATAAACGAGGTTTGATTCATTCCTAACCAAAATCGGACACGATTTGCTATTAAATCACAATACATTTTTTTTTTAGTCATTATGCAAAAGATATTTTTCATGTAATTCCATCCGGTTACTTTATAAGATAAGGTCTGAGACTCCCACTAAATTTGTAATGAGCATTTCCTAGTCCATTTGGTTTGAAAATTTTAAAGATTTCAAAACCAAACAGATTAATTATAAATCTAATAAATTATAAATTCTTGCCAAATTACTCATACTATACACACATTTAGTGAAGAAAATTATTTTCCTAGAGTCTCTGAACATGAATTATTAAAACTTCATCTTATTGCTGCAAAATTGAAATACACATTTCCTTATGTACAATTAGTTATTTATACGATCTCTCAAAAAAATATTATAAATAAATTAAATATATTATATATTTAAATATATTATATTAGTTAAATATATTATTGTACATATAACAGAAGTGTATCAATTTGTTGGAAATGTTTGAAGAGTTTTTTTATCGACTTTAATAAATTATTTTGCAATAAGTCAAAATAACTTTCACATATAACCAAGATCTACAGGAATATATTTCAGGTTCAATGAATTGTAAACGTACAAGGGGGGGGGAAGAAAAGTTAATTTTGTAGATTTTGGGAATGGGGAGAACGGTTCCCGAATACACCACTGACTTTATGAAAAGAGTAAGCTATCATGAAAAGACAGAGGTACTCTTTGCTTTCCAAAATTTCTCAAAGCGATTTACGTGCATTAGTCCATTTTATTTTAGCATTGGGAAGGAGAGGGCTTTAAGTACAACTTTGTAAGACGAGAGACGATATGAAGTCGAGTAGTAAATCGCATTTGCGATTGTGCAAAATAAAGGCACTTCATACGACATAGCTTACCAGGGGGGTATGAATTTGTTTTAAATAGAAAAATATTTTTCGAAATATAAATATAAATCACAGCCTCAGTAGAAAACGTAGAAATAGTCTGACGACATTTTGAGAGGAGAGATCTGCCGATAAATCCAGGCTTACTCTTAACAATTGCTCAACTGACACCAATTGAAATCACTAATTAACCTAAGCCTTCGTGCAATTCATTCGACTAACTAACAACAGCACCGCTGATTTGAATGAAACAAGCTGCCATTTCCCTCACAGGCTAATATAAATACGATAACCAAAGATTAAATTAATGAAGAATAAGTCAAAATAAAAAAGAAAGAAAAGTAAAACAAAATTAAGATTTTGTACATAGTTTCATCTTTACAAACTGATATGTAATAGTAACTTATGATTATGGACAAACTACGGAAGAAATATTTGGCATGAAAGTTTAAAAGATTACATAAAAAGCAATATTGAGAGGCTATATCCTTATTGCCAAAACTGTAAATAGGCCATTCCATATCAATATAAAAGTTTATTCTATTTACATAATAAATAATAATAATACTCATTTGTGCTGAAAGGTGCCACCATTTCAGGAATTTTTATTTACTTCTGAAGTACTAGAAGAAAAATTCTACTTAACAATTTTTCCAAGGAAATAACGCAAACTTCCATTAAGAAAATAATTTTAAATAAAGCAAAAAATAACTCATGGAAATGGAAAAATTGTAGAAACATTAAAAGTGGTGAGATACTGAAATGGTTGGTTATTCTAGCTTTTGAACATAATGAAACACTTCAACTGATCATAAGGCAGTATACATTACATGCTTAAACGGTACTGATACAACAGTATTATATAGATTTTGATCAATAGCCATTTCTAGCAATGCAAAAGTAAAACCATCAAATTGAGTAAACTTTTATAAAACTAATTAACAGCTGAAAAAATTATAAGATTTACCTATGTCAATGCAAAAAGTGAAATGCATGCATGCATTTAAAACATAAAATACATTTATAAATTATACAATCCAATTTGAGCATATAGTTGCAAAAGCACCTTCCCTTATAAAGCATAATTTTTATAATTCTCACAAAATAGAACACAGATAAAATAAAAAAAAAAGGTTAAAAGAACTTTAATAAAAAATATACTTATTTAATTAACAAAGCCATCCGATCTGAATAGCAATAAGTAGCCAAGTAAATATGTACTATAACAAAAATGTTACACTGCTGCACATTTTTAAATAATTTAAAATTCATCATTAATCCAGTTAAACATTCCTCATAATGAAAATGTTCCTGAACGTAAAGATGAGAGACAATTAAAACAAAATAAAAATAGACAAGTGAATAACCAAACAGTCGAGTCGACTTATAAGCGTGCCCAAAAAAAAAAAATTATTTATAAACGAAAGGGGCTGCACTAATTTCTAACATGCATAGTTTCGTCAAAATGTCCGATGAAAGAGAAGATTAAAATAAAACTTCCATCAGCCAACAACTCAAAATTCTCTCAAAGACTTTGAACGCAGTTGCTCACCTGGAGCATTTCTGCAATGAAAACGCCTATTTACAGTGAAATAGTGGACGGCCCCTTTCGTTTATTCCATCCTTAAGAATACCACAACCTAAGATATGTTAAAAAAGAATTAACAATAGAAAGACAGTCGAAATATTTAAGTGCGCAGAGCGCTTAAAAATATATGAACTATAAATAATACAAATACAGTCAATGGACTAGGCCTCCTTCTGTAAACTACATCAAATAATGGACTACATATGCGTTTCAATGTTAAGTCAACTATGGGATTCAGTAAAGTATTAATTGGAATCGATAAAAAACATTAAAAAAGAGATATTTCTACAACAACCATAAATAGTTTTAAAGTACAAAAGGCAGCATAATAAATTCCATAAAAAATGAAGAATCACCATCACATTCTAATAAGTCAAAATTCTTTTTAATCCATCGTATTACATGCTTATTAGGAACATATTTATTCTAATCAAAACTATTCTATGAGAACATTAAACAATTTGAAATTTTTAATAATTGGTTTCATATTAGGAGAAATAGGAGGCGACTGCCTCTTGGTTTTCCCCATATTCTGCCCCCCCCCCCCAATCTATCATCTACACACAAGGTTTTCATGTGTATACGTCTAAAATTACAATATAAAATAAAAATTACCATCATTGTGTTGGTAAACATTTACAATTTGATCAAGCGTTGTTAACGCCTAAGATGCAAACTATGAGATAACTCGTGTGTGAGTTATCCTCTAGGATGCAAACTATGAGATAACTCGTGTGTGAGTTATCCCCTAGGATGCACAACTATGAGATAACTCGTGTGTGAGTTATCCCCTAGGATGCAAACTATGAGATAACTCGTGTGTGAGTTATCCCCTAGGATGCAAACTATGAGATAACTCGTGTGTGAGTTATCCCCTAGGATGCACAACTATGAGATAACTCGTGTGTGAGTTATCCCCTAGGATGTACAACTATGAGATAACTCGTGTGTGAGTTATCCCCTAAGATGCACAACTATGAGATAACTCGTGTGTGAGTTATCCCCTAGGATGCACAACTATGAGATAACTCGTGTGTGAGTTATCCCCTAGGATGCACAACTATGAGATAACTCGTGTGTGAGTTATCCCCTAGGATGCACAACTATGAGAAAGCACCGAGCTTTCTGAAGCCAAATATACAAAACTAGGTACTAAACTTTAAAAAAAAAAACAAATTCTATACTATTCTGGAAAATTAATACGAAGCATTTATCATATACTCAGTTTTAATTTAAAAGAAGGCAATGATATAAAATGAAAAAATATCATGACAAACTGCTTTGTCTCTCTGTGCCATTACAAAAGCACATACATACATATATATATATATATATATATATATATTTATTTATTTATATAGAGCCACCGATAAAAACATAACACAGAATAGACAAATTTCCAATTACTTTATATTGGAATCCCATAGTTAACCAACATTCACATTAAAATAGAAGCTAAATATAATACAACGTTAACCAAGAAATTCATAAAATAATAAAATAAAAATGAGAGCAATAAAATTAGTTAACAAAAATAACGAGTATAATAAAGAACATCTTTTTTCTTTTCTAATGAAAGTTGAACATATGATGGGATGATAAATTGGTTAAGTTGTTAGATCACAAAATCTATTTCTCTACATAGCACTACTTGCTAGGAGGAAGGTTAACACATATCATACGACGATAAGCATCGAACAGCAAACTATTATAGGCTCGGGTCACGTACTTGCTTAGTCTAACATTTAAGTATTCTTAAAACCATATAAAAAAAAAAAAAAAAAAATAAGGAGGGAGGTAAGATGACAAAACATTAGTAAATAACTTTTACTTATTTATTCGTTTCAGTCAGTGTGTATGATATTGTACACACCGTGCATTTTCAGCTGCACACTCTATTTACACTTAAGGAGTGCAAGGCATTGTGGATTTTGTTGCACAGTGGAAAAAATATGAGACATGGACTTGTAGCAACCCCTGTAGTTTGAACGAGTATATAAAAAGAGTAATGAACTTTAAAATTTGATTTCTCTTAGTTTTATGTGAGGATGAAAATCTATTTCGTTTAAATGATTTTAATTGATCAATTCATGCTGTTGTTGAGTGAGCAGGCTACACCTGGAAATTGTTCACCCGAGCAAGGGAATGAAGAGGCCTGTGGTGGTTGCATTATGCAACAGACCATCCAACAACAACGGCATCGTGGAAAATTTCATTTATGCTAATAAAGGTATGAGTGAAGAAATTCCTGCCTCGAGTTAAGAGTGCCATCCCTTAGTAGCCTGCATAAGCTGACTAATGATAAGGACTAGCCAATATGAGTATGCAGACAAAAGCATTATTCGCTCTCCAGTCTTGCCCTACTCACATCCTGTAAATGAGAATCTAAATGAGGGGAAATTCCCTCCTTGTCAATGCTATGTCCTAAAGTTTTTAAAAAAAAAAGAATGAAAAAGAAAAGGCCTGGTTTATGTTATCCCACTCAGCTAGGGGAAATGTCTAAGATCGCGTAAATCATGCAGAATTATATATATATATATATATATATATATATATATATATATATATATATATATACATATACATACATACATATTTGTGTGCAACTCCAAAAATAGGATCTTATACAGCAACAAACCACATAATTTAGAATAAATAAATAAGTGAAAGTTATGTATGAGTTTTCATAATCTAACCTCCCACCACATTTTTTCTTCTTCCTGTGACATGTTGATTCATAGGCACATTATGACAATAAACTAAATAAACAGTTGCAAATAAACAGTAAATAAATGTCATAACGCTTATATATATATATATATATATATATATATATATATATATATATATATATATATATTTAAAAGAATTTGTCTGAGATAAATAAAACAGTCAAAAAATTCAAAAATATTACGGAAAAATGAAAATATTGGTAAAAACAGGACGAGCTTAAGGAATTTGGGGCTTGCATATAATCAGAAACTGTCCGTCTATCTAGGAATTCATACATTCATTTTCCCAGTAGCTTGCTATGTTTTATTAGCAACTATTTCACCATCATTTATTCAAGCCTTGGCAGCAAAAATGATGGCAGTATGGTTCCCAAAAGCACTTAAATAAAAGTTAAATACTATTCCGAACCAAATGTTTATTTGAAGAAAGAGGATGTAACTACGTTATTAATGCTTTTAAGAATTTCAAATAAGTTCAACAATTTTAGTATTTTTAAGCAATCTTTGGTGACACTTTGTTTCAAAACTGTATCTCCACCTTGTTCAAAAACAATGTTTTTTTTTTCTTTTCAGAAGATTTATTAAAAAATTAAACATAAAAGAATGGTTTTGACTTTCACACGGTATCGACTCAATTTTCTTAGGATTCAAGATATTTTGATTAAAGTAATCTCAAAACTCATTTCGGTTCAACAATTCGCATACTTGCCAGAAGCTTTAAATAATCTTTCATTCAATTTATTAGATTTTTACTTTAAAAAATTGCATAGCGAGTATTTTTTTTATCAATTTATGCTAGGTATAGAGGGCGAGAAGTACCTGGATAGGTCAGCTACAATCTCTTTGGACCTGATTTCTAAAAATGCACTAACCACACGCTGCGTATGACTTTGTCAAAGTTTACAACATTTCATTAGTTTTACAAAAGGAAATAAAAAAAATAAACATATTTTATTTATCTCGTGCAATCGAATAATGAAAAAAAGAAAAATATTTCGAAACCATCAAATTCTTTTCTGGTAAATTATTGCTTGCAACATTTTTAACGATTAGTACTTTTCGGCTTCATTAAATTTCAATTATTGTGTTACATTTAAGTCAATATTTCTTAAAATTGTAATTAACAATATTGTACGATATTATATTAAAATTTAAATAAAAAAAAATAACATTAAACACAATGATTAAAAATTATGAGTACTAACTGTTAAAAATGTTGCTTATTCACTGAGGTGTCGATATTTTGAACAGGAGTCGGCTGCTTAATATATATTGCACAAAGATTTCTATCGATATCAACCCTCAGTATGATAAATATTACGATAAAATTCATGAGGCCCGTAATTAAAATAACTAGGAACTATGATAAATTATTCGAATATGAAAATAGTGTCAATAGAATAGAGAATAGAAAGGGAAACTAAATTTGCTGTAATGATACTCTTTGCTTTGAAGAGAGCTGCTAGGGATGAGGATTGGTTTACATCTTGAATGAGGAGTCGTGGTAAGGGGTGGGGCGGACTACCCTTGCTGGCCGTGGGAACCAAAGCAGCGAGTCCCAGAGCTGGCACAGCGCCTCTCCAACCGTCGGCTCTATCTCCTGCAATTTACACAAACAACATTTATGGATATAGAACAGATGAGGGGGGGGGGCAGTTAGCAAGGAGGGAATTCGAAAATTCAATATATCTCTGTTATTATGAGTCGGATTGAAAAATGTTATAGAACCAATCTTGTTAAACTATTGATGATCTACAATTGCTGTTATATACATTTTCTGGTAACTCAAATATTAAACGAGTTATTAGTACTTTCTTGTTTGTTACAGTAAACTCCCCAATCTACTACTACTCATCGAATTTTGACATAGAAATAGAGAATATATGGTGAGATGATATTATGAGTGAGTCATTCCAGAACATGAGAAATCTGCTGATGCAGTGCCTGCGTGACTAACCTTAAGGGAAATCAGCTATTGGGCTCATCATGACACGATTTTCATAAATTTCCTCAAATGTCCATCAATCCTAGGAGAGTCCATTCAAAATTCTCTTTCTCTTTCTCTCTCTCTCTCTCTCTCTCTCTCTCTCTCTCTCTCTCACTCTCTCTCTCTCTCTCTCTCTCTCTCATCTCTCTCTCTCTCTCTCTCTCTCTCTCCTCCCTCCCTCCCTCCCTCCCCTCACCTCTCCTCCCTCTCTCTCCTCCCTCCCTCCCACCCTCCCTCCCCTCCCTACCTGCATGGAAATATCATCTTTGTTTGCCTGGGGCCTGGAGAGAACACATCGCCTTTGCTGGGATTTTGTTATAGTCTCATCACAAGAAAGGATCAAAGAAGCATACATCACTTTAGAGCATCATACCTTCCTTGCCATTGAAGCCCTGTTTCTAAAGCCCACATAGGCATAGTTGTAAATGAATGCTTTGATATAAAAAGGGTAAAATTAATCGTATCTATTCTTTTTGTTTATATTCAATATTAACAGTTTACAGAGCTGTTATTGATAAATAGATCCTGAGTTTTCTACATAAAGTCTTGATACTTATTCATTCACATAAATTATTATTCTTATTTTTTTTTAAAATCAGAAATATTACAATACACTTAGTAGCTAATGTTTATAAGACTGAAATCCATAGATAGATTGATGGTGGATTATATAATGATGAGGTTACCTGGCCATCTCTCGAGGTTTGTACTTTAGCATAATCATTGTAGGGGTTGAATAGATGTCGGGTAGCATGATAGGGAATATTCCCCCGCTTTATCCACTCTATGGGGAGGGGTGTAGACAGCGAGTGGTTTCCTGAGAGATCCAGAGGAATGTCTCCTGTGACTGGCGTTTCGCTCACCAACCGAGCATATCCCTGGAAGTGCCCAGAGCCCTGGATGCTGAACACCAATATCACAGATTTACCCGCCTAGAAATAAATAAATAAACAAATTGGATATGCTTTCTTTAACACGCTTACTTAAAATAAAGCAACATTATTGCAGTCGAATATTACCTTGAGCGCCTGCACGAGCCTGTTTTGAGTTGTCGGTAAAAATGCCCACATCTTGTGCACAACTGATGGATCGATGTTTTTTAACTGACCAGCTTTTATAACAAAATACCTGTATGGTGAAGCACCTAAAAAAGAAACAAAATGTCACATACTTTCAGAAAAGTTATTGAAAAAAACAAAACAATAAAAATTATTTAATTTCCTGAATAATTTTTTTAATTTCCTTATAAATGGATTTATGGCAGGAGATAGATTGATATATAACCTCATATTTATGTTATGGCTCTATATGTTTTGTGCTTCTGATACCTCTTCAAGAGATGAGGCTTCATAAATAAGCAGATTTCCCAAGACCATAGAAAAAAAGGAGGTGGAACTTCTTGGGCATAACATAAGGCACTACAATTTATTTATTTGAGGCAATATATTTGAAGGCAAGATCTTTGGGCATAAAGGGAGAGGGAAGCCTAGAAAATCCTAATTTGAAGACATTAAACACCTTCGGATTTCGGTGGGTATAGTAATATGAAAAGAGCAGGTTCTAAAAGAACATAATGGTTGCAATGCACAAGGCATAGCCTTTAGATCTTGATAATGGTGGTTACCAAACATTGGGTCCAGAGTTTTCATTTGGTAGGGAGCGGGGGGAGAGATTAACAGCGGTACAATTTTGGTAAAATGTTAATACATCTAAATTAATTTTAGTTTAAATAATAAAGAAATTATTTTACTCCTTTTAAAAAATTTTAAAATTAAATACACCATTTACTTGTTACTTGTATGGTTTTTTAGAAAGATGACTGGCTTAAATTTGTTATGGTGGTGCTTGATACTGTTTAAACAGGATAATAAGGATTTTGCATGTACTGATTACAACATTATTCAGGTGAAATAGACACAGTAGAACCAACAAAAGCCCTCCATTTGGACAATTTAGGTATCAATGAAACAAATTGTATTATTTATAAACAGGTTCCAATAAAACAAGCATTACTTACAGTTAGCTCTCTGAGCTTCAACACCACTAATTCCAAAAGATGATGGTGTCGGAGAAGATGTTTCGGCAAAGTTTTTGTTAGTCCCATTGCTGAAACGTTCTAAAAAATAAAAATTTACAACAATTATGAAATAGGCACAACATTTGAGTCAAAATACACTCGAAATCATTAGGCTCCAAAATAAATAAAAAAAGTATATTGGCAGTTTTTTATGTATTTCAAAGGGATTACTCGATGGCTTGATCCAGTGGTGTCAACCAGAATATCTCCACAAAACTTCAACAGTTTCGCTACTGCTTCCTTCAGATCTCACCTACTCACTACTAGTAGCTTGGAATGAATCTGAGATTGCATACATGTACCACTTATAAATGGCCTTCGATTCTATATTTTGGGTCATGCCAGTACAATATTCTATTAGAATATCACTCATGAATTGTTAAAAGTAGAGTTTTTTACTTCACAGTAGTAAGTAAAATATATTGTGCACTTGGAGGAAAGAAATGGTTCAATTCTCACAAGTTATTTCATTTCGGCGCTAAGTGCTTTCAAAGACAGTAGTCTCCATTTTGAGAGCTACTTGCACGGGCACATAGGGAAAGGCAGGGAAATGTAAACAATAAGAGCATTTCCGGTATTTAATATATACTCGATATGAATGTTTAAAGTATTACTTAGGTTGCAGGGAGGTCTCTCTTACCCTCACCTAGCTTTTTTCATACAAATGAAATTATTTTTAGGGTACCATTATTATTTAGTTCCATCAGGTAGAGAAATTATTAAAATAATATTCTGAATCAATTACCTAAGGAAAACAATGATGATAATGCTCATGGGAGAGCGGATATTGACGGGAGGGAAAACAGTTAATTGAATTTACTTATTTCCTGTGAAATACTGGCATTATGGGAAGTCATTACCACTAAGATTTACTATTACAAATATAATCTTATGTATAAAACTATGCTTCAACTATATGTGCTCGGATTGGTTTTTGACAAGAAATATGTTCATTATAGATGGTATTTAATTGTAATAAATGCTATCCATGATTATGGTTTGAATTATTCAAAAACGGTGAGTCAAAAAGTCGAGAGGGATAGATTAGGAACACATTTTCATTTATTCTTCAAAACTAAAATTTTTATTCTATTATTCCCCAAAAGTTACACTTTAGGATTGGCTATTTCGGAAAAACAATACGTCGTGGAGGGAAGTGCAATTGTACTCATTGAAGTCTTGCTATAAGAACAGTCATTCAACAATGATTTCCCGGGCATCGCCGGGTACCTTAGCTAGTATGTATATATATATATATATATATATATATATATATATATATATATATATATATATATATATATATATACTAGCTCAGATACCCGGCTTCGCTCGGGAATTCATTTGAGGCTGAATGGTGATGGTATTTTTTTTTGCAAGGCTTTACTTTGCACAATATTTTGACATTTACCCATCCCAGTGTTTAGGGTTAATACCCGTTGTTTTTGTGGATTTGTTAATAATAAAATTAATTTTTTATGTAAGACTTCACTGTCCTCCATACTGTCATATTTCCTGTGCATTATGCATAGATTTGAGTTATTAAGTACAAAATATTAACATACATTTGAATTAATTTTTCCAGGTGAGGTACCTGGTAGTTCATATTGAAAAGAATTGTTGAGCAAATTTGTCTAAATAACAAAATAAACAACTTTTGTTATGTTCATATTTGCCGAAAAACCAATAGGAAACGAAATATCGCTATTTTTAATTTCTGGCTTCCCTTGTAACCCCCACTCCTGCCCGTCCCTAGAAATGTTGGTATGGCTTGTTATAATGATAGCGTTAGTGCTAATACATATACCGAGTTTTATTTATATCCGTTGGGTCTTTTGTCCCAAATAAAATTGTTCACTTCCGCTATAGGTTTTAGCGTATATCTCGTTTATAATTCGGTATACGAAAAAATATTATATAACAAAAGTTACTCTAAATAACAAAATAAACAACTTTTGTTATTCGCATATTTGCCGGAAAACCAATAGGAAACGAAATATAGCTATTTTTATTTTCTGGCTACCCTTATAACCCCCACTCCTGCCCGTCCCTAGAAATGTTGGTATGGCTTGTTATAATGAAAGCGTTAGTGTTATACATATACCGAGTTTTATTTATTTCCGTTGGGTCTTTTGTCCCAAATAAAATTGTTCACTTCTGCTATAGGTTTTAGCATATATCTCGTTTATAATTCGGTATACGAAAAAAGTTTATATAACAAAAGTTACTCTAAATAACAAAATAAACAACTTTTGTTATGTTCATATTTGCCGAAAAACCAATAGGAAACGAAATATCGCTATTTTTAATTTCTGGCTTCCCTTATAACCCCCACTCCTGTTCGTCTCAGAGGATATTAATATAGCCTAAAGTCTAAGTTGGGTTAGTAGTAATATACATACCAAGTTTCATAAAATTCGGTTCAGCCGTTTATGCGTGAAAAGGTAACAAACAAACAAATAAACAAACAAACAGACACCAAAGAAACAAAATTCAGTTATGGTGTCTATGACATGTGAAACGAAAAGTTATCATGAAATTTCGCGAAAAAAATCCATGTACAGACAGAGGTTACAATTATATATCTATATATATATATATATATATATATATCTAGATATAGAAATATATATATATATAGATATATACTAGCTGACGTACCCGGTTTCGCCTGGGAATTCATTTGAGGCTAAATGGTGATGGTATTTTTTAGCAGGCTTTACATTGGACAATATTCTGACATTTACCCGTCCCAGTGTTTAGGATTGATACCCGTTTTTGCCGTGGATTTGCTAATAATAGAATTGTTTGTTCCATAAGGCTTCACAGTCTTCGTTATTTTTATATTTCCCGTCTCTTAGACATGGAAATATGGTGAATTTTTATTTCAGGCCTCCCTTATCACCCCCCACCCGTTCGATCCTAATAATTTTATTATATCCTCTAATCATGGAAGAATTAATGCTAATTGACATACCGAGTTTTGTTAAGTTCGGTTCCGCCGTTAGTGCCCGCTAAAGTTTTAACGTATAACTCATTTACACTTAGGTATACGACAAAAGTGTATATATCAAAAGTTACTCAAAATAACAAAATAAACAACTTTTGTTATATGCATATTTGCCAAAAAAACAATAGGAAACGAAATATCACTATTTTAATTTCAGGCCTCCCTTATAACCCCCACTCCTGCCCGTCCCTAGAAATGTTGGTATGGCTTGT
Source organism: Riptortus pedestris (assembly GCA_019009955.1). Taxonomy (NCBI): domain Eukaryota; kingdom Metazoa; phylum Arthropoda; class Insecta; order Hemiptera; family Alydidae; genus Riptortus; species Riptortus pedestris. The sequence goes on from CM032228.1 coordinate 255,997,859, forward strand.
TATAATGATAGCGTTAGTGCTAATACACATACCGAGTTTTATTTATATCCGTTGGGTCTTTTGTCCAAAATAAAATTGTTCACTTCCGCTATAGGTTTTAGTGTATATCTCGTTTATAATTCGGTATACGAAAAAATATTATATAACAAAAGTTACTCTAAATAACAAAATAAACAACTTTTGTTATGTTCCTATTTGCCGAAAAACCAATAGGAAACGAAATATCGCTATTTTTAATTTCTGGCTTCCCTTATAACCCCCACTCCTGTTCGTCTCAGATGATATTAATATAGCCTAAAGTCTAAGTTGGGTTAGTAGTAATATACATACCAAGTTTCATAAAATTCGGTTCAGCCGTTTATGCGTGAAAAGGTAACAAACAAACAAACAAACAAACAGACACCAAAGAAACAAAATTCAGTTATGGTGTCTATGACATGTGAAACGAAAAGTTATCATGAAATTTCGCGAAAAAAATCAATGTACAGACAGAGGTTACAATTTTATATATATATATATATATATATATATATATATATATATATATATATATATATATATAAGCATGAGAAAGAAAAACTTTGTGTGTCACAAGAGTTATAAATACAAACACACCATATTACCAAATTATTGCAATTATTTCAATTAAAAAACCAAATTGACAACCCTAATAGAATTTTATTGAGATTCTATAGGTATGCGCAAATTAAATAAATAATTTAAAGTTTAAATAAATAAAAAAAAGATAAAAGAAACAAACCAAAATTTGTCTTTGAAGGAGAGGAAGTGCCCTGAGTCCTCCGCTCTGAGTTTAAAGACAGCTCAGCTAGATTCTCTGTATAATCAGCATTTCTGTTCCCAACTGCAGGCATAATAAAACAACATGCAATTAGAGGTGAAAGTGTTAATAGGAATTGCTATTAGCAGATTTTCCTTATCATTCTTTTGTCCCTGGCTTTCAGTGGTTAATCAACTTGATCTTTTGTTTTACATAATTGAATATTTAACCCTTTCCTTGCGCAAAGCCACTATAGTGGCTTGATTTGAGCCAGCTAATAATAATATTTTAATATTATTACTTAGGCAGTCAAAATTTATTATATTTTTCATTTATTATGGTTTTACTCACTCCACGATTTTCAAAATTTTTCTTCAAATGCCCATCGATCCTACATAGGAGATGAAGAAAATGAGGTTTGTTAAAAACTGTAAATATATATTTGTCTGTTACCGTTCTAGCAGTTTCAATTATTGTTTAATAACTACTAAACTCGATATTTAGTTGTTTTATGTAAAAAGAAAGGTCAAGTTCGTTAACAGCTGAAATTGAACAATGGGGAGAGGGAGTTTAGAAGGGAGGAATTTCGAAAATTTAAAATATCTCTGTTACTATATGTCAGATGAAAAAAATGTATAGAAGCAATCTTATTGAAAATTAAATTTACTATAAATATTGTTCTATACACATTGTCCATATACTGAGTATTAACCGAGATATTTGGATTTTTAAGTTTTACGTTTTCAGTAAACTCCACTCCTACTAGTGTAGAATTAATAATAAGCTGTTATATCATGAACCACTTAATTACAAGGTTAAATACCAAATATTGTTTTCAATAAAGCTTTATTATACGAGATACAAATAAATGCGTTGTCATCCCCCCCCCCTCTTTTGTTATTGGATTACTAAAATCTGAGTGATTAAGATAGAAATTATTTTGATTCATTTCAAATGACTCCACTTGCTATACTAAATAGTTTTTAATAAAATAAATATGTTATATTTATACCACCCCTAACCACAAGGGGAATCTGCTTAGTTTAAGCAGACCCTGTGTGACGGACGTTTTTACATATATATAGAGAATGTATGGTGTGAAAAAAACACAGGGGTGTTAAACTAGCAGTTGGGAAATCTGCTTAGTTTAAGCAGCCCTTGTGTGATGGACTTTCTGTCTTTTCCTGGGTAGGATTGATGGATATTTGAAGACATTTTTTGTAACTTATGTCATGTTCACAATGTGAATAGGTGATTTCTTTTAAGGGGAATGAGCTAATGTAAATATATCCCTCAAAGGAATAAAGAAGAAGCATATTGGTTGTACTGACTGGCCGGTAAGTCAGGTGTCATGAGGTAGGGCCTCTTCCCGACGCCAGGGGGTGCTGACAGCCTTGCTGCTTGCTCCTCTGCGGAAAGCACTCTCACTATCGTGTTTATCACCAACTCATCCATCTGCAAAATATAACAATAAATTACTCCAATGTTTTATCATTAAAAAGGGGACTAAGAGATTTATCTTAAGGGAAATCAGCTTTCGAGGTTGTACTCATGACGCCATTTTCGAAATACATAGTACCTTAAATGTCCATCGATCCTACCATGGAGATGATGAAAATGAGATCCGGGACATGGAGATGGGGGAATGTAAAAATATTGTGCACATAAAAGCCTTGCCAAAGAAAAAAAATACTGAATGATTTCCCGAGCGAAATAGGGTACCTTAGCTAATAATCTCTCTCTCTCTCTCTCTCTCTCTCTCTCTCTCTCTATATATATATATATATATATATATATATATATATATATATATATTAGCTAAGGTACCCGGCGATGCCCGGGAAATCATTGGTGACTGATTTTTATAGCAAGACTTCAATGTGTACAATTACACTTCCTTCCATGACATTGTTTTTCTGAATTAGCTAATCCTAAAGGGTAACTTTTGGGGACTAAGAAATTTTAGTTATTAAGAATAAATGAAAATGTGTTCCTAATCTATTCCTCTCCACTTTTTGTGACTCACCATTTTTGAATAATCCACACCATAATTGTGGATAGCATTTATTACGATTAAACAATATATATAATGAACATATTTCCTGTCAAAACCAATTTGAGCTTATATAGTTTAAGCACAGTTTTGTACATAAGATTATATTCCTAATAGTAAATCTCACAATCAGGAGAAATCACTTCCATTAATACCAGCATTTCACAGGAAATAAGTAAACTCATTTAACTGCTTTAGCCTCCCGTCGACTTCCGCTCCCGTATCAACATTCATTTCTTTATATTATTGATCCAAAATATTATTTTAATAATTTATCTATCTGATGGAATTAAATAACAGTGGTACCATAAAAATAATTTCATTTATATTCAAAAAGCTAGGTGAAGGGAATTAATCGTTGCCCTCCCTGCAATCTATGTAATCTTTAAACAATCATATCAAGTTTAAACGCATATTGTCTTTTGTCATAATGATATTACCATTGTTATGATAGTACATATTTGTTTCAATATCTCATCCAGATATGGGAAATAAAATAATATATTACCAGAACCAAAGAGTTTGATTCCCTATAACTTCCACTATCACCTCACTAATCTGAATCATAATTAGAACTATCTTATAAGGCTAATATATTACACATTTGTCATAATATGCATTTATTAAATACACTTAAATAAGCCATAACTGCATTTTGTTTCTTTCCCTTATGTTTGTTTGTTACTTTTTCACGTATAAACGGCTGAACCGAATTTTATGAAATTTGGTATGCATATTACTACTAGCCCAACTTAGACTTTAGGCTATATTAATATTCTCTGAGACGAACAGGAGTGAGGGTTATAAGGAAGACCTGAAATTAAAAATAGCGATATTTCATTTATTATTGGTTTTTCTTCAAATATGCAGATAACAAAAGTTGGTTATTTTGTTATTTAGATTAACTTTTGTTATATACACTTTTACCGTATAAGGAAGTATAAATGAGTTATACGCTAAAAACTATAACAGGAATCTACAATTTTATTTGGTACCAAAGACTCAACTGAACTAAACAAAACTCCGTATGTGAATTAGCACTAACTCTTTCATGGTAATAAGCTATACCATTATTTCTAGAGACGGAAGAAGTACAGGGGGTTGTAAGGGAGCCCTGAAATTAAAAATAGTGATATTTCGTTTCCTATTGGTTTTTCGGCAAATATACACATAACAAAAGTTGTTTATTTTGTTATTTAGAGTAACTATTGTTATACACACTTTTGCCGTATACCTAAGTATAAATGAGTTATACGCTCAAAACTATAGCAGAAGTTGTGCGGAAGCCAACTCTTTAATTGTGGTATATATTATCTTATTTCCTTCGATATGTTGATGTTATTGAAATGACTATGTATGACTATTAAACATTACTTGGTAACGTCATCATAAAAAAAGACAAAATGCATTTAAACTCAATATGATTTGAGTTTGCAGGGAGGGCTACAATGTCTTTCCCTCACCTCAATTGTAGAATATAAATTAAATTATTTTTAGGGTATCACTTTTATTTATTTACACCTGGTATATAAATTACTAGCAAATATGTTTTCTTTTAATGTTTTAAAGAAATAATTTAAGTAAAGCAATATTGATGCTGAAGCGAGGGCAGAAGTTGTTGGGAGGATAACACAGTTACTGTGTTAACTTAATTCCTTTTAAATGTTGGAATTGCATTCTACACAAATTTACTATTATGTATATATCTTAGCTCACAGTCTCGGATTGGTTTTTGGCAGGAAATATGCACATTATAGGTAATATTTAATTATAATAAATGCTATTCATGATTATGAAGACATGAATTATTCATGGTGGTAAACAGTGGAGAGGGATTGACTAGGAAATTAATGTATTTTCTTTTTATTTTTCAAAACTAAACTTTCTATCCCACAGGTCTCGTACCTGACCCTTAAAGGGAAACAATAAGAGCAGACGGTAAGTGCAGTTATACACATTGAAGCCTTGCCAAAAAAAACAAATACCATCATCATTCAGCCTCTAATGATTTCCCGAGCGAAGCCTGTTACCTTAGCTAGTAAAATATATAATTGTAAAAGAGAAATTAAAACAAATGAGTATTAAATAATAATACTAACTGAATTTAGTGCCTTATGTGTCCACCTGAGTTTCTTTGAGAGGAGTGAGTGCCACTTTACCCTCAGCTGGAGAGCTAGCTGAGCAGTCTCTGAGTCAGTACGGAACGTAGCCCAGTCATCTACCTTCAGTGTAGCAGTTTCCTCGGGACCCACTTCCTCCTCTTCAGAATCGGAACATATACTACCTTCAACTGAAAAAAATGAAAAATCAAAACAACAAAAGTGAACGTCGATATCCTCCACTGAGGTAAACATTCAACATGGAAGGAAGGAACAGTGGATCACTTCATGGTTTCTACTGATGTCTACACGATGACAGCACTTCATTTTAGCAGATTTTCCTTAACAGAAATCAGCTATTGAGGTCATACTCATGATTCAATTTTCGAAATTTTTCTTCAAATGTCCATCAATCCTACCCAATAGATGTCGAAAATGAGGTCCGTTCAAAACTACCTAACAATATATATATATATATATAATATATATATATATATATATATATATATATATATATATATATATTTGTCTGGTATCACTATATTTCACAATTTTCGTTTGATAGTTACCAAACTAGATATTTAGTCATTTTATGTAAAAACAAAGATCAAGTTCGTTAATGGCTGAAATCGGACCAGGGGGAGGGGAAGGTTTAGAGGGGGATTTCAGTAATTAACGGACTTTACATACACTCATTCCTAGTTTTACATAAAGCACTTATATATAAAGTTTGGGAATGATTAAACAAAAATTGCAATCGCTAGATAATAGACACACATATATATATATATATATATATATATATATATATATATATATATATTTATTTATATAGAACAGATCATCAATTTCAAAAAAAAAGTCGGTCAAGCAGTGGCTGTGCAAACTGAGTAGATTTCCCACGTGAAGGTTTACAATAAATAAATATACACCACCGCAAATATTAAGTGAATAAATAATAAACAGTAATGAGAAATCTTTGTGACACGTTAATAACTTTGCAACGGAAATTATATGAATTGTAAACAAACAAGCCAGCCAACGTGAATTCTAGACCGGAAAGAAAAACCATTAATGATATTTATCTGAACATAACACATTAATAGTATTGAAAACTATTTACAGTAGCTAATGCTGTAATTTGAAATGAAACAGAATAATTTTAATCTCAAATACTTAAATTTTAGTAATCCAAGAACAAAAGAGGAGTGGGGGTTAACAGAACGAATATATCTCACAAAGTAAAAGTTCAATATAAACAATATTTCGTATTTAAACTTTGGTATGAAGTGGTTGATGATACAACAGCTTATTATTGAAGTAACATGAGTATGAGTGGGGGTTTGCTGAAGGCTGAAAACAATAAAATCCAAATATCTCGGTTAATATTCAAGCAACAGAAAATATATATAGAACAATATTTATAGATCATTTAATTTGCAATAAGATTGGTCCTATACAATTTTTCGATCCGATGTATAGTAACGGAAATATTTCGAATTTTCCAAACCCCCTCCCACTGGTCCAATTTCAGCCATTAACGAACTTGATCTTCCTTTTTACATAAAACGATTAAATATGGAGTTTGGTAACAATCAGACAAAATTGCGACCGCTAGAACGTTAACAGAAAAATATATATAATTTTGAACGGACCTCCTGGGTAGGATCGGACCTCCTAGGTAGGATCGATGGACATTTGAAGAAATTTTTCAAAAATCGTGTCACGAGTACAATCTCAATTGCTGATTTTCCTTAAGGGAAATCTGCTAAAATTAAGGGAACGAAACAAAAAAAAAAAAAAAAAAGTATTTAATTTAATAGGAGTAGAAGGAAGTCATGTTGTACTAACATCAGATTTATATTCATTCATTTATATATATATATTTTTTGTTGTATGCTTGTTCGTCAATGGCAGAGAGGAATTTAATGATAACTGTTTTGATAAGTAGAAGCAAATCCACTGTTGAGAATACTACAAATGTTGTTGTTTTAGTACTTACTGTGTGTGTCAGAAAGAGCATCATATGGGATAGCCCTCGGTGAAGCAAATACAGCAACTGTAATCGGCGATAGAACAGTAGCAGTTCTAATATGGCAAACAGTAGACGATCTAGACAGCTCTTCAAATGCAATCCATTCTGTAGGGAAGAATGCAACCGAACCTTTCACTCCATCGTGTAATACAGATGTAGAATGAAGCCTCACTTTATGCTCTTTTCTAAAACAGACAAGTATCATTGGCTAAATTTGTACAAAGAAAGTCTGTTGTGAAATAATGACCTATTTTGAGATTATTACTACAGAAGTTCCCTGTAGACTAATTTATCATTAGTCAAAGAAACTGAAAAATGAGTTTGAGGTGCCATTATGTAGTGTAGAGTACTACTCATATACTGATACAATCGAAATCATCAAAAGCACCTCTCGTTGGACTGTTTCGGGAGTTATAAATATTAAAACTACGGCGATTCACCAAAAATCCCACTAGCTTCGACTAAGGCTGTTCTCCCACTTGCTGACTAGCTGGGCCATGCTGCAAGCAAGGAGTTGCACACGAGGCTGTTGGCCCCTTGTTGCTGCAGCCGACTAAGGCCATTCTCCAACTTGCTGACTAGCTGGGCCATGCTGCAAGCAAGGAGTTCTACACGAGACTGGTGGCTCCTTGTTGCAGCAGCCGACTAAGGCCATTCTCCAACTTGCTGACTAGCTGGGCCATGCTGCAAGCAAGGAGTTCTACACGAGACTGGTGGCTCCTTGTTGCAGCAGCCGACTAAGGCCATTCTCCAACTTGCTGACTAGCTGGGCCATGCTGCAAGCAAGGAGTTCTACACGAGACTGGTGGCTCCTTGTTGCAGCAGCCGACTAAGGGCGTTCTCCAACTTGCTGACTAGCTGGGCCATGCTGCAAGCAAGGAGTTCTACACGAGACTGGTGGCTCCTTGTTGCAGCAGCGGACTAAGGCCGTTCTCCAACTTGCTGACTAGCTGGGCCATGCTGCAAGCAAGGAGTTCTACACGAGACTGGTGGCTCCTTGTTGCAGCAGCCGACTAAGGCCATTCTCCAACTTGCTGACTAGCTGGGCCATGCTGCAAGCAAGGAGTTCTACACGAGACTGGTGGCTCCTTGTTGCAGCAGCCGACTAAGGGCGTTCTCTAACTTGCTGACTAGCTGGGCCATGCTGCAAGCAAGGAGTTCTACACGAGACTGGTGGCTCCTTGTTGCAGCAGCCGACTAAGGGCGTTCACCAACTTGCTGACTAGCTGGGCCATGCTGCAAGCAAGGAGTTCTACACGAGACTGGTGGCCCCTTGTTGCAGCAGCCGACTCCTCTGGTCTTCACTAACAAACTGATAACGATCACAATAGTGATGTGAAGATTGATTTTTCCAAAGTTATTCAACATTTTGTTTCATAATTTTTCTTAAATTGTCCATTTTTCTTGTTACAATTATTAAATCAAATAAACAAGTAACTCAATTTGACGAATACTATTTCTTCTACTTGATCATGTTATCTATATATATATAGATATATATATATATATATATATATATATATATATATATATATATAAAATTGTAACCTCTGTCTGTACATTGATTTTTTTCACGAAATTTCAAGATAACTTTTCATTTCACATGTCATAGACACCATAACTGCATTTTGTTTCTTTCGTGTATGTTTGTTTGTTTGTTACCTTTTCCCGCATAAACGGCTGAACCGAATTTTATGAAACTTGGTATGTATATTACTACTAGCCAAACTTACAACTTTAGGCTATATTAATATTCTCTAAGACAAACAGGAGTGGGGGTTATAAGGGAGGCATGAAATTAAAAATATCGATATTTCCTTTCCTATTGGTTTTTCAGCAAATATGCACATAACAAAAGTTGTTTATTTTGTTATTTAGAGTAACTTTTGTTATATACACTTTCATCGTATACCGAAGTATAAATGAGTTATATGCTAAAAATTATACCGGGAGTCAACAATTTTATTTGGCACAAAAGAATCAACCGAACTAAATAAAACTCGGTACGTGTATTAGCACTAACGCCTTCATTATAACAAGCCATACCAACATTTCTAGGGACGGGCAGGAGTGGGGGTTGTAAGGAGGCCTGAAATTAAAAATAGCGATATTTCGTTTCCTATTGGTTTTCCTGAAAATATGCATATAAGAAAAGTTGTTTATTTTGTTATTTAGAGCAACTTTTGTTATATACACTTTCATCGTATACCAAAGTATAAATGAGTTATATGCTAAAAATTATAGCGAGAGTCAACAATTTTATTTGGGACGAAAGACCCAATCGAAATAAATAAAACTCGGTATATGTATTAGCACTAACGCTTTCATTATAACAAGCCATACCAACATTTCTAGGGACGGGCAGGAGTGGGGGTTGTAAGGGAGGCCTGAATTTAAAATAGCGGTATTTCGTTTTCTATTCGTTTTTCGGCAAATATGAACATAACATAAGTTGTTTATTTTTTTATTTAGAGTAACTTTTGTGATATTTATTTTTGTCTTTTAACAATGTATAAACGAGATATACACTATAAACTAAAGCGGGAGTCAGCTATTTTATTGGGCGCTAACGATTGAACCGAACTTACCAAACTCGGTATGTCAATTAGCATTAATTCTTCCATGATTATAAGAACGGGAGTGGGGGTTTATAAGGGAGGCCTGAAATAAAAATTCCAGATATTTCATTGTCTATTTGTTTTTCGGCAAATATGAACATAACAAAAGTTGTTTACTTTGTTATTTAGATTAACTTTTTTTTGTTATACATTTCTCCAGGAACAATGTGTGGAGCAAGTAATTTGCGTAGAAATATTGATATGCTCAACAATTCATTCCTATTTGAACTATCAGGTACCTCAGCTGGAAAAATTAATTCAAATCAATGTTAATATTTTGTCCTTAATAGCTGAAATCTATGCATAATGCACAGGAGATGGGAAATATGACAATTTGGAGGACAGTGAAGACTTACATAAAAAATTAATTTTATTAATGACAAATACCAACAACAGGTATTAACAACCCTAAACACTAGGACGGGTAAATGCCAAAATACTGTGCAAACTAAAGCCTTGCCAAAAAAATACCATCACCATTCAGCCTCAAATCAATTCCCGGGCAAAGCCGGGTATCTGAGCTAGTCTATATTATATATTTGACTTTTAGGTTTTGGTTGAATTCCACCATAAACCAAATTAGTCTAGAACATTCTTCTTCCCCATAGAAGGAGGATATATTTAACCATCTGTAAATTAGTATAGATAACATTCCAGATCCCCAAGGAGTTTATTAAAAAAAAAAAATATCAAAATTTTACTCTCCCGTGGAATGAAGATAAAGGGGTTTCTTTAATTTACCAAAAAAGTGTTTTTTTGACTAGTTTTTTTGCTAGGTATCCTTCAATTCTTCTTATTCTGAACCCAATATTCTTACATTGCTATTTTAAAAGATCAATGACTAAACTGCTAAAACTGCTGTTTTGCAGGAGGCCCAAAAGAAGAAAAAGATTATTTTAAATATCACAGTGAAAATTAATTAAGTGCCTGAAAATAAAGGCATAGGGGTATGTCACAGCAGATATTCTTTAATTTTACATTAACAGACTTGGAATAAAGCATTATTAATTTTTAACCTTCATTTTAAATCAATTACGCCATTGTTCCATCACAATGTTTCCTTGTTTTATAATACAAAACTGCTACATTTTATTTCTTGTCTGTTAAATATGAAATACAATCATGCCATTCTTCTACTATTATCTTTAAATCAGACATGGGCAACCTGTGGCATGTTGCAGGCCAAACTTTAGTCTGCAAATACGTTCGGGGGCTGCTTTTAAAAGTAGTGTTCATAATTTTTAACGATATATATCAGACGTGAATTATAACGACGATGTAATCATAATACAATTTATTAAATTAACAAAATGAAATGAAAAAGAGATAGGTATAACATTATAATTAAATCTTAAAATTTGGAATTATTACAAACAACGAAAGTTGTTTAAGCTATTTAAGTTATTTAGATAGCGACACCAAAATCAATGAACTTGAATTTGGGAAACTAATCCATCGATGTTTGGAGTAATTACACTGATAAAAAGACAAAAAGAATTTTCCAAATTATCGTCAGTCAGCCTTGTACGATGTTTGGATTTATTAACCTTCATCTTCGAAAAGAACTGTTGGCATTTATAGTACTGCCAAATGCACAAATCTCTCCTCATCTTCTTCATTTGGAGTAAATAGTGTAATATTTTTGTTTGATTGGGTTTTTCAAAAGGTCTCACATATTCTTTAAGGCTTTTCGATATCATTAAGCATCATAACTCAATTTGTCACAAAACTGCAGTTATGTCATTGTTGTACTGGAACAGCAATATGTTCTTCATAGTTTAATGGAAAGGGACACCAATAAAACACATTTCTTTCCACACAAACTTTATTCACATTGCCCAACGTTTTCGGGCCTAACTTACCTAAATTATGTGTCATTTTTTTCCCCCACAATAAAATCAATACTAATAAAGATGTTGATGAAACTGTGTTTTCACATCAAAGTAACCCCCTTCCCCACCAAGTTGAAAATTCAGATTCTCGTACAACCTATATTGTACCTAGGGATAGTTGACTCAAAAATATAAATTTCATAGAATTGCTCAGAGATCTTTATGAGTAATTGAGTAACAAACGGGCAGATAGCCACGATTTCCAAATTTGATGCCATTCTATTTAGAATGTTCTGAAAAAACTTATCTCTGTCGAATTTACATAGGAAATCAGACAAACCATAGAGATTTATTCATATCGATTTTATGGTAATAAGAGTATGCAACCACTAAAAATTTTAAGGGTGATACATTAACACTCTTGGCTATACAAAATACTTGTAAATTAATACTTACACAGTCCTTAATATGTTGTGCTGCCTGTCAACTCTTGCAATATTTGGATAAAGTCCACCTGCCTAGAAGAAAAATAAAAATTACAAACTAATAGCTAAAAAAAAATCTGTTACGCAGGGGCTGCATAAAATAAACAATTTCCCAAATGCTAGTATAACACACTTGTGATTTCCTCTCACCACATATTCTCTATTTTTGTGTAAAAGAAAAAAAAAAAAAATGAGTAGAAGATGAGGGGAGGGCGGTTACTGAAGGCTGAAAACAAGAAAGAGTTAATAACTCACTAAATACTTGAGTTACGAAAAAAATGCTTTGAACAACAATTGTAAAACATCAATAGCTTAACAAGATCGATAATATAACATTTTACTATCCTACTTGTAATAGCGGAAATATTTTGAATTTTCGAATTACCCCCTCTAAACCATTGCCCCATCATATTCCACCCCCTGGCCCTAGCCAATAACAAATACAATCTTTAGTGTTGACTGAAACGGTTAAATATCAAGTATGGTATAGATCAAATAAACATTTTTGCATAAAGAATTAAAACTCTTAATTGATGATGTCATCAAAACATATTTGCACGTATCTCACAAAGTAAAAGTTCAAACAAAACCAAATTTGCTATTTAACTTTGGAATTAAGTGGTTCATGATATAACAGCTAATAGTTAACCCGACATGAGTAGGAGTGGGGTTTTACTGAAAGCCAAGAACTAAAAAATTCATATACCTAGGTTAATATTCATGAAACGGAGCATATGTATAGAACAACATTTATAGAACAAATTTTCAATGAGATTAGTCATATACACTTTTTCGATCAGACGTATAATAACAAAGATATTTTGAATTTTTGAAATTCCCCCCTCCACTGGTCTGATTTCAACCGTTGATGAACTTATCTTTCTTTTTACATAAAACGAGTATACATCAAGTTTGGTAATGATTAGACAATGATTGCGACTGCTAGAGTGGTAACATATATATATATATATATATATATATATATATATATATATATATATATATATTTATGTGTGTATGTATATATACACACACACACATACATAAATACATACACATATTTTTTTTCCTTGAAGATTTCTTCAACATTTATAGAAAGTTAAATTTGCAATAAGTGAAGTAACATACAAGTATGTATATATGTATATATATATGTGTGTGTGTGTGTATGTGTATAATTTTGAACAGACCTTCCCCTAGGAATGATCAATGGGCATTTGAAGAAATTTAGTAAATCACATCATACAACTTGAATAGCTGATTTTCCTTATGGGAAATCTGCTAAAATTAGTGCAAATGATACTTACTATGGCAGCCTTGACAACAGCCCAATTATCGGAATTAGCATTGACATATTTAATATCTCCGTGCCCTTTGGATTTAATGAACCCGGAAGCTCGGAGCTGAGCCAGAACTTGAGCTCTCGTCCCCAATATCATCTCCATCGTGGCAGCATTGATGAAGTGCTGTTGGCAGAACTGCCTCCCTCGACTCTGCTTCCGTGCTTCTTGCCAGCTCTGAAACAAATCGACAATCAACAGCATTCAAATAATATCTTTCCTAAGTTAGGTCAATCTATAAGTCCTTACAGAGAATCACTTTATTGTACAATTTTTTTTATACAGTTTGTGGGGCTGCTCAATTACATTGAGATGCTGAAGCACACAGCAACTTAGTCAATCCCTAGGACAACAGTAAAACAATACATATTGTATTTAGGCAGCTCAATAACTAAAATATTAACTAAAATAAACACAGTCAGGAACCTAAAAGGTGAATGTCACTAGATATAAATTAGAAACATCATTATTGTACTAACATGATCCGTCGATCTATAATAAGATCACTGGTCAAAGAAAAATTAAAATATATGGTGGGAAATAATCCCTAAAGTATCAATAATGATACCCTCGACCAAGGTTTCCAGAGCCTTCTTGTCTATTCCCACCTCGTCAAAAACTTTCGGGGTACATTTAGGGACCGTTCCTCGGGCACCGAACCACAAGCCTATCACCAAAAAATCCTGCCCCAAATGATTCCCTCAATTTTTCCGAGTAAAATTTAGTACATTTGTCGTAAATATTTTTCTTTTCCTGGTGGATCTTCTCCGCTTGATCAGGGTTGTTGTTCTCGTACCTTATGGTTGGGTCCAGGATGTAGGCAAATTTACAATTCTCCTTGAAGGCAATGATGTCCGCGTACCTCGTTGACCCTGCGTCATCGACAGCGTATACCTCTTCAAAGCATGTAAAATTCTTAGCTTTCATGAGCTCCATGATAGCGTGCTTTACCGGTGATGTCGCCTCGTGATCAGCAACATGTTATGTGGACAATTCCCGACCACATGGGCCGGTGTTTTGGTTTCCCAGCCACACTTTCGACAGAGGGGTCCAACATCCGCTGACTTCGAGACAACTCCCGGAACACCACGCAATGGGGCGTAATTTATATTAAGTTTGACAGAGTTCGTCCATTCTGAAGCAGAGAGCAACTGTTTCTCGGTCATATGCTTGTTCAGTCCTGCGTTTTCTTTAAAATGGTGGACTCCAACACCCTGCCACTTGCATGATGTCCACACCTCAAAGGACTTTTCTCTAAGAGTCTGCCTAATTTTTTTGACCGAGACTGTGTCTTCTCTGAAAACAACTTCCAAGTCCAGCCTGCTCAGACACATGTCTGCCTCTGCTTCATAATGGAAGATCCTCTGAAACAGTGGATCGCTCACCCGTGCCAATTTGCCAGCTATTGCTAGATGCTGAAGTGGTACCTCCCATTCGCATCTCAGTAGACCAAGGCCACGATAACGACGCAGAGCGTAAAGCATGGCGGAATTTGTAGCTGCTGGCAGTCCAAGCATAGACTTGACACAACGTCGTATCACGACATCGATACCTTCCAGCAAGGCTTGACGAAGCTTACTAAGCGGCGCTGTCTGTAATGGGTATGTCAGAGTGGAAAACAAATGAGGAGCTCTTTAGAAGAAGGGCCAAATTGCATAAAATGAGTTTTGAGATAAAGCCTTTCAAAGTTCTAAATTTTGTAAAAAACTGGTTGAAACTATTTTTTAATAGCGATTTTGGGAATTATGGGGGTAAAATATTGTCTTAAATCCGATTATTGCCACCATTTTTGCGTATCTTTAATGGATGATCCATAATTAGCAAAATAGTAAGTGTAAAATTTGGCCCTTCTTCCATAGAACACATTTTATTAGAAATAAAGAGATATTAGTTTTGAAGTTTCAAGGTACTTTTTTTTATTTAAACAAATAATTATAAAACAATAACAAAAAAGGATCACTTTGATAATTTTTGTATCATAGGAATTACATACTGAGCATCAATACTCAATAGTGAAGATCTGAATCCGAAGACAAAGATTCATTGCTGAACTCATCAACTTTGTCACTTTGTTTGAAAACATTTTGTTCAAACCAAATCCTTTCATTTAGGTTGAGGAACTTTAGTAGAGTGCCCAAAATCTACTGATTAAAGTCCAGTTCAAAACGATCTCAGGAAAAAGGGCCAAATTTTTATTAATCATTAATCAAAATATCTCAGCAGTGGCTCTACCTATTAACATGAAATCTTGTAGGACTACACAGAACAATATGGCGCATTTGAAAAGGCAATCTCCAGAAAAAGGGCCAAATGGTCATCTGGCCCTTCTTCTAAAGAGCTCCTCAAATACTGGTTGAGTACATTTAGTTTCTGATCAGGTTTTAGTAGCTGGGAAGACCTTAGCTTCTCCAAATTTTCTCCCATCTGTTGAATGGCATTATCATTGACTACTACTTCACCAGAAATAGTGCAGCCGAGATATTTGACAGATTCATCCTGATCGATTGACTGAATGTAGCTACCATCCTCCAAAGATAGTTTGTCCCTCACAAGCTGACCCTCAATCAATATAACAGCTGTGCTCTTGGAAGGGTTTACCTCAAGCCCGATTTCCCGTAAGAGCCTTTGGACCAGATCCGTCACTCGCTCTGCACAGATCCGTCCCTCATAGTCACAGGCTGGTCATCGGCAAATCCGGTAAGGATAACACCCTCCTCCTCTTCAACCAACTTATAACCCATGTTGCTAGCCAGCACCACATCACAAATTTCTTCATAAAGGAAATTTATACAAAGGTTAAAGAGTGTTGGAGAGAGTGGCCCACCTTGAGGGACTCCTCGTTGGACCTTAATAGAGCCTGTTGTCTTTCCCCCCGAGTTCACCCATATTGTGTTATCCGTTAACAAAGCCGCTATCAGGTTCTTGACATCCTTTGACACACACTTCGATTCCAATGTACGTAGTACATGAGAGTGACCCACATTATTAAATGCTCCAATCACATCCAGGAAAGCGACCACAGCAGATTTCCTTTTCAACCTAGCATCTTGGAGGATCGCATTAATTATACGGGCATTCATATGACAACCAGGCATCCCTTTAACAAAGCCCCTCTGGCACTTATGGAAGCCTACTTGTTGCCTCAGTTGTGCGTCCAAGACCTTCTCGATTATGCGTTTTAGAATAGGGAACACTGTTATGGGCTTCCAAGACACAATCATAGCAGCAGGTCCCTTTCCTTGTGTATGAGGATAGTCTTACCTCTGCGCAGAGGCTCTGGAACATAAGAAGTCCTCAACATAATATCCGCCAACACTTTTATCACCGGGACAATATCAAGAGCCTTGAGAGTTCTGACGAATACTCCATCCGGCCCAGGAGCCGTATTGAGAGAAGTTGACTTGATAGCACTCTGAATGGTTTCTTCCCTAACATTCAAAATATCCGGCCTAGATTGAACTGTGTTATAGGAAATTCTCTCTTCACTGTTTGATACTCACAATGTACTCTTGAAACAACATATATATATATATATATATATATATATATATATATATATATATGTATAATTTTGAACTCATTTTCATCATCTACTAGGTAGAATTGATGGACAAATTTTAATTGATGAAGTCATCTGTCGTCGGAAGCTTAACACTTTGTTTATTTATTGTAATTGGACTACAAGGAAGTCATGTAGAGCCCACATCATGTTTTTTTTTTTTTTTATCATAGTAGCATCAATGGGAACAATTAAACATATTTTTCAGAACATGAATATTTCAGTTTATAAAAGTTTAACAAGAATATGTGTTGTGGCCAACCCATTTATGTAAAAAGTTATATTTATAAATAATATAGTTGTTTAGTTTATTAAGTAGTGCATAGTGTGATTTGGTGGTAGTCAGTATTCGTCAGCACCCAGCTAATGACACGTTAAGAGTGTATTTGTTCTAGCAGCCAAGTGACTGCACTCTCTCCAGCTTCTCCAAGTAGAAGGTTTTTCCGAAATTGGACCATATTTTTATTGGAGCATCAGCAGTTCCAGGATGACCATCGGGAAGAAAAATAGTGGAATGCCATTGATAGGATCAGGTACCTGGTTCAGGCATCTGCCTTCACCCAGGCTGCGAGTGTCTTATTACCTCATTCTCAATAAGTGTTTCATTGATGAAGACAATCATCATTTTTTTTTTAATGTTTAATATTAAGTAATTTTAGATAATAGGGGTTGCGTTAACTAAACAGATTTCCCATGTAAGGCACGTATTTGCATTTATATCAAAACTTAAAAGTTCAATGAGAACAATATTTGGTATTTAAGCTTCAAATAAAATTCTTCATAACATAATAGAATATTGTTAACACGAGACGAGTAGGAGTGGGGCTTTACTACAGACCAAAAAATACAAAATGCAAATATCTCTGTTAATAATCAAGATATTGAAAACATATAAATAACAAAATTTATAGAACATTATTATTATTAATTAACGTCCAGTTTTTGCAACTTAGACTAATTGGGACGGGTTATCTTCAGGTTACCACCCTTCTCTAGCCAGGGTGGGATTTTAGAATGTTATTTAATGAATTTCGTCACTAAATAATTTCCTTTGCCCAGGCGAGAATCAAACTCGCCACTGTAGGTTTATAGAACATTACATTTGCAATACGATTGATTCTATACACTTTTTTCGATCTGACGCATAATAACGGAGGTATTAAGAATTTTCGAAAATTTCCACCTCTAAACCCCTCCTCCCTCTGGTTCCGTTTTCAGCTGTTAATGAACTTGATCTGTCTTTTTGTATAAAACGATTATATATCAAGTTTGGTAACGATAAGACAAATATACACATATGTATACACATATGTGTATACAGTTTGAACAGACTTCATTTTCGTCATCTCCTGGGTAGGATCGATGGACATTTGAAGAAAAATATCGAAAAACGCGTCATGAGTACGACCTCAAGAGCTGATTACCCTTAAGGAAAATCTGCTAAAAAAGGAGAAATTATTCAAGGTCCAAGACCATATAAGAAATTTATTTAATGTATTTTGTTTTTCTTCTAATGAAAAAACATTTATTTCATTTAATTAATTCAAATAATCATTTTTTTCATATTTGTAATTAACAGTAAATTACTAAATAATCTTTATAAATCAGTCGAGTTTAATTTAGTTCATTTAGTTTATTTATTTATAAGCATATGTATGCATATTTATCCTTAATATTTATTATATTCAAATAAAGTGCAATATAATTCAATTTTTATCAACAACCCAACATTTTTTCTTTCTTTCTTCAATGTTCTATACACCAGCCTATGGCGAGATGGACTGGGCTAGAAAAGGATCTCTTTGACTCTCTACTCGGCATCACAATATGTTATTATTGAGTAAAGAAATAGTTTATTGTAAGTACCTGGAAGACCCTGAGGAGAACCATGTGGTCACTCATACTCCCAGCAGCAAACTTGACTCTCTCTGCATGCACGTCCTTCTTCTTACCGGCAGCCAGCGGCAGGACAAACACATCCCTGAACAACACATAAACAAATATTCTTAATGCTAACTATACATAGATTGGACAGTGTGAATCATTTGTAGAATCTATATTGATATTTGAATATGCTAGTATTAGCTCATTATATCTATTGTGGTGTATTCCCATGGAGGGGCTTCCTAACAAAACATAACAGTTGTTTCTACCATTTAGAGAAAAAAATGAGATCAAATTCTGCCGTTGTGGGTTGAAATGAAACTGATCGAAATTTATTAAGGTTCTTCCAAGTAAACTCTCACTTCTATCAATGGTAAAAGAGCATAATAGAATATATGGCGACAAAATTCATAGCCTACATAAATAAAAATATATATATAAATAGCCTACACAACTTGCTCTTTATTATTAACAAAGATATTGATGAAACACAAGTTTTGACATCGAAGTAAACCCCCACTTCTGTCAGTAAAGTATGAAATACAGTTTTTTAGCAGATTTCCCATAGGAGAAATCAGCTATTGAGGTCGTACTCCAGACGGAATTTTCGACATTTTTCTTCAAATGTCCATCGATCCTACCTAGCAGATGACGAAAATGTGGTCCGATCAAAACTGTATATATATATATATATCTATATCTATATATATATATATATATATATATATATATATATATATATATATATATATTTGTCTGAAACTGCTCTAGCGGTCGGAAATTTTGTTTGATCCTTACCAAACTTCATATTTAAGCGTTTTATGTAAAAAGAAAGATCAAGTTCGTTAACGGCTGAAATCGGACCAGTGGGAGGGGGGGGGGTTTATAGGGGAGGATTTTCGAAAATTCGAAATATCTCCGTTACTATACGTAGGATCGAAACATTGTATAGAACCAATCTTATTACAAATTAAATTTACTATAAATATTATTCTATACATTAATTCTCTATCTTGAATATTGGGAAAAAATTGAAAAATTCATAAAGTCTGTTGATGATGAGCCCAGGAACAGAAAAACTCTTAAGACTAGCGAGTTGCCCGAGGTCTTTTCATTTGGTTCAAACAGCAGCGAAACCGGAATGCACCTATTTCAGGAGACATTTTGAAACAAAAAGCCCAGTTTTTTGGGGCAAGTACATTACCTCAATGTAACCATCGGCAGTTTTAACTTTTAATTCATCCTTGTCAGGGTGTCCGGGTGCGTTGTCAAGCAATATAGAATAGAAGGGCTTTCACTGGTAACTTCTCCTTTTTTAGTTCTTGCTTAACTTTAGGGACAAAGCTTTTAAAGTACCAATCATGAAAAACCTCTTTTGTGACCCATGCATGGCTTTGACACATGTAGGTTACTGGTAAGGACTCGACCTTTACGTTTTTTAACGCACGTGGGTTTTTTGATTTACCAACAACTAACAGTTTTAACTTGTAAGTTCCTGAAGCATTCGCACATACCATCAGAGTGATTCTTTCTTTTTGTAATTTTCTTCCAGAAACTTGCTTTTCATCTTCGGTTACAAATGACTTTGTTGGTAGCTGACGCCAATTCAAGCCGGTTTCATCGGCGTTATAAATTTGTTCAGGAACTAGGCCAAGTTCATTGATTTTTGCGTGCAATTTTCCAATGAATTTCTGGATTTCAGACTCGTTAGCAGACACTTTTTCGCCACTCATCTGCATAAATCATATACCATGGCGTTTTTTTGAAGTTTTTCAAACCACCCGTGACTAGCGCGGAAGTCAGTTTTCTTTGTTATTTCTTGGTAAAAAAACTGGGCTTTTTGTTTCAAAATGTCTCCTGAAATAGGTACATTCCGGTTTCGCAGCTGTTTGAACCAAATGAAAAGACCTCGGGCAACTCGCTAGTCTTAAGAGTTTTTCTGTTCCTGGGCTCATCATCAACAGACTTTATGAATTTTTCAATTTTTTCCCTATTTTTCACAATATCGTAGACAGTAGGTCGTCCAATGTCATACTCTTTAGATATTGCACTGGGAGTTTCACCACGGTCTATTCGTTTAATAATTTCCCATTTTTCAGATAAACTTAATGTTTTATGTTTACGTTTCACGCTTGTGCTTGCCATTTTTTACACTGTCACTACACGCAATCACACTGTCAAAACGTAACACAAAGCAATAGTAAATACTTTCCGTCTGAAAACTATACAACACAACTGCTGAACTAACTACACTTGACTGATCTGTCCCCACAGAGCGGAGGGAGGAGGATTCATGTCACTGCAGGTTTGTTTTGCTTCCTGCCGGAGCGGGTGGGAGGGAGATGCATGTTGCTGCCTGTAGCGCGTCGGACTACCGAGTACGTCGGATTAAAAAGTGTCGGATTATCGAGGGACAACTGTATTTATATATATATATATATATATATATATATATATATATATATATATACACACACACACAGTTTTGAATGGACCATCTACTAGGTAGGATCGATAGACATTTGAAGAAAAATTTCGAAAATTCCGTCATGAGTACAACCTAAATAGCTGATTTTCCTTAAATCTGCTAAAAGGTTGCAATTATATCCAGCCACTCTTGAGGAAAACTAATAAATTCTATTAAATGACTAGAAATTTGAAGTCAAAATTTATAACTCTAAATAATATTTTAGTGTCGTAAAATATATTCTAACACAATTCACTCTTTACACGTTTTCAATAAAATCACTACTAATAAAGGTATGCGATTTCAGGTCGAATAAACCCTTATCCTACGCGTTCTAACTAAAACTTCTAATTCTCACACAGCCACCCAAGTTGTACCTTGGGATAGTTGCCTCATGAATATAGAAGTCCATAGAGATCCTCTGAGTCGTTTTCGAGTGATTAAGTAACAAACCGGAGGATAGGCAGGCAGGCACAGACAAAATTTTCAATTTTGTTCGTATTGTTGACAAGACTCGGAAGGGCAACCCAGCTGATATAGTGGGGGCTAAGCTCAAAAAAGAGAAATTTACTGAGAAGGGTGTGTCCGTTTTCAAATGGCGCCACAAACGAGATGTCATTATTATTTCATCGGAATTTGATGCCCAGATAAAGGCGGTCGCGAGCAGGGGGAAGACCGTCGAGAAGCCCGAGGCAATTATTAATTATAATAAATATATGGGCAGTATTGACAGGTCCGATTTATGATTTCATAACCAATTACGAAATAAAGAAATTTCCCATTACTAAACGAAAGTTTCTGTTCAGGTGGTGTATTTTCAGCTATATAAGTTCATTTTGGATCAATATGATTTTCATATAGATCTATTCCATTATTATGTTTACTTTATATGCATTTGTAACCTAATAATCATATTTCTTCCTCCCTACGCAACGTATGCAATGTCCGCACACGACAGTGAACTAGGTAGGGAAATACACTCAAAATGTTCTGTCTTGAGGGTTTGCCTACCTAATTCACTGCCGTGTGCGGACCTCGCATACGTTGCGAGGTTAAAAAAAATACGATTATCGTTGTTAAAAATGCATAAAAATTACCACAAATAGGTTTTTACTTAGTTTGAACAACTTTAAAACAGAAAACAAAAAAAAAAAAAAATCCGTTTTTTGGAAGTGATTTTCGGTTCGGGCATCCGCAGCGAAAGTGCTAAGCAGATTTGCCATGTGCTTGTATAGCACACTAGTGCTCTCATACCACCACATATTTGGACTGAAAAACACAAAGTACGAATTACTTGCTTGATACTTGAGTTATGAAAAAATGCATATAGCATCATTGTAGAGCAATATTTTAACACAATTGGTTCTATAAAATGTTTCAATCCGACTCATAACAACACGGATATTTTCAATTTTCGATCCCCTCTCAAACCCCCTTACCTATTCCTGGCCCAATTTCTACCAATAATAAATATGATAGTGTTGACTGAAATGGTTAAATATTGAGTAGGGTATAGATCAAATGAACGTTTTCGAGACAAGAACATAAAACCTTAATTAATCAAACAATGAATTTTCATGTATCTCACAAAATAAAGGTCTCATGAAAACAATATTTGGTATTTAAGACTAGAATAAAGAGGTTAATTATAACAGCTTATTGTTAATATGACATGAGTAGGAGTGGGGGGCTTACTGTAGGATGAAAACTAAAAAATCCAAATATCTCGGTTAATATTCATATTAGAGAAAATATGTACATAACAATATTTATAGGCAATTAAATTTACAATAAGATTGGTTCTATACAATTTTTCGATCCAGCATAAAATAACGGAGATAATACAAATTTTCATAATTCCCCCTTCTCCGGTCCGCTTTTAGCCATTCAACTAGGAGGGATCGATAAGGACATTTTTCAAAAATTGGGTCATAAGTACAACCTCAATTCGGCAAATTAAACACAATTTTATATCATTACAATATTCCCAGTAAACATGCAGAGAACTAAAAAAAATTTCCTTATATTTAAAATGATTTATGAATGAGTATGTTAACCTGTACGAAAGACAGCAGACTATTGTGAGTACAGGATCTAGGCATTTCAAGACTGAGGCGTAGATAAGCATTTTCCCATAACGGGGCTCGATAGGGAAATCAAGGAGATGGTGTCCTAGGTCAGTGAGGTCTTCCCAAGTATCGAGCGCATCAATTGTCTACAACACATACAATATTCAACTATATAAATAATTGGCATAGACAAATTAACTAAAATATTTACTGATGACATCATTACACAATGTAATTGCATGTTTCGCATAGTAAAGGTTCATTCAAATCAATATTTAGTATTTCAGGCAAAAAAGGATCTTGTAATGAATCTGAGATTCCATTACATAAAATTATCATAAACGACCATATATTTTGAATAATACCAGCACAAAGCTCATTAAGATTATTATTTATGAATACTTAAATGTCTAATTTTTACCTGAGAAAAAGAGTTTTATCCAATTTGGAGTTGTCACCATGTGCTCTTGTATTTTAGTACATAACACTAATGGATTTTTATAATAACATTCACAGCTCTTAAAGTCTATACACTAATTAATATTCCGGATGAATGCTTTGATAAAAATTTCATGTTAATTGGCTTTTTGAGCATATTTTGATTGGCTCAGGCTATGAAAGGGCGACGTCGCAAAGGGATTAAGAACAGTCATATCTCTGGATGGGAGACCCTTGTTGAGGACACATCATTAATCCTTCAGCTTGCTTCAGCTCGCCCCCGTCAGAATTCTCATTGCCTCCACTATCTCTCACGGCAAAGTCTGATAGAGAACTTCTATAAAACAGCTAAGTTCTTTTATTGTAATTTAGTTGTAGTTAAGTATATATATGTGACCCTCTTTATATCGCTAAAAGGTGCCTTTCTCATTTCGATTAATATTTATTATTGGTGAATTTTTAATTATGAATAAATTTATATATATTTAAATTTTGAGTCGAGTCGATTGTTGGTGAACTATTCTTAAATTCTTTGTTAGTGATTTGGTTATGGGAATTATCATCTCTTACAGCTTCCACTGCCTATTACCGCAGCCAGATCGCAACAATCTTAAATATCTTAATTGATCTAATTTTCTTAATTTTGAGCAGTATAGAGTTGAATCAATTGTTTGTCCTGATGACAATAGCTCATATAAAATAACACCATTGACACTCCACCATATGGAAAGCATTATCTTCTTTGGATGCAATCCGGGTTTTGACATTCATTTAGAAGCCTCACTACTAGCTCCCCAAGATTTTCTATGGACTACATTATCGTAAAATATCCATTTTTTGTTTTCTATTTCCAATCATTTCAAAAATGGGCCGTTTTGTTGAGGGGCCTAAACATTAAGTGTTGAAACTTTGCCGAGCTTGTGCAAATGGTTTTATACACTTTTGTGAGACTCATTTAGGGCCAAAGCAATCCCTCACACTGATTGTGTGCGATTTTGAACAACAATGGCCTATCATTGCTCGTTTCAATTTCATGTGGGCACTAGACAGTTGAGTATCATTGATGTCAACAATTCCTGAATTTAATTTGGCAAACCAATTTTGACAGGTGTGTTCAGTTAAGGCATCATTCCAATAAACACTGCAAATTTTTCTATGAGCTTCTGGAGGACGCCTTTTTTAAAATAATTCACCAAAATATGCCGATAATGAATGATATTTTCTTCCATATTTACAGTGCAATAGCAAACACAATAGTAAAGAAGTTTCAACGAGAGTTAGCTGTTGACATATTACAAATAGGATAAACAATTCACCTTAGGGATTAATTCATCAGACAAGAAGTGTATCATAGTGATATAAAAATAAACGGAAAAACTGAAAGGACTTATTTGCCAACTAAATATAAAAACTACCATTTTAATTTCAAAAATAGACATACAGCTAATAAGTTACTCCAGGAAGAACCTTTTTATGCTCAAAAATACATTTGCAAAATGATGTCAGAAGTAACGTCTTTTTTTTAGAAGCCCTAAAATTAACGAATTTTGAATGTAAAAGTGTGTTGAAAGTGTGCAAACCTTAAGAAGAGAAACAGCAGTTCTGCTGGCCATGCTAGAAGGAGGATCCAATGCCCTCGACAGGAAATCGACTATTGATGTGTTAGGAGGGGCTAGCTGCTTCGCATACAGGCACAGCTCCTGCAACAATACACAAGCACAATTATAGGACACCACTGTTATATCTTTTACAGTAAAAACAAAATTAACAATACCAAACTTTGTTTATGAAAAACATAAGCTAGCAAAATGATCAATAGATGGAACTGTAATTACCTACAAAGTTAAAGATTAATCACACAATTCGTTACTTAAGCACATAAATAACAAAAGAGAAAAAACTCTTATTTTAAAACAAGTGTCTATCATGCTGCTTCCAGGCACATTTATGGAAACACAATCAAATTTGCACATTAATATAACTTAAAGGAAATACCAAAAAGTGATGAGACATGAGTTGCATAATTAGTCATTTTTCTAAGGCGCCTGGAATTTAAAGAGAAATTTTGGTTTCATAAAAAAAAAAAAAAAAAAAAAAAAAAAAAATGTTTAGGATCTGATAAATAATCAAAATGAAACAAACATCTCAAGATTTTGGTCTCTCTAATATCAACTAGCTGAATGTTAAATAAAACCAGAACACTGTAATTATATCAAACTGACCTTTTGACTTATACTTTTTGAGTAATTTTGTCATATGGGTAACTCCAATAGCTCATTAGAAAAGGGGGTGGGAGGCAGTAAAAAAAACAACAAAAAACCTGAGATTAGGTACTAAACAACACGTTATTCAATCTCCTTCTGAAATAAAAAGTTTTACGCTTTTACCATTTTCATAAACAGTTATGTTAGTTTGAAGTATTGACGCTACTCCATTGGGAAATTTGATTTAATACTAACATCAATGGTAAAGGTATAGCAATAACAATTTGATCTTCTTTTTTGCATAAGGATTAAATATCCAGTTTTACAACAATCAAACAAAAATTGTGACTGCTAGAGTGTTAACAGACAAATATATATATATATATATATATATATATATATATATATATATATATATATATATATATATATTTTTGAACAGACCTCATTTTTGTCATCTCCTGGGTAGGATCGATGGACATTTGAGGAAATTTTTTGAAAGTCGTGTCATGAGCACAACCTCAATAGCTGATTTGCCAGAAGGGAAATTTTGAATTGAAGTTTGGGTTGAATATCGTGAAATTTTCAACTGTTAGGGAGCAGACAGACAACCATTTAAATTTACATAGATATTAAATTTTAGTGTAATTTTGTAATGTGAGCTACCTTAATATGCCTTTTCCTTAAGAAAAATCACTAAAAATAAGTACAAAGCACAAAATATGTTAAAAATAATTTATTATGAATTTATTCTGCTGAAGATTCAGTTCTTTGACTTTAAAATAACAAAGATCCCACAGAAAATACTGTATATGAAACAATATCAACTATGAGTGTTAACTGAAAGGTGTACGTATAGTTGATAATGATGATGAATATGTAATGGAATGTCGAGGTACCTGAAGTGGGACCCTGAGTATTTCCGGAGTAGCATGGTGCTGCATAGCTTCGAACCTGATGCTGGAATAGAGCCTGTAGCAGACGCCTGGTCCTGTCCGCCCGGCTCTACCTTTCCTCTGAACGGCACATGACTTGCTGATCCAAACAGTGCACAGCTGGCTAACACCAGTCAGTGCATTGTACGACTTCTACACAACACAAAAACCAAAATAAATGTTAATTATAATATAAATGTTACCTTAATATAAATGTTATTTATTCAAGCCCATTACATCCTGGTAAGGCAAATTAGGACAGGTTATCTACAGGTTACCAATTGAGAATCAAACTCATGACTCTAGGTTTACCAAGTGAGATTCAAGACCAACGTCTTACCACGCATGGCTAACCAGAGCTACAAATGTTATGTACGTATTTTCACTAACTTGATTATTAATCAAGATATTTGCATTTTATAGTTTTTGGCCTTCTGAAAACCCCTACTACTACTCATGCCATATTAAAAATAAGCTATTATATTATGAAGCATAAATACCAAATATTGTTCAAATGAACTTTTACTTTTTGATATAAATGCAAAACACGTGCTGCTTAGTTTATGCAGCCCCTGCGTGACAGACTTATTTATGTTGCCTGACAACCATTTCACATAGGTAAATTTTATATATTTTTTATTCTGTCAGTTCTTTCTTATTTTGTTCCATGTTCCTGGAATATATCCCAGACTTTAATTTGGAAGACTTTTTAAACCAACTCTCCTGCATCACTTGTGTTGGATAAAAATTAATGATTTAAATAATATCCATGAACATGAAAATCTAGGAAAAAAAGTTTTATATCAATTTTATTAAGAGTAAGAAAAAGTTGAACTCTTAAGAAGATGGAACAGAATTGAAAGAAGCCTTAATGAAAGAAATCCAGAATCAGTAGAGAATAATAAGAGCAAGTTTAAATCAGAATGTATCAAATGACAGTGTGGGAGTTTTAGAAAAGGGAAAACCTAAGTAGTATACAACCATATAGTAATATGTTATATGCTTTTAAATATGTAACCCATTATTGAGAAACAGAGTATAATTTAAATAAAGTAAAACAGTTTACTTCTTTCATTTTCCCGGTGTCAATAACAAAGCCGATATCGTCGATTGTGATACTTGTCTCAGCTATATTTGTAGAAAGAATGATCTTCCGAGTGTTTGGCGGAGTCGATTTGAATACCAACTTCTGCTCACTTGTCTGGAAAAAAACACAAAAACGAAAAATGAAATATAACGGAGATTAGCATTGCTGTAGCAACTTACATAAAAAGATGTTATATATTAATGTCCTCTTTGAGTTACTATGGCTGATCAGGATGGATTGTCTTTCATTTAATTTTAGCAGATTTCCCTTAAATAAAATAATATTGGTTTTACTTTAATTAAGGTTGCAATGTATCTATGATTGCATTGTTTGTTCCATCTATAAATGGCCTTAGAATTTAGACGTACTCATGATGCGATTTTCAAAAAATTTCCTCAAATGTCCATCAATCCTAGTTAGATGATGGAAATGATGTCCGTTCAAAATTATGTAAATATGTCTGTTACCGATCTAGCGGTCGTAATTTTTGTTTAATCGTTACCAAACTCGATATATAAGCGTTTTACGTAAAACTAAAGATCAAGTGCATTAATGGCTGGGTGGAGGGAGGTTTAGAAGGGAGTAATTCCAAAAACTCAAAATATCTTCATTATTATACGTCGGATCGATAAATGGTATAGAACCAATCTAATTGCAAATTTAATTCTCTATAAATGTTGTTATATTTATATTTTCTCTATCATGAATATTTGCCAAGATACTTGAATTTTTTGTTTTCAGCATTCAGTAAACCGCCTACTCATGTCATATTGGGCAGGGGGAGAGGGGGGTTAGAGAGGGGAAATATGAAAATTTTAAATATCTCCGTTATTTTACATAGATAAAGATAATATGTGGTGAAATGATACCAGCATGTGGAAAATCTGCTTGGTTTACGCAGCCCATGTGTGATGGACTTTATAACATTTAATGGAAATAAATGCATTTTATTTCATTTGTTTCTAGACTCATTAGAGGGCTTAGTTCACGGGCACATAAATTCTGAGCACAAAAATGCATTTCATTATTGCTTCATACCTGAATCTGAATTAAGAGATATATTGACTGGATGTAGACATACCTGCATATTACTGTGCAACATCAAGATTAACAGCTTGCACTTTTGCGACAATCGCCTTTCTTCCGATAGTAACTGCTCTTTCAAAGTCATAATGTCTTCATAACCAGGTAGAAAAATAAGGATGGATCCTGAAATTTAAAAGTGTTTTATGTTAATGACAACTTTTTATAACAGTACTCTGAATAAAAGCTTCATCAAATATTATAGAGATACAATTCCAGTTCATGAAGTAAAACTCTGTAGAACGCAATATGCCAACATAAGGGACTCTCTCTTCCCCCCTCCCACTATAATCATGTTGGTTTATGCTCAATTAGGAATGAACAGGTGTTACAAAAAACTAAGCAGATTTCGCACATGAAGGTTTACAATATATAAATATACATACAGGTGAATAAATACAAACAGTAATGAGAAATCTTTCAGTCAATTTACAACACAAGTTAATAATCTCTACAATGGAAAGTGACATAAATGTAAATAAACCACCTGCCAGCCAGCCAACCTCGTAGAGCTGAATAGATAGATAGACCAGAAAAACAAACAATTAACGAAATATATCTGAATACTGGTAACACAACACAATCGTGAATATTAAGTGAATAACACGCACGCATACCCCTCCCAATGGGAAGCATCTGAAATGTAAACAAACAGGTCTGCTAACCTCTCACCGAAAAGAAAAACAATTGCCGAATTGTATAAAAACATAACATTAATTTTATTGAAAACAATTTACTTAAGCTAGTGCTGTAATTTGTAATGAATCAGAATCTGTTTTATCTCAATCAATTAAATTTTAGTAATTCAAGAACAAAAAAAGTGGGATCAACAGAACATATTTGCATATCTCACAAAATAAAAGTTCAATGAAAACAATATTCGGTATTTAGCCTTGTAATGAAGTGGTTCATGATATAACAGCTTATTATTAATATCACACTAATAGGAGTGGGGGGGGGGTTAATGAAAGCATAGAACTAAAAAATTCAAATATCTCAGTTAATACTCATTATATGGAAAATATGTATAGAACAACATTTATAGCAAATTTAATTTTCAATAAGATTGTTTCAACACAATTTTTTGATCCATATATAGTAACAAAGATATTTTGAATTTTTGAAATTCCTCCCCTCTAAAACCTCCTCCTAATCAGATTTCAGCCATTAATGAACTTAATCTTTCTTTTTACATAAAACTACTAAATATCAAGTTCAAGCTTCAAGCCAGGGTGGTACTTAGGATTTTACTTAATGAGTTTGTCACTAAATAAATTCCTATTGCCCAGGTGGGAATCAAACTCACCATTCTAGGTTTACCATGAGAGATGAAGGCCAACACTAACTCACACAAAAACAAATTTAATTTGTGAATATTGTATAATTTATAAAATATATTGTTGTTATAATTTTTAGCTCCATAGAAAGTTACAATTCAAAAAGTAGAACTGTTTAAGTAGAAAAGTAGCCTATTACCTTTGCTATTGGTTTCCATATGAATCTGGGAAATGAGAGCCATGACCAATTTCATGTCTATAAGGTTATCGTTGAACGTGCAATGGTAGAGCTCCAGGAGTTCTTCATCGGCAGGGCTGAGCTTCTTCTCGCCTCCCAGCTCTGGGCTACTGTTATCGAAGCTAGACACCATCAGCAATGCTCTGCAACAACAAACAAATGAATAATGTACATGGGAGACCTTTGAACCGGGATATTCTTAGAAAATTCGATCGAATATTATGGCCCATTAAAGAATGGTATATGTAGGAAATGCCAGAAGAGGGAAGACTGGGAAGGGAGGTTGGCTGCTATGCAAAGAAGGAAGACTGGATAATCCCATAGGCAAGGGGAGTAGAGATAGCAGATCACACCTTAAGAGGTTTTTCATGGTATAAGTATAGATATTATTGCGAAAACTACGCATATGAAAAATTAAACAGAGTTAATCACATATTTATGAAGTAGAAAGTAGATGAAAGGAGCCGACCGATGGTTCAGCCCGTCATCGGCAATACCCGCCCGTGATTTAGAAGGTCTAGACCATTCCACTTTGATGTTCGCCCTTCGCCTATAAAAGGTGCCCAGCCGCCCCAACAGTTTATTTTGTTCTCAGCTCTCTTCAAGTGATCAACAGTGCGTTCAGTGCAGCTTTAATGGACAGTGTGTTTTTAGTTTCAGTGTGATAAAGTGTTTTAAGTGAAGAACTGTGTTGTGCCGTTTTTATGTAAAGAACAGTATAGAGCCGTGTAAAAGTAAAGTGACAGTGCAGTACCGTTATCTTTGTGAAGATCAGTGGACTGCCGTGTTTCTGTGAGCTTCAGTGGTCGTGAGTGAGTTATTGGACTGTGTAATAACAAGAACAGTGAAGCTATCAGTGCATACTGTGAGTAGAAGTTAAGAATAATTAACCAAGTGTGTAGTGCATTGTTAAATAAATTGTGCAGAGATAAAAACTCTAAAGCTTGTGTGTTAATTTTGCAATCCAAAAGAACTCTAATAAACAACGTTTATTACTGATTTTTTAATAAAGGTAACAATATTATATGTAAACAAACAAAATAAGCTGCTCTTTTTTGGAGTACCTATTAAGATCAGCCTCTTGATCTGCCTTTTTGAGGTAATTTTATAAATTTTGATCGATTTTATGAAAATTATCAATATTTTCTGTAGGGGATGTTATTAAGGGAACAGCTTGTCAATCATTACTTTTGTATAAACGATAGTTAACAATTCTAATGGACGCTTTCAATATGCTTATTGACATTTTCCTTATTTCTTCCTTCTTTATACTAAAATCTTCAAGATAATGTGCTGTAGATTTGGCCATAATTCCTCTGAATCCAAACAGCAGGCCTTTCACAATCCTATTTTTATATGATATTTTTCTTGAAAATATGGAGAGCATGGGGAGAAAATGTTTACTTTTTTCTAAATTTACTTCTTCCACTGGTGTTTTATGGGTTTGAAATCTGACAGTCGGATCTATAATTATACCTTTATTTTATTTTATTTGTATTACTACAAAGTCAGTTCTATCATCCAGTTGATGAAGTCACCGTTAGGGGAAATACATTGACAGTATTAATGTATTAATATTTATTGAATACTAGCTAAGGTACGGCTTCGCCCGGGAAATCATTTGAGACTGAATGATGATGGTATTTTTTTGGGCATTTACTTTGAACAATACTTTTATATTTTCCTGTCTCAATGCTTAGGATTTACACCTGAGTCCGGTGTACTAGGGATATGTTAATAATGAAAGTATTTGTTATGTACTTAATTCTAAAAATTACACAGCATTTTTATATTACCTGATTTCAGTGTATGTATCTTTTTTTATATATAACATAGTCATAGATTATTAACCATATTATTCATAATCATAGAAATAATTCTGCATTTTGAACCATCTATGAATAAACGTCAATTTCCTCAAAAGTGGTCCAAAGCACTACTTGGGTGGCAGCTGTTTTATATACATATTAACCTCTATTAAAAAAAAAAACTCTTTTCTATGTTAGGAAAGTGAACAAATTATAAAATTGTTGACTCCCACAATAGTTTTTAGCAAATAACTCATTTGTGCTTTGGTGTACGGCAAAAGTGTATATAACAAATGTTACTCTAAATAAAAAAATAAACAACTTTTGGTATGCGCATATTTACCGAAAAACCAATAGGAAATGAAATTTCGCTATTTTTAATTTCAGGCCTACCTTATACTCCTGGTCAACTGGCCTAAAACCTTTGGGTTAGTAGTAATATACATACCAAATTTCAAAAAATTTGGTTGAGCCGTTTACGATTTTAAAAAGGGCATACAGACAAACATTCATTCATATATATAGATCAGATGTCATATTTAGAGAAAATACCACAGCAACTACAGAAATATGTTGTTCATGCAATTTCCGAGAAATACAGAATTCTACAAAATATGTTCGTCTAGAGGTAGCGAATAATACAAAATTCAACGCTGGCTACGCCTGGAAGAACACTCATGGTTGTTAGCCCAAACTGGTTTACACTTTGCTGTCTCTCGCTTTCATAATTTCAACAATGGAAAGCTGCTTCATCATGCACATGGACCAGGAAGGCTGAACAATGAAGCCTACATCGTCAACAAGAATCCTGTTTGCCATTTTGCCAACAAAACCATTCAATAAAGCCCAGATCTGCCATATTTAAATCCGAATGCTCTAAACTCTTAAGGCTGAGATTTTTTTTCCATGTATAATAATTTATATGAGATACTTAAAGTTTGAAACTAATGTATGCTTTTTATCACTATCTGTTATTTACCAGTTATTAACTTGAGATAATTAAATACATTGAATATTATAATAATATATAAATAAATACCAATTTATCTGCACTAAAAGTCTCGATTTTCCTTATTTAATCAGTCTTCATTAATTAACGATCTGATGATAATTGAAGGTACCAAGCATAAATTTGATCGTTCATGAATTATTAAATGTGATCAGTGATAATAGTACGTGGCAAGTGGTACATAAATCCACTTCTAAAGTGCCTACAGTTAGAATTTCTTAATAATTACCCGTAATTTTTGTACTATGATCACAAGCCAAGCACTTGGTTGTTCATGTTAATAAAATCTTATTTTTGTCTATATTGACATTTTTCTAACTCTCGGACACTAAAATAACATTAACATACAAACCCATAAAGGGATATATATATATATATATATATATATATATATATATATATATATATATAAAATTGTGTAGATGTTTTCGACCAGGTTATTATAATAGATGGTGTGATTATTTGTTGAGGATTGTGGTCAATGTCAATGAAAGAAGTTTCAGTCTAGGCCAATATTTCAAGAATTTTATTTTCTCTTCTTCGGGGCAGTTGTATATATATTGCACATTGCTATTTAAGTACCGTGTGCTGTATGTTGTTTGCACTTACCAAGACTGGAATGACTTAGGTACAAATGTATCATAGTATTTAAGTCATTGTAGTTATTGTACTTATTATTAGACAAAGCCAACTGGTTGCACTTCTTTAAGGCTGGTTATTATATAAGCTGTGACCATGCTGGCTGTATAACCGTAAGGAAGGTTGCAACCTGTTTACTCTCTGTAACCATAAGTGCAATAACAAGTGTACCTCAGTATTTATGTCATTCTATTCTTGGTAAGTACAAACACACACCACACTATAACACTGTATTTATGCAGTAACGTGCAATCAATATATATCGGAGTACCTGTTGACAGCCCTGAGGAAGAGAAAATTAAATCCTCAAAATATTATATAGTATACTAGCTACATAGGAAGGTTAGGCAATATATTTTGCATAAGCGTCCATTATTGTTTAAGTTCCTGGATTATTTTGTAATATTTGTGTTATTTTGTTCCAATTTTGTTGGTAAGCATATTTTTCTTAAAAAATAAATTGTAATCAGACAAGGAAAACAATTATAACCTCACTTGGCTTGCCCATAACTGCAGGGGTGGGGGGTTATTCACTCAAAATTCATACAGCACACGCGGCTAGCAAGTTCCATGAATATGCCTATTATTTGTGAAGGGAGATGGGTCATTTTCTTGGGATATCCTAATAAATAGACTCTTTAAAAACATTGGACCAGGTTAAAAAGAAAATCTATAATAATTTATAATTAAAAAAAAGAAAGAAAAAAGCACTCACTCATGAGCACGAAGAATATCAACGATCTCAGGTCTTTTGAAATGTTCTGCCAATTTGATGGCCGAAAAGCCGTTTGATGCTTTGAGGAATAGATTGGCGCCTAGAGCTAGGAGCTGTTCTACAATCTCCGGCGATCCCCGTGCAGCACCAACCATAAGGGCACTGATACCAGTTTTTGAATGCTAAAAACAAAACAAAAATTATAAACTACAGTCAAATAGGAATAGATTATTAATTATAATTCAATATTATAATTGGATATTTTTCTTTGTACTGGTAACTATTACACTTATTAAAAGATTTCCCTTAAGAGAAATCTATTGTACTATTTAGGATGTACTCACGACACAATTTTTGGAAAGAACAGAAGTTCAATGACATTTTACATAAAGAATAAAATAGGAGGTTCCCTGTCTTCAATTTTTTTTTTTTTAACCAAGAATAAATCAATACATTAAATGGCACAACTTTCTTAATAAAGACAAATTGATATTTTTATTGAGTTGTTTCACTTTTTTCTTTGTTTTGTGTCTTCATTTTCTTTATTTCTGTTCATTCATAATCACAAAACATAGGTGTGGCTACCAGGAAACCAGAATATTGGACGAAGCACTGAAGTTGACATGCTCGCAAAACTTGTGATAAAAAACACCAATACTGACATTAAAAAAATAACTTCGGACGTCTTACAAAACTACATTAAAACTAACATACTCCAAGAATGGCAACAGGACTGGTTATTAGCAGACAACAAACTGAGACAAATTAAAACTACAGTCAAGGCAGAGATAAATATGACGCATTTACACGGAGAGACGAAGTAGTCCTTACGAGACTACATATAGGTCATTCTCTCCTAACCCATGGTTATCTATTTGAAAAGAAAAGAATGCCTAACTGCAATGTGTGTAATGCTCTGCTTACAATAAAACACATACTAACAGACTGCAAAAGACGTGACCATCTTAAGATCCCTCATGACTTACACGACTTACTGAAGGTAGTCCTCACATTCCCATAATACTCCAATATTTACATGACATTAACATATATTCATAAATTTAGAATTGTTACATTTTAAAATTCTTTTTAATTCTTCTTAAATTAAATCTTTTTAAATCGACCTAAAATGTTTTACTATATGTGAGTGCGTGTTTGGTTACGTTTTGCTATTTGGTTGTGTTCTTAGTTTGTTCTGTTCTAATTGTTCATGTTACTGTTTTCATGTTTGTATTTTGTTTATATTCATTGTTTTTTTTATGAGAATATCTCTTCGCAGTGAATGCTCCACAATAAATAAATAAATTTATTTCTGTTTGTTTGTTTTTCTTCATATATATTATTTGTTTCTTTATTTTCTCTTTTTCTTTAATTTTTTTTTGTTTTCATTTCATTTATTCAAAAAGCATCATATATAATGAACACACATATTATACACTAATTGTATGGCGCATGTAAAAAAAAAATGTCTTTTGTGCATAGAAGAAGATTAAATATATATACATATATAATACACTCTTGTTTTAGCAAATTTCCCCTAAGGGAAATCAGCTTTCGAGGTTGTACTCATGACGGAATTTTCCTTCAAATGTCCATTGATCCTACCTAGTAGATGACGACAATGAGGTCCGTTCTAAACTAGAAATATATATATAAAATTGTAACCTCTGTCTGTACATTGATTTTTTTCGCGAAATTTCACGATAACTTTTCGTTTCACATGTCATAGACACCATAACTGCATTTTGTTTCTTTGGTGTCTGTTTGTTTGTTTGTTTATTTGTTTGTTACCCTTTCACGCATAAACGGCTGAACCAAATTTTATAAAACTTGGTATATATATTACTACTAACCAAACTTAGACTTTAGGCTATATTAATATCCTTTGAGACGTACAGGAGTGGGGGGTTATAAGGAAAGCCTGAAATTAAAAATAGTGATATATCGTTTCCTTTTGGGGTTTCAGCAAATATGCACATAACAAAAGTTGTTTATTTTCCTATTTAGAGAAACATTTGTTATATACACTATCGTCTTATACCGAAATATAAAGGCTTTATACGCTAAAAATTAAAGCGGGAGTCAAAATTTTATTTGGCACAAAAGAATCAACCAAACTAAATAAAACTCGGTGCGTGTATTAGGACTAATGCCTTCATTATAAC
Source organism: Riptortus pedestris (assembly GCA_019009955.1). Taxonomy (NCBI): domain Eukaryota; kingdom Metazoa; phylum Arthropoda; class Insecta; order Hemiptera; family Alydidae; genus Riptortus; species Riptortus pedestris. The sequence continues at coordinate 256,034,676 of CM032228.1, forward strand.
AAGCCATACCAACATTTCTAGGGATGGGCAGGAGTAGGGGTTGTAAGGGAGGTCTGAAATAAAAGCGGTATTTTGTTTTCTATTGGGTTTTCTGCAAATAAGCACATGCCAAAAGTTGTTTATTTTATTATTTAGAGACATTTTCTCAACAATTCTTTTTAATATGAACTATCAGGTACCTCACCGGGAAAAAATAATTCAAAAGTATGTTAATGTTTTGTCCTTAATAATTCAAATCTATGCATAATGCACAGGAAACGGGAATTATGACAATATGGAGGACAGTGAAGACTTACATCAAAAAATAATTTTATTATTAACAAATCCACAGAAACGACGAGTATTAACCCTAAACACTGGGACGGGTAAATGTCAAAATATTATGCAAAGTAAAGCCTTGCCAAAAAAATGCCATCACCATTCAGGCTCAAATTACATTTTCGGTCGTTTCATTAACTGCTTGGCTCTCGTGAAATTTCTCTGTTCTAAAACTTCACGTGGGAAATCGGCTTAGTTATGCAGACCCTGCGTGACGAACTTTTTTGTTTGGTCATTACCAAATTCAATATTGAAATGGTTTACACAAAGCTAAAGATCAAGTTCCTTAATGGCTGAAATCGGAACAGTGGGGAGGGGGGGAGAGATTAGAGGGGTGATTTAGAAAATTTGTAAGATTTAAATTTTGTTTTACTAAGCAAGAAGTTATTATTTGAATTATATATGTCTTTATTCAATTTTAAATACACTTTTCATTTATTACATTATAAGACTTTTTTATTACCTAAATTCATAATTTAATAAAAATAAAAATAAAAAAACTTGTGTGTGCAAATACTCCCCCCCCACTGTAAGATGTACTCAATTTTAATAATTTCAAAGGTGCCTTTAGTTTAAATAAAATTGTTAATGTTTGTTTGTTCATATAATTTTGAATAAATTTATAATTACTTAATTTCTTTGTAAGTGGTTTTTTTTTTCTCCAGCTAGTAACCCTATGAGGAGTTATTTATTTGAATACATGCTCCATTGCCACATGGCATATTACATTTATGATTATGTTTAAATACATTTTTATTTTTCAATATATACACGTTAATCAACCATCTAATCAAATATAACATAAAAAAAATAATAAAATAAGTAAGATAATTACAAATAAAATTAATAAATGAAATGACAAAAAAACAAAACCAAATCAATTAAAGTTAAAACTCAACCGATGTTTAATTTGCGAGTCTATGTAAGGTAAATATATTGAATTTATAATTCCGATTCCTCACAATCAATGTTACAATCTAATGTATTTTTGCTACATCCATAGCTATACCTTTGATAAACTTTATAAGCTCTTTATTACATTTGTTAAATACAATATAAGGTGGTTCTGGCCAATTACCTCCTTTTAATATTATTAAATCTGGTTAAATAATGTCCTGCCTGTCCATGTTCCGTTAGAAATTGTATACATTTGTGATGGTGACTCTTAATTGTAGTTGTTTGTGGTTTGATCTTGGGAATTATTATTTTTCAGCTGCCACTGCGGATTTCTACAGGCAGATTGTCAAATGTCCCGCACTACATCATCATGAATTCAGAGCAGAGAGATAAAGTATTAAATAAGTAAATTGAGGTATATTTACCTGATAATCAATGTTAATATTCTCAGACTGGAGGAGGAAGAGCAATTGGTTGAATGCTGCTTCACTTGCTGTCAGCCAGGCACCTTGGATGGCATCGTCCATCTCCTTGTTGCAACTGCTGTCATCTAGGCTCTAAACACATACAATTTAAAGTAAAAAAAAAAGTCCGTCACGCAGGGGCTGCGTAAACTAAGCAGATTTCCCACGTGAAGTTTTACAATAGAGAAATCTGCCTAATAACAACTGTAGTAGTAAAAAACCTCTAAACCTAAAACATTATTTAGGGCGTAATAACCCAGTAGTTTCTAACAGTTAACCTAACTTCTAAACCGATTCACGAGAGACGATAGTTATAGAAACGGCCACCAGAGCTCTCGTCGGAAACTCCGAACATAGCCTATTGGTGACACGCAGAATACAAATGCAAATATCTCTGTTAATATTCAAGATAGAGAATTAATGTATAGAACAATATTTATAGTAAATTTAATTTGCAATAAGATTGGTTCTATACACTCTTTTGATCCGACGTATAGTAACGGAGATATTTCGATTTTTCGAAAATCCTCCCCTCTAAACCCCCCCTCCCACTGATCCGATTTCAGCCGTTAACGAACTTGATCTTTCTTTTTACATAAAACGCTTAAATATGAAGTTTGGTAAGGATCAAACAAAAATTGCGACCGCTAGAGCGGTAACAGACAAATATATAGATAGATATATATATATATATATATAGATATATATATACAGTTTTGAACGGACCTCATTTTCGTCATCTACTAGGTAGGATCGATGGACATTAGAAGAAAAATGTCGAAAATTCCGTCATGAGTACAACCTCAATAGCTGATTTCCCTTAAGGGAAATCTGCTAAAAAAAGTCTGTCGCACAGGGACTGGTAAACTAACCAGATTCCACACGTAAAGTTTTACAATAGATAAATCTACATACTTTTACAATTAACACCACCGTCAATATTAAGAGAACAAGTACAAATGACAATGAGAAATCTTTTAGCCAATTTACACTTTAATAACCTTTACAACAGGTCAGCCAACTTCTCAGTGTTTAAAGATAGAAATATTTTTGACCAGAGAGAAAAATCATTTTTGAAAAATATATTAATTTTATTGAAAACTATTTACTACACTAGTATTGTAGATTATAATGAACCAGAATAATTTTTATCTCAATCACTCAAATTTTAGTAATCCAAGAACAAAAGATGGAGAGGGGGAGGGGATCATTATAATGTATTTACATGTATCTCATCTAGAAAAGATTTGTTGAACACAATATTTGGTATTTCAGCTTCAAATAATACGGTTCATGATATATTGGTATATATCACTCGTACTATAGTGGCTTTGCACAAGGAAAGGGTTAATATTAGTATATCTAAAGCTGAAGCAATCACAAATATTAATATTGGCTTGGGTTAGCTATGTGAGTTAAAGCGTTGGCCTTACTCTCAAATGGTATACCTAGAGCGGCAAGTTCGATTCCCACCAGGGCAATAGAAATTTACTTAGTAATAAACTCATAAATAAAATCCTTAGTCCCACCCTGGCTAGAAATGGATGGTAACCTGTAGATAATCTGTGACAACTAGCCATAGTAGCAAAAAAGTGGATGTTAATAAATAATAATAATAATATTAAAAGAAAAGTTGAATCAAGTAAAGATAATGGAATGAACTGATGTGGGTTTTATACTTACTGAATATAAGTGGGGATTGTCGTTAGTTAGATCAGGAGTGGTGCAAGACGAGTTGTTATCATCCTTGACAGCTTCAGTCCACTTGTCGAAATGAACAGCCTGTGCCTTCTTCTTCTCTAGCTCCTTCCGTAGTTTCTCCATTTCGGAGGTCATATACCCAGTCCTAGCAATAACAATATAAATTATAGCACAGTTATTTAATAAGGCCTCATTCTTTCACAACTAATAACTAATAACTGTGAAGCTATGATGCCTTTTTTGTTGATTCTTATTTGCAATCTGCTAGGAACCACCATCCTGCTCCTCCAAAATGGATCAATTATAAAGACCATCAAGAAGGGGCTGACTAAACTAAGCACGCTGCAATGATATACTGGTAATCTCATCTCACCATTTATTTTCTATTTCTGAGTAAAAATCCCATGTGTAGAAGTAGAGGTTTATGTTTTATGAAACAGTTAAATATCGAGTGTGGAATAAATCAAATAATCATTTAAAAGTTCAACAAATAAAAGCTTAATTGATGACGTCATTGCGCAAAATATTTGCTATTGAAAACAATATTAGGCATTTCATCTTGGAATAAGATGTTTCATGATATATGTGCTTTTGTTCCAAAGTTAAAGCTAATAGTATGTAAACAACAAATATATTGTAATATGACAGTGTTTCTTCATGTAACTAGTTCAAAAATCGACTAGTAAAAAGAAATTGAATTCTGTTTTTAATTGAAGAAAGTAATCTTCCAGTTTTTCTTTGTATTACAGACGTCATGCCAAAATTAGTCGAAAGTCTGTAACGCAGGGGCTACGTAAAATAAGCAGATTTCCAATTTGAATTTGAATGTATCTCACAAAGTAAAAGTTCAATGAAAATCATATTTGTTATTTAACCATGGGATGAAATGGTTCATGATATAAGAGATTGTTGTTAATATGACAAGAGTAGGAGTGGGGTCTACTGGTGGCCGAAAACTAAAATAAGCAATTATCTCTGTTAATATTCAATAAAGATAAAACAGGTACATAACAACGTTTATAGAACATTACATTTGCAATAATGTTGGTTCTATACAATTTTTCAACCTGACACATAATAACAGAGATATTAAGAATTTTCAAAATTCCTCCCTCTAAACCTCCCCTACCACGGGTGTGATTTCAGCTATTAATGAACTTGACCTTTAGTTTTGCATGAATAACTTATATATTAAATTTGGAAATGATCAAACAAAAATTGTGACCACTATGGCGTTAAAAGACAAACATATATACATACATACATGTATGAATATATATATTGTCGCCAAAATTAAATACATGAATAATCCTTCAGAGAGAAAGAGTCGCGTATTTGGAAAGTGTGGCGTAGATCAAAGAAGCTGACAGAAAGTTCTAGCTCCTTATAGACTCGTCCAGCCCAGCGTCGAAGGAACCAGACAATTCCCCTTTGATGTATGCCGACAACCTATATAAGAATGGCCAGCCGCGAGCAGTCAGTTTTTATTCTCACTTGTCTTGATGTTCACATCAGTGCTACAGTGCGGTAAAGTGTTTTTATAAGAAGAACAGTGTTGTGTCGTGACCGTAAGTAACAGTTTATTGCCGTGTTTAAGACAGTGCAGTGCCGCGAAGTAAAGGACAGTGCAGTGCGGCCTTTCTTTGAATTTCAGTGACCGTGAGTGAATTATTGGACTGTGTAATCTGAAGAACAGTGATGCTATCAGTGTATACTGTGAGTAGTAATTAAGAATAATTAGCAAGTGTATTGTGCATTGTGAAATAAATTGTGCAGTGATAAAGACGATAAAGATAAAATTTTGAATGGAACTCATTTTCATCATCTCCTGGATAGAATCGATGAACATTTGAAGAAATGTTTCGGAAATTGTGTCCTGAGTACAACCTCAATAGCTGATTTCCCGTAAGATAAATCTGCTAAAAAGTCTTTCATACACTAAGTAGATTTCCCACTCACTGATATTCTGTTGGTACAATCAAACCCTCTATTCTCTATTTATCCCACAAGAAGAAGCCTATGTAAACAGGAATTAAAATCTTATTGAACTTGAGATGTGACTGAGGCATTCAGGTGAAAATTGGATAAGCAGAAGTGGTTTTTACTAAATAATATTATTTAAGTCAGAGAAAATATGTATAAAGCAATAGTTGTAGGAAATTAAAATTCCAACTAATATAATTCTAACATCGGTTGTATAAAACGTTTTGAATTAATTCACAGTACCCAAGATATTCCAAATTTTTAATTATTACCCCCTCCCCCAGGAACCGTTACCAAATATAAACTTCAGGTTTCCATGAAATGGTTTAATATCGAGTATAGTGTTGATAAGAACATAGAATCTTAAATGATGTCATATTGAAAATATTTGCACATATGTCACACAGTAAAAGATACTTTGAATAACAGCTTATGGTTAATTTGAATGCCTACGGGTAGGGCCTTACTGAAGGCTGAAATAAAAAAAAATACAAATACCTCAGCTAATATTCAAGATATAGAAAAAATTGATTCAAATCATTGTTCTTTTTTAGGAAATTAAATTAAACATTTGAAGACATTTTTCAAAAATGGCACCATGAGTGGGAATAGGTGATTTTCCTTATAGAAAATCTGTTAATACAAAAGATTTCTTTAAACCTAATATATAGCTAATATTTATAAATTTAACTTATTTATTAACATCCACTTTTTGCAACTAAGGCTAATTGGGACGGGTTATCTACAGATAACTACCCTTTCCTAGCCAGGGAGGGCCTAAGGATTTTATTTAATGAATTCCGTCACTAAATAAATTCTTTTGCCCAGGCGAGAATCGAACTTCGGCCACTCTAGGTTTGTCATGAGAGATTAAGGTCAGCGCTTTAACTGACAAGGCTAACCTGAGTCCTAATATTTATATGAGTTCAGGTTAAATATTTCGAGGCATAACAAATTTTAAGGATTGATTATAGTCTTGTTTTGAATGTTGAGGTCTACTCTAGAAACAAAATTATCACAAAACCAATAGTTGTGAAGAGGTTGAGATAAGGAAAGCACTCAATTGGCAATTTAGTTGATTGCAGTGAAGTGCCTGCCATTTTATCTAGCAAAATCCTTCAGGTCGACCTACCAATGTTTGTTTAGATTAACTTTCATATAGTGCTTCAAAATGGTCTACAGGGCAGATTTCATTAAATGGATTAGAAGGAAACAAATCATAAAAGTACTCTTAGGAAATATATGAGAAATTAATTATTTAACCATTATATTACAGTACATTTAGAAGATAAATAATAAAAACCTTCATTCACCTCATAATAAACCACAGAGTATATTTAATTCCAGTTTATTCCTATAATGGAACGTATTTATTATAACTTTGTCAAACAGCGTAAGGATATTTCCCCAATGGAAATAAGTTGTAAAATATAAAATCCTGTCATGCAGGGGATGCGTAAACTAAGCAGATTTCCCATGTGCTGGTATGACACACTTGTGATCTCATCTCACCATATATTTTTTTTATTTCTATGTAAAAAAAAAAAAAAAAGATAAGTAGAAAGGGGGGGGGGGTTTACTGAATGCACATCAAATACAAAATTACAAGTAACTCGCTTAATATTTGAGTTAAGAGAAAATGTATAGGGCAACAATTGCAGAGCATCAATAGATTAACAAGATTGGTTCTATAAATTTTTCTGATACGGCTAAGAATAAGGGAGATATTTTTAATTTTCAAAATTACTCCCCTTCTAAACCCCCATTATTCCTCATCCAACTTCAGCCAGTAACAAATATGATTTTTAATGCTGACAGAAAAGTATGAATATTGAGTATAGTATAGTTTAAATAAACATTTTTAAGTTAGAACATAAAATCTTAATTGTTGACATCATCACACAATGAATATGCATAAATCTCGAACGATAAAGGTCTCTTGAAAGCAATATTTGGTACATGAGCTTAGAATAACGTGGTTCCAAGATGTAACTGCTGATTGTTAATATGACATGAGTAGGAGTGGGGGGAGGTTTACTTAAAACTGAAAACTAAAAAAAAATTCAAATATCTACGTTAATATTCATGATAGAGAAAATATGTATAAAACAACATTTTTCTGTAATCATTGAATAATGGTAACATTACTAAACTGAAATGAGTGAAGAAAGTGAAACATTTTGCATTAGAGTGAAGAAAGTGAAACATTTTGCATTAGAGTGAAGAAAGTGAATTGCCTTCTTAATTAGTAATAAGTATAAATTAAAAAATAATTTGAAGTTGGAAATTAAATGTTTCTTAACATTGTAAGAATTTATTTTAACAAAATAAATTGAAATGTGAATGAATTATTGGTGGAAATAATCAATATATTTTAAAATTTAAATATAATAATAATTACCTTCCTTGTTTATAACCTGCACTTGTTTATAACCTGCACTACTTCACAATCATCACTAGTTGTTTTATAACTATGCCTATAACCTTTCACAACCATGCTTATAACCTACCAACAACATACCATAATCTTCACAACATCCTAATTTTGTTCATATTCTGGTAAGATCTGATCATGTATTACACGATTACAGAAAAAAAATGAATATTACACTCGTGACGAAAGTAGAATTTACAACTCTCGTGAAATTACCACACTCGCTTCGCTCGTGTGGGTAAACGTTTCACTCGAGTTGTAAAATGATCTACTTTCGTCACTTGTATAATAAATAACTATTTTAGGTAATTTAATTTGTAATAAGATTGGTTATGTCCTATTTTTCCATCCAACACATAATAACAGAAATATTTCAAATTTTTGAAATTCTCCCTCCTACTGGTCTAATTTCTGGAATCAACTAATTTGATCTTTTGTTTTACATAAAACAATTAAATATAAAGTTTGGTAACGATAAAACAAAAATTGGAACCACTAGAGTGTTGACAGAGAAATATATATGTATAATTTTGAACAGACCTCATGTCCTGGAATAGACATTTAAAGAAATTTTTCGAAACATGTACTGTTGTCATAAGTATAACCTCAATAGCTGATTTTCTTAAAACACATACTCCACCAGAACTTTTGTTCTACCTGCTAACAATTGAATGTTTTATTATCATTTTAATTTTTAATAATTGTGCTATTCTTTGTTGCTTGTTATACCACTGTTTAGATTATGCTTTTTATATTATACCATTTTATATATTGTTCTAGCCAGATAAAGGCCAAAACATTGACAAAATAAACGCTATGCCTTATTGAGTGTTTTTCTGACTGAACTCCAATGATCTTTCTTCACTGGTATTCTGTACGCTATTACAGCTGATTTATACTCATCTCTTATACTTTTTTTCTTATTATGTATTAATGTCCACTTTTTGCTACTATGGCTAACTGGGATGGGTTAACTACAGGTTACCACCCTTTTCTAGCCAGGGTGGGACTAAGGATTTTATTTAATGATTTATCACTAAATAAATTCCTATTGCCCAGGCGGGAATGGGACTCACCACTCTAGGTTTACTTTGTGAGAGTAAGGCCAATGCTTTAAATCAAAAAGTTAACCAGAGTCCCCAAATCTTATATTTTTATCAGTATTGACAAGGCCCACCTCCCAAGTGGGATTTTAGATATCTAGCAGCATGGGATAAGCCACGAACAAGTAGATCATATTTAATATTTCCATATACAAGTAGAGGGGCTCAGGTTAGCCATGTGAGTTAAAGCGTCGACCTTTATCTCACATGGTAAACCTAGAGTGGCGAGTTCGATTCTTGCCTGGGCAAAGGAAATTATGTAGTGACGAAATTCATTAAATAACGTCCTAAAATCCCACCCTGGCCAGAAAAGGGTGGTAACCTGTAGATAACCCGTCCCGATTAGCCTAAGTTGCAAAAAGTGGACGTTAATAAATAATAATAATATACAAGTAGATCTAAGTTCACGCATAAATCAAGCAAAAATTATTAAGAAGTTTTATTTTAAATCTGTCCTTCTACCACTTTAAGTACAATCACTATTTCGGGGTTAATTTAAAGAATTATAAAATACATTTTAAATAAAGCAAAGGGGGCTCAAGTTGGCCATGTAAGTTAAAGCGTTGGTCTTAATCTTGTGTGGTAAACCTAGAGAGGCGGGTTCGATTCCCGCCCTGGGCATTAGAAATTTATTTAGTTACTGAGTCATTAAATAAATTCCTTATTTACACCCTGGCTAGAAAAGAGTGGTAACCTGTAGATAACCCGTCCTGATTAGCCATAGCAGCATAAAGTGGACGTAAATAAATAAATAAAGCAAAGGGGCCAGCAACATGGCCCAAAAAAAATCAAGCAAATTTTAAGTAGTATTGAATGACAAATATAAAAATTGCTTGATATGGTATTATTAAGATATACAAATACTTACTGTTTTAAAATATCCTCCAAATGAAAAACTTTCACATCAAACAGTTTACCAGGCACTGAAAAAAAAAAGAATAGGTTACTCATATAAAAACTTGTCTGCCACACAGTGGCTGTCCAAACTAAACCAGATTTCTCTCATACTGGTTTGATGCACATGACAATCTCCTCTCATCTATATAAGTTAAATACGGGTATGTGACTTGCTATTTCTAAGTAAAAATTTGATTAGTAGAAGTAGGTGTTTACTAATGTTGAATGAAATGGTTAAAAGATCGAGTATGGATAGATAAAATAAATATTTTTAAGTTAAGAACAAAAAATCTGAATTTATAACATCATGATTATGATTATGTCTCTCATATATTAAAGGTCCATTTAAAATCATATTTGTTATTTAAGCTTGAAATTAGACGTTTCATAAGATATGTGCTCCTTGCTAAAGTACAATGACTAAAAGTGAGGTTTATTGAAGTCTGAAATCAAAAAAATGCAAATACCTCAGTTAATATTCTAACAAAAGAAAAAGTGTATAGAATAATATTTCAAGAAAATTAAATTTGTAATAAGATTGGTTATATAATATTATTCAATCTCTCCTCCAGGTCTGATTTCAGCTGTTAATGAACTTAATATTTAGTTTAACATGAAACAATCACGTTTGGTGATGATCAAACAAAAATTGCAACCTCCAAAGTGGCAACAGTCAAGTAAAATTTCTTATAACATTTTGAATGGACCTCATATTTGTCATCATATATAGGACTGATTTGAGAAAATGTTTCGAAAATCATGTCATGAGTACTACCTCAATAGTTGACTTCGCTTAAAAGAAATCTGATAATACAAACTTGAGAATTTGATTTGCTCACTTCATTTTATCATGTAAAATTTTAAAATAAGATCAGATTTTATTTCGACACTGATTCTTAAATACTTTTGGTGACTGTTAATGAAGTAACAGACTAAAAGAACAATACTCCAAAACTAAAAGAACATGTTCAGAACAACAATATTGCAAAAGAAAAATTCTTTAATGTAATCTTTGAAAAGATACATTCTCTTTTCAAATAATTAAATTAACCATTATTTATTGGGGGTGCATTCTGCCCTTTAAATCAATAAAACACGTTATAAACACATACTCCCATTAGATATACAACGGGAACTTAACAAGATCTTAATGAAATAAATATAATTTTCCAAAACTGAAAGCCAGAACTGAGAAATTTTTAATTTTCAAAATTACCCTCATCACTAAACTCTCACTATTCCTGGCCCAATTTCAGCCAGTAACAAATATATTTAATGTTGCCAGAAAAGTATAAATGACTGTGGTAAAGTTTATGTGGGACAGACAGGTAAGAAGACTGCTACAAGAGTCAACCAACACATGGCTGATCTAAAACATAACAAAACAAAGACATCCGCCATAACTAGACATGCAAGTATTTGTTCACACCAAATTAAATTCGATGAGACAAAAGCTCTACACAGAGAAGACCACCTTGGTAAAAGATTAGTCCTGGAAGTTCTCGAAATTAACAAGAGAACAAATACAATAAACGGCGTGGACGGTGTCATACTCTCTGAAACGTGGAAAGCCATATTAAAATAAAATCCAAAACATATGATTGAATGAAGTAGCTATTCAATTTAAATTTATTGCCTGACAAGATGGACGCATTTCCATAGAAAATTTGCATAACAAAAATTCAAATGGCTGGAGCAGATAGCTGAACTCCTCACAATGAAAATACTTCCCAGCGATGCAGACTCAAAAATAGAAAAAGTATAAATAATGAGAATAGTATAGATAAAATAACCATTTTCAAGTTAGAACATATAATCTTAATTGATGACATCACACAACGAATACGCATGTATCTCGCATAGTAAAGGTCTCTTGAAAGCAATATTTGGTACATGTTCTTAGAATAACGTGGTTCAAGATATAACGGCTGGAAACTAAAGAATCCAAATATCTACGTTAATATTCATGATAAAAAAAATGACAACAATATTCATGTATATAATAATATTTATAGTACATTCAATTTGCAAAATGATTAATTCTTTCCATTTTTCAATCTGACATATTGCAACAGAGATATTTCAAATTTTCACAAATCCCCTCTTCTAACCCCCCCCCCTCCAAACTCTCACTGGTCCGATTTCAGCCATTAACAAACTTGAACTTTATTTTAACATAAAATGATTAAATATCATCAAGTTTGGTAACGATGAAATAAATATTGTGACCGTTAGAGCATTAACTGACAAATATATATAAATATAATTTTGAACGGACCTCATTTTTGCCATCTCCTGGGTAGGATTCATGGACATTTAAAGAACTTTTTTGAAAATTGCATCATGCGTATTGCCTGAATAGCTGATTTTCTTTCAGGGAAATCTGCCAAAATGTTAAATTGGCCTGGAGAGCTATATACCTGGTTATTTATTATATAGAGCAAATATTAGTTTTCAAAAGTGTTGGCAGCACTGATTATTTCCCAGAGTTGATGGATAATTTTTGTATTTTTTTTTTTTTTTTTTATTTTTTTTTTTTTTAGAAAAAAGAATAAAATAATGAATAAAAAGTCCGTCACGCAGGGGCTGCGTAAACTAAGCAGATTTCCCAAGTGAAGTTTTACAATAGAGAAATCTGCATACTGGTAACACAATACCACCCTGATTAAATACAAACGGTAATGAGAAATCTTTCAGTTAATTAAAATAAATTCCCAACTGAAACGGCTTCTGAATTGTAAGAATAATTTATATTTTAATAACTCAAATTTTAATAGTCCAAGAACTGAAGAAGGGGGCAGAACGTATTTGCATAAATCTCACAAAGTAACGCAGGTAAGGTAAGGTTAGAAACGACAGGTAAGGTTAGAAGAAGCTTCCACCTGAGCCGAGAAATGACGGAAATGGCCGACCTAATCCGAACTATACCCGACCACAGACTTCATAAAAATGCAAATATCTCGGTTAATATTCAAGATAGATAATAAATGTATACAACAATATTTATAGTAAATTTAATTTGCAATAAGATTGATTCTGTACAATTTTTCGGTATAGTAACGGAGATATTTCGAATTTTCGAAAATCCACTGGTCTGATTTCAACCATAAACGAACTTGATCTTTCTTTTTACATAAAATGACTAAATATCGAGTTTGGTACCGATCAAACAAAAATTGCGACTGCTAGAGCGGCAACAGACAAATATATATATATATATATATATATATATATATATATATATATATATATAGTTTTGAATGGACTTCATTTTCGTCATCTACTAGGTAGGATCGATGGACATTTGAAGAAAAATTTCGAAAATTCCGTCATGAGTACAACCTCAATAGCTGATTTCCCGTAAGGGAAATCTGCTATAATCTATATGAATGTGTACTGTGATTTACTAACCTGTAATAACTGGGCAGTTGTTGAAGTATGCTGAGAGAGAGCTAGTGTCAGCCGTTGCAGACATGAGAATGAGCCGGAGAGATCGGAACTTGGCTAGAGCTTCTCGCAGTACGATCAGAACGAAATCACTCAGCCTGTCTCTCTCGTGGACCTCATCAACGATAACGTGGCTCACTGTTGCCAGCACTGATTCACCAGTCATCAGGGTACGTAGCAACACACCATTAGTACAGTACATTAACACTGTGTATGGTGACACTCTAAAACAACAATGAAATAAAAATAAGAAAATGTCAAAAGCAAATAATAATAATAATATTGTCTTCCATTATTTTTTAATGTAACCATTTTTTTGGCATATTTCATTGTCAACTCTGCAGTGTGTGTGTGTGTGTGTGTGTGTTAGAAGATTTCCCTTAGGAGACATCAGCTATTGAGGTAGTACTCATGATGTGATTTTTGAAAATTATCCTCAAAAATACATTGATCCTACCTAGATGATGACGAAAATATACAGTCCGCCATGTAGGGGCTGTGTAAATTAAGCAGATTTCCCATGTGAAGGTTTACAATAGATAAATATACATACAGGTAACACTATTGTGTATGTTAAGTGAATAAATACAAACGGTAATTAGAAATCTTTCAGTCAATTTACAATTCAAGTTAATAATCTATACAATGTAAAGCGGCTGAATTTTAAAGGAACAGGCCAGCCAACCTTGTAGCGCTGAATAGATAGATAGACCGGAAAGACAAACAATTAACGAAATATGTCTGAATATAACATATTAATTTTATTGAAAACTAAATCAAAGAACAAAAGAGGGGGGGGTATCAACAGTACGTATTTGCATATATCACAAAAAGTAAAAGTTCAATGAAGACAATGTTAGGTATTTAATCTTGCAATGAAGTGGTTCATGATATACCAGCTTATTATTAATGACACTAACAGGAGTCGGGGTTTACTGAATGCGGAAAACTATAAAATCCAAATATCTCGGGTTAATACTCATTAAACGGAAAATATATATAGAACCATATTCATAGTAAATTTAATTTGCAATAAGATTGTTTTTATACAAGTTTTCGATCCGACGTAAAGTAACAGAGATATTTCGAAATTATTCCCTTCTAAACCCACCCCCCTCCTCCTCCTCCTCCTGTCCGCTCTATATATATAATTGTGTAAATGTTTTTGACCAGGTTATGATTACATTTTCAATAACATTGGTTCTATAAAGACTTTTGGTGAGACGTATAATAATGGAGATATTTCAAGATTCCCTCCTCTAAACCCATGTCTGATGACAGCCGTTTACAAACTTGATCTTTCAGTTTCATTAAATCCTTATTTATCGAGTTTGGTAACGATTTAACAAAAATTGTGACTGCTAGAGCGGTGGCAGGCATATATATATATATATATATATATATATATATATATATATATATATATATATGGCCAATTCTGGTCATTCTTATCAGGATAAAAGATAAAATAAGAAGTTTGGTTTCAATATTTCAACATTTTCACCATCTAAAGAGCAAACAGAAAAATAAGATATATATATATATATATATATATATATATATATATATATATATATATATATATATATATATATATATATATATAATTAATTGAAGTTTTAAAATTCAAATGGATATGGGTATATTTTTGGATGCTAATTTAATGCAGTAGAAGATTTCAAGGAATTATTACAAAATTTTGTCAAGTGTGCTAGTATTGCTACTTTTTCTGAATAAACACGACTAGAATTAACTGTATAGTAAAAACTATATAATGTGATACTTTAAAATAAAAATGAGTGACTCACTTTCCTTCGAGCCTGATTTGATAGCCAACAGATTGTCCGACTTTATCCCCTCTCTCAATGGCAACCCTCTCAGCAACGGAGACTGCAGATATCCTCCTCGGCTGGGCGCAAATAATGCGGCAAGGACGGCTCGTCTTCTCATGCCAATCAAGCAGGAACTGCGGGATCTACAACGATTGATGAACAAATGGTTGATACATTATTTCATTGAACATAACGAAATGGTAAATAAATATATTGTAACAAATCTGAGAGAGCATTAGATATTCCAGTAATAAATGGGCTTAGATTTTACATTTTGGAGAAAGCTCATTTGGAATATCACTTATGAGTTGTTAAAAGTGGAGTTTTTACCTGAAACAGTTTTGTCCAATTTCGAGTTGTCCCCATGAGGTCATTTTTGTAGTTAACTTTATTACTGTTTTATAACCGACCATTACCATTCACATTTCTTGAAGCCGAGACACAAAACATTTTGAGAGATGTAAGAGTCATTTTGAGCATATGTCAAAGGACACTTGGGCTGAAGGTATATACCCCAAAGACGAACTATGGGCACCTGTGGGACATTGTCGCAGAGCGAGGATGAGGGCTAAAGAAAGATTGGCTTAATGTAAAATTAAGCTGCAGGATGAAGAAATGTAATTTGTCGTTTTACAGAAAAATAGACAACAGTTGTTCCATTTTCAATGAAACATCAAAGAAAAACGTTAAAAAACCCCAATTTCCCCAAGCACATCTCTATTCTGCCAAGAGGCCTCCTATGGTGCTGCCAACTCTGGGCTACCCCTAGGAACCACCAGCTAAGCCTTTGGTCGACTCTGACCAGCAGACTCCTGATGCAGTTCAGAACAAGACGGGAACAAGTTGTGAAAGGGCCTAAGCAGGCAAGCTACAGTTTCATAAGAGCACTTATTGAAAATTTAAGTACTTTGTTTTTTTTGTGTTAACATGAGCCACCAACATGACTGAGTCCTCAGGCCAAGGCTGGGGAGAGAGGTCAGAGACGGAAGAAATAAGGAGAAAAGAGAAGAAATAACCAACAGGAAGAAAAGGAGCCAGCCACAATAACCCAGCATATTTCAACATCAGCAGTCAGCATTCAATATTGTAATTTCAATTCATTCTATATACCATTAAGTATCAGTTCCAATAGCCTTATTTATTTTATCATAGCTTTCACATTTATACAGTCCACCCTCATAAAACAAGCCCCACAGTGAAGAAGAGGTAATATTTATTTCCAAATGAATTACCCACACACAATACAACTGTAAATAATCACTTGCAGTAACAATTTTCATTTACTAGACAAAAACGAATAATAAATATCGTGGGATACACTCGGCGAGTCTCTACAGGAGTATATCTGTGGATTTCAACAGTCAGAATGTTGCAATCTTATGTGGGCACTTCCTCATACATCTCAGACATCAGATTAAATGAACAAAATGCTTTGATGCACTTAATTTAAAATGATTTTGTTTGAAAAGAAGATACGATATCTCCATCAGGATCAGAAAATGCAAAGAACACAATTTATAGATTTATTTGTTTGTTTGGTGTCACACAATTTGTAGTGATTTACAGCCTTCATCAAATAAACCAAATGGTAAAAAATACTCCAAATTGTTGAATATAGTAAATACAAAGTTATAGTTGCTGCTGGGTGACATCACTAATGGAAAATAAAATAAGAACTAATTACATAAAAACCATTAAAACAGAGAAAATTATTGAACGGGAAAAGTCATGAAAAGTAAATAGAAATAGAACAAAAATAATTAACAAAAGACAAAATAACGAAAGAAAAGCGTAATGTTAAATTTGAAAACAAAAATTATTTTACAAAAGTCAATAAAACTATGATTAGTAATAATTTATAATAAATAAACAAAAATTTATTTAAAAGTTTGTAAAATCTTACACAGCATTCAGAATCACACACGTACTCACCCACACAAGGTAGCACAAAATGTAATTTTGCATTACATTTGGTATTACATTGTGTTGGAAATAAACCTTTATGGCTATACTTCTCTGGAAATAAGAAGGTTGGGTATTATACAAGTTTGTATGTATGTATTTGTTTTAAATATAATAAGCATCCAGATATGTACTTTTGTTATTTAAAATGTTGTCCAAATTGTAAGATAGGTCTATGCTATGTCGTCTTCTGCAGTCAGTAAGTGTTTTATAGTGAGTAGTCTATTACACAGGGGACAAGTTGGTGCTTCAGATTTTGCCATAAGGTACAATTTATAGAGCTCTTGATGAAAACAAAAATGGTTTAGTACACATTTTAGCAGATTTCCCTTTCTTCATTAGAAATATAAATTTCCATTATAAATTCCAGAGAAGAACTGAAGTTTAGAAAGTCGACTTCTGCACCAACAGAAACTTTATTCTCCATAACTAAGACCTGCCAAGTTTCATTTTGAAATTTTCAAAATTCTTGTCAAAAAGGAGGGTAAGAAAGGAGTTTGAAACACTGTATATTTTTTCTATTTTATTATATTACATATATATAAATATGTGATAAATATACCTGCGTAGTTTTGCCAGAGCCTGTTTCTCCAGAAATAATAGTGACTTGGTTTTCAGCAACAGTCTGTATGATAGTTTCCTGCAGAGCAGCGACAGGGAGGGAAGCTTTGAACTGGGCATATGCCTTGCTGTTAGATGGAGGTGGGATTTGTGGAGTACCTCCCGTCATCCTTCCTAGTGCTCGAGAATTTTCTTTACCTGAACCACAATTGATTAAATGTAGAAGCATAAAAAAAAAAAAATAATAATAATAATAAAAATAATGGCATGGGTCACCCCATAAGTTCCTTTTCACAAATTTTAATGATTTAAATAAACAAAACTTTGATTGCATTTAATTTAGAAGTCATTTAAAACTATTTCTTTTGAAAGTGAAACACAATACCTCTGTTCCAATACATTGAATCAAAATATGTCATAGAACAACTAATAGATCTTAATCAAGCAATTAACCCGAAAAAAAGGAATTAACAATTCATGGGTTTTATTAACAGTTCATGCATATTTTATTATTTATAGATTTACCTAGTAGAAGTATCTCAAACCAATAGATTATGATATTCCATTGATCTACCCCATACTCAACTATGAGAATATTTTATGGATTAATATCATAGAATTAGATTGCCTCATCCTATGGATCTATTCTGTAGAATTATCTTAAGCCATTAGAGTATTTTATGAATTTATACGATTAAATTACTTTAAAACATTAGTTTTTGATGTTCAATGGATTTACCACAATGAATTAGATTATCATATGTTATGGGTCTATACCATAGATTTTATCCTAAACCATTAGAATATTCTATGGGTTTATACCATAGAATTATCCTCAACCATTAGAATAGTCTCTGGAATATGCTGGATGGTAGAGGAACCAATTGATAAGGATCAATAAGAAGGCCAAGTCCTCTACTGTTTTAGGATATCGATTTTATCCTAAACCATTAGCATATTCTATGGGTCTATACCATAGATTTTATCCTAAACCATTAGAATATTCTATGGGTCTACACCATAGATTTTATCCTAAACCATTAGAATATTCTATGGGTCTACACCATAGATTTTATCCTAAACCATTAGAATATTCTATGGGTCTACACCATAGATTTTATCCTAAACCATTAGCATATTCTATGGGTTCATACCATAGAATAATCTTAGAATGATTAGAATATTCTATGTGTCTACCATTAATAGATTTTGATCCTCAATGGATTTACTATTAAAATTAGATTATCATATCCTATGGGTCCATACAATAGAATTATCTTATACCATTAGGATATCGTAAGGGTCTATACCATAGCATTATCTTAAACCATTAGATTTTCACCCTCAATGGATTTACTATTAAAATTAGATTATCATATCGTAAGGCTCTATACCATGGAATTATCTTATACTATTATCATATCGTAAGTGTCTATACCATGGAATTATCTTAGACTATTATCATATTGTAAGGGTCTATACCAAGGAATTATCTTAGACTATTATCATATTATAAGGGTCTATACCATGGAATTATCTTAGACTATTATCATATTGTAAGGGTCTATACCATGGAATTATCTTAGACTATTATCATATTATAAGGGTCTATACCATGGAATTATCTTAGACTATTATCATATTGTAAGGGTCTATACCATGGAATTATCTTAGACTATTATCATATTATAAGGGTCTATACCATGGAATTATCTTAGACTATTATCATATTATAAGGGTCTATACCATGGAATTATCTTAGACTATTATCATATTGTAAGGGTCTATACCATGGAATTATCTTAGACTATTATCATATTATAAGGGTCTATATCATGGAATTATCCTAGACTATTATCATATTGTAACCCTTAGAATGGTGAAATTTCATTTCTAGGATTTGCTATCAGACCAATTTTAAACCTTCCCTTTTTATCAAAGTCGACTAAGCGGGAGGGGAGGTTTAAGGGAGGGCAAAACCACAAATGTTTCCATATGTATTAAATATACTATTATTTTTTATGGACACATTTTTGTTTATAATATAAAGACCTAGAAATAATGTTCTATAACATAATCTAAACTATCAGGTTGTAATACGCTAAGAATTGATCCCATAGCATAATAATAAATGAATAAATTTTGATACTCTGCAAATACATCTCATAGAATTATCATATCACATTAGATTTTGATATACTATGGGTTTATCCCCATAGTATGGTGGGTTGGATGAAGTGGAGGGGCATGTCCAAACCGAGGTGGTTGGATGACTTCAGAATGGACTAGCTAGTGGCTGGGGTCTGGATTGCTGGAAGGCCCAGGTCCTAAAAGAGCTGTAGTGTCTGGAAGCAACTAAGAAGTACGAGATATACTATATATTTTATGCAGTAAAATCATTGTTCTTCCTTCATTTCTAGATAAGTGGCCTTAGACCACAGGTGGGATGGGGAATTATTAGTCATAGGTTTTCTGCCATACAGGGAGAAGCTAAATGCTGCTTCTAAACAAGGAACTAGTTTGTGAAATGAACCAGGTGCAAGGTTGCTATATACGAACCAATGACCCTGACTTCCTTTCTGGAGATAATAATCTCCAGCTGTTATTAACCACATACTAGAGCCTCTTTCCTTTCTCTTTTCAATGACCTTCTACCTACTTCATCATTACATAGATGATATCAAATTTAATTTATAAGAAAAGAAAAGAACTCTCTTAAAAAATATCTTTAATTTAGACACATTCAAGATCTTAAAACGTTATATTCAAACTGTGGGGACAAAATATTATACTAAACTAAGGGAGGTAAAAAGAAACAAACAAAAGAATTGCAAAGCATTTGGAAAATAAAGTTTATATATATATATATATATATATATATATAGTACTAGAAATAGGGCTTCTAGACTTCCTTAATTCAAATGACAACCACCATTTTAGAAGAATTCCCCTAAAAGGAACCAGCTATTGAGATTGTACTCATGATACAATTTTTGAGTGCGTGCACGCATGAGTACATGAGTGTGTGTGTGTGACTGTGGGTAGATACATATTAACATGTACTTTACATATATGTTTGGACTAATGGTTACAATTTTTCTAAAGTTGTTATGAAATTCAATATTTAAACGTTTTATGTAAAATTAAATATCTAGTAAATAGGAAAATTTGAAATATCTCTGTAATTCCCTACGTCGCATTAAAAAAATTGTACAGAACCAGTATTTTTGCAAATTTAACATACTATAATTGTCACTAAGTATATACATTTTTTCTCTATCTTGAACACTAACCGATATATTCTTGCATTTTTTTAAATTTTCCTTCAGCAATCTCCCTCTTTTATCATCGCACTTCAACAATAAGCCAATATGTCATGAAATGTCTTACTTATTTCCAGCTTAAATATCAAAATATTGTTTAAGTAAGAATAAGAAGCCGGAATAAGAAAGTGTGAATAGAAGTCAAATTGTAGCCTACAAAAAAGAAATACTGCTGGTGATAGGACTAGAATTTGTCTAAAGCCGTTAACCGGGGAGTGGGAATGTTAGACCAATCTGACCCAGCAACATCTTTGGAGTGCTCTTGAAATTATATTCCTTTACTTCTGAACTTGTCCACCAGTCTACCTTCAAACTAAGTTCTGCTGGTCAGCTGGCAATATTTAATTGTTCTTTATTACAGGAACATGGTGTGTTATTTTCTCCCAAAATTATTCGTGGGTCTTTCTGACCCAACATTCCTACTAACGTGAAATTTTATAAACATGGCTAGCAAATCTAAACAGTATTATAATGTTAATGATCCCTAAGATATTGAATTAATACACGCGATTTTAGAAGAAAATGATTGTTTATCAGGTGATGAAGAAGTTGGATATTCTTCTACTGAATTACTAGCACAAAAATTGGCCAAGTACGAATCTCGACAAAGAGGCAGACTGGACCACAAAAAAGAGGGTGTTGCATTCACTCTAAGGACAATAAGTCAACCCATTTTTGTAAGAAATGCTTCAGCTACATTTGTCTGATCATGCGGACATATATTGCAAATATTGTACTGAGTAGAAGGAATTTATATTTTTTCATTTTGTATATTATACCTATTAATTTTTTCAGTTTTTGAACATCAAAAAAAATAAGATTGATGTTTATAATTAATTTATAGTTCAATACTAATCGAATGAGACATTTAATTAATAAAAATAAAATAATGTGAATTATGTGTGCTTTAAATGGCCCTTAATGAATGTCTAGCGGCTCAATTTGACTAAACGTTCTCACTAATATGACGATTTTTCACGTTCCCACTCTCGGGTCATTAAACCTTAATGGCATCCATAAAATGTATTCAGAGTTAAAACACACTGTTTGAAGAGGAGAATTAGAGGAAAACTAAATAAATTTGACAAGTTATTACCATCTTGATACAAGTCTTTGCATCTTTCAGCTGGAGGTAAACAATCTTGCCTTTCTCTTGTTGTGACTGGGTGCTTTGTAAGCATACTCATCATAAGAGTCCGTGATGCAGGAGTCAAACTCATTGATGCATCTTTTTCCATAATAGCGGAAGCCTCCCGTTTGTAGATTGTAAGATATCGGCCACTCCCTTTACTAAAAAAAAAAAAAAAGGTGGGTCATAATACAAATCAATCCATTAGGAACTAAACAATCTCTTGAGTAGAAAAGAATAACCAACCCTCTGCTCTTTGATTTAAGCCCATACTTTCGAGCTTCATTGTGAATATAGGCCCTTTCCTTAGCAGTAAAAGAGCTGGGGTACTCCCATTCTAGACAAAACAAAGCATGAGTGTTAAACACAATCAGAAAATACAAATGAATACAAAATAAAGGGGCATGGTATGAACCTTTCAGCTCTTCTGAATTTAAAAACTTTTTAATTGTAACATCGACGCATATTTTCACAGCTTCTCCTACATTTACAGGCGGTTGATTTAATCTTTTTTTCCTCGGCATTTTAATTTAAAAACTACACGTAAACCAAAACAAATAGCTGCAGCAAGACATAAGTAAAGAGGTTAAAAACTGTTATAGAAGTATCGATTGTTACCTCTACTTATCAATATTTAATATTAAGATATCATGATATAATATTTTAAGATATACTTCTGAAATGTAGTTAAAAAAATACTTGATCACATAAAATATTGCATAATTTTTTAAATTAGTAATATACAATTCATTCTTATCAGTAAAATATAAAGTAGATTATGGGAAATTTGATTAAATTGAATTATCAGTTGCTAAAGGCTCATTAAACCTATAAAAGACTGAAACTATTGTATTTTAATTTAATTTATATTAAATTTATGAATAGTTTTATATTTATTCCTTATATTTCCTTTATGTCATATGAAACATCGATTTATGATTATCGATATGAGCGGGAGGTTTCAGCTGGCAACCTGTTTGATTTGTGAACTTGGAGATAAGTGATAAAAGCTGTTAAGAGTTGCTGTGCCTGCTTGCCTTGATTTGCCAATTGACAGCCAGTCCCTCTAGGCTCTAGGCAGATTCTTCTTCTAGCATTTCCTTCTATTGCCTATGTTTAATAATGGCTGTTATAATTTATTTTTACGTCCCCTCTGGCTGCTATGATTCCAAAGACTGAAATATTTATTTTTATTCCTCATTTATTTCTTTTGGGAGAAATGTTAAAGTATTGCTCAATATTGATTTTTTTTAAGTGTATGTAAAATCGATCTTGCCAGTTTAATTTAATGGTGTTACTAGTTTTCTGATACATATAATAAGTGAAGTTTATTCTGAGTATGCTTTATTATGGAGGATAAATCTGATGAAAATTCTGTGGATTCTGAATATGATGAGTGTTTAGCAATTTCTGATGTTGATGTCCCTTCTCCTGTTCTACCTCTCCATGCAAACAATGTCAGGGGCTACGATTTTAGGTAATTTAATATCTTCATCCTCTATTTTCTTACAAATTTATTCAAAATATTATATTGTGCCGCCACTTAAAGTTATGTGTTACAATCAGATCTATAAAATCACACTAATTAATTAATTTGTTTATTATTTGTAAGTGAACAGAAGAGTTACTATTAACGTTTATTTTTCTTGATATTTATAGTTGGATTCATAAAGTGCCACTGAAGTTTAAATCGCCGCAAAGAAGGGTTTTCATTCATGGCCAGGATATCAACTTGGATATGATTGATTATGAAAGGAGTGTTACTACTCATATTTTACACCCTAATCTGTAAGCCTAAAATACTTTTTTTTTCTTAGTTTTTTACCGTTATATTTCATTTATATTGTAAATTAATAATTAATTTATTTTTGAAGTTATACTATACAGTTGAGGCATGGAGACTTTGTGTGGAATGTGAAAAAGCGTTATAGTCAGATTTATCATTTGCACCAGCAATTGCGATTATTCAGGTATTTTTTTTTAAATGTATTTTTGTGTTAGAATTAAGAGAAAAAAAAATCATATACGTGTTATTATTTTTATACTTCTTTACAAAAGACATTGTTTTGTCGGGTAATAATGTCATTCTGCAGAATCAGCTATCAATAAAACATTATTTATTTTAAGTTTTCTTCGAGGACTTTATTATGGTCATTTCAATAGATTTATTAGCTTTGATTCGTTATCCCTCTCTAATGGTTGTTTACATTTACTAAAATAAAGTATGAGTCTTAAGGTATTTTTATTAATATTTAAAGCTATAGTATTATTGAAAAAAAATTTTTTTTATATGTTCACCAAAATTCATTGTTAAATTCAATTAATTATTTTATTTATGAGAAAATCACCTCCTTTACAACTCGAAAATGCTGTTATATGGGTTACCTTTATTACGAGAATAAGAAATAATGTACTTAAACTAGTTCAATTAATGTGGGATAAAAAGAAATAAAGTGTACTTCTGACTTTTTTTTTTTTATCTCTGTTTAAGCTTCATTTTTATTTTTTATTTGAATGCTTATTAGCAGATTTCCCTTGGGGAAATCCGCCATTGAGGTCATATTCATGATGACATGACTTTAAAAAAAAAATCCACTACTATCCATTGAACCTACCTAGGAGTGGGCAAAAATGAGGTACATTCAAAATCATTTATATATATATATATATATATATGTTACTGCTCTAGTGGTTGCAATTTTGGTTTAATCGTCACCAAACACAATATTTAAATGTTCTATGTAAAACTACAGATCAAGTTCGTTAACTACTTAAATCAGACTAGAGGAAGGGGGGGGGGTTAAGAGAGGGTGGAATTTCGGAAATTCAAAATGTCCCCATTATTATAACTCATGTTGAAAAAGTGTAACTAATCTTATTGCAAATTTAATGTTTTGTAAAAGTTGTTATATACAAATTTTCTCTACTTCAAAAATAACACGAGATATTGGTATTATTTATATTTCTGCCTTCGGCAAACCCCCACTTTTTTTGTCACTCCACTTCTAAAATAAGGGAATATATCATGAAACATCTTATTCCAAGCATAAACACCAAATATTGTTTTCAACGGTCCTTTATTATGTGAAATACATGAAAATAGTTAGTGTGACGACACCATCAATTAAGATTTTATTGATTGCCCACATCTACTGACTTGAAATAGAGAATATATACTGAGATGAGATCAGTAGTGTGTCAGTCCAACATGTGGGAAATCTGCTTAATTTACTCAGCCCCTGCACCACCAAATTTATATTTTTGCATGTATCCTTTCCCATTTTAGGAATTATATATTAAATATACTTACATTTTTGCAGTGTAGGTATAGTCATTTAATATCTTTTAATGAACATGCTTGAGTATCTCTTGAAGATGAAAATGAAATTTAGTTATTTATCTGTCATTTGTACAATATTAGCATTGAGGATGAGTAGTTAATGGGCGAGCAGAAACATTACGGAGGAGATCTTGTTGGGAGACAATGAGCTCTAAAATGTACTTAAGAAGCTGTTTATTATGAAATAAACAAAAAGAGTCCTAAGTGCTTCTTAATCATTTGCTGGTCGTTTGAATGACTTGCACGGAGGGAATACAATTAAAAGGCCGACTCTGCTAATTGAGCCTCATTACTCATAGTTGAGTGCTTATGAATAAATCATTTGAGCATTGTTTCTTTCCCTATTTGCAAATATGTCTCTTCCTTTCTCATTTAAGTAAATATTTTGATTACATTTACATTAGCATCAGTTCAGATTTACTTTCTCTAAATATGATTTCTGCTATCTGAGAAACTTTCACTTGATAAGATTAGGCATCTATTTAGATTTTAGTGGATTGTAAATCACAACAAACTTTTAGCAAATTTCCCTTAAGGAAAGTTAGCTGTTGAGGGCGTGCTCATAATTTTGGAAACATTTCTTCAAATGCCCATTGATCTTATCCAGGAGATGACGAAAATGAGGTCTGTTCAAAATTATATATATATATATATATATATATATATATATATATATATACAGGGTGTCCCCAAACCAAACGGCCAAACTTCAGGTATCGATAGAAGATCGAAAAACTAGGAAAAAAAGTCCTCTGGCATATGCCTCGTTTTCGCTTCGTTTTTGAGAAAGTCACAAAAAACTGAAAATAGTTGTGCAAAAAGTGTATTTTTTTTTTTTAATAATTTATTTAAATTACAAAAAACTATTGGCTTTTTGAGTAAGCTTAATTTTTTAATTTACGAGGAGTAAATTTAGAAAATATGAATATTCTCACGCTTTCCTTATCAATAAAACGTCTAGGTTGAGTGTTTAAACTTAAAAAGAAAGGATTAAAATGTTTACTATCATTTTAATCCTTTTTGGGGGGAATCCAGCCTCGCATTCTCACATTAGTGGTGTTGCTAGTACTGTTCAGTGAAGTCAACAAATATGGCTAGATTTACCAACGCTGAATACGCGGACATAGTCTACGTCTACGGATTCTGCGTTGGCAATGCACGTCAGGCAGTTCGGGAATATCGCAGACGGTTTCCTGACCGAGAAACCCCACACAGAGGTGTTTTTACCATCACTTTCAGAAGGCTTCGAGAGACTGGGTCCTTCTCATGTAATCGTCATGGAAACCGTATGCAGGCTCCGATGGAAGCCGACCTGAGGCGGAGGGAGAGGATACTGAGGCACTTCAATACCAACCCTGGCACAAGTGTCCGGAGAGCTGCTTCAGTTCTAAGCATACCAAAGACAACCATTTGGTGCACATTAAGGGCTGACCGCAGGCATGCTTACCATGTACAAAAGGTACAAAATTTAATACCCGCTGATTATCCCCGCCGATTAAATTTTTGTAATTGGTACAAAGAACAATTGCAAAACGATGTAAACTTAAGTTCGAAAGTAATCTGGACGGACGAAGCGACTTTTACACGTGCGAGCATATTCAATCAAAGAAACTACCACCTTTGGGCACATGAAAATCCCCGCGCTGTTAGAGAATTTCACTACCAGCATGAGTTTTCTGTAAACGTATGGGTCGGTCTTTGTTATAATCGCATAATAGGTCCCGTATTTTTACCTGCTCGATTTGACGCTGAAAGTTATCATCTATTCCTGGAGAATGACTTACGGGCACTTTTGGAAGATATCCCTTTGGAAACAAGGCTTGAGAGCTGGTTTCAACTCGATGGTTGTCCTGCACATTACCGAAGGGCCGTACGAGACTGGTTGGACATCAACTGCCCAGGTCGCTGGATAGGACGAGGTGGGCCGGTGCCTTGGCCTCCCCGGTCTCCGGACCTCACGCCACTAGATTTCTTCGTGTGGGGATACGTGAAAGAAAATGTCTACCGAGAGCCCGTCCGCACAAGGGATGACCTCATCGAGCGCATCAGAATGGTTTGCAACCAGCTCACCGCAGAACAATGTTTAGATGCAGTGCGATCTGTGAGTACGCGATGTGATGCGTGTATTGCAGTGAGAGGCCAGCACTTCGAACAACATTTACTTTGACGCTTTAGAAATTAACGATGTAATTTTAGAGAAGGTAAAACCTTCAAAATTTTCAGGTTTTTTTTTCTCACTAAGGTAGACCCATATAAAAACTGAAACATTTATGTTTTCCAATTAAGAATATTTAATTATTTTATTAATTTTCTAATCTTTTTTTATGTTTTAATCTTCAGTTATTGTTCATAATGTTATCTACTTTAAATAGGTAATTTTTTTAATACTATGAATATTTGAATAAAAAAGTATTTATTATTTTTTCTTAATAAAATTTTTTTTTTTTTTTCAATTACCTTTCTGTTAGTATAAGATTAGAATACAATAATTGTATTGGGATAATATTTATTGCTAAAATTCATTCAAGGAATAAAATCCGCTCTTCCATTGGCCTTAACTAGTTTTTGCACAACTATTTTTAGTTTTTTATGATTTTCTCGAAAACGAGGCATATGCCAGAGGACTTTTTGTTTTAGTTTTTCCATCCTCTATCGATCCCTAAAGTTTGGCCGTTTGGTTTGGGGACACTCTGTATGTATATATATATTCACTTATATTTGTCTATTAATGCCCTAGCGGTCGTAATGTTTGTCTGATCCTTACCAAACTCGGTATTTATTCGTTTAATGCGTAAAGAAAGTTCAAGTTTGTTAATGGCTGAAATCGGACCAGTTTGAGGGGGGATTTTCGAAAATTCGAAATATTTAAGTTACTATAGGTCGGATCGGAAAATTGTATAGAACCAATCTTATTGCAAATTAAATTTACTATAAATATTGTTATGTCCATTTATTCTCTATCTTGAATATTAACCGAGATATTTGCATTTTTATTAAGTGTGCGCGGATAACGGACGAGATTAGATCGGGTATTGTCGATTATGTTCGGCTGTTGTCGGTTTTGATCGTGAGATTCAGCCGAAAGTTAGTTCGGCCATTTCCGCAACTGTTCGGCTCTCGTCAAATTCGTTTACAGACAGGTCTAAGCATCTACTTTGTGAGATATATGCAGTTATTAATTATAAATTACAGTACTAGATATAGTAAATAGTTTGAAATAAAGTTAATATATTATATACAAATATCTTTAAGGAATTGTGTTCCTTTCCGGTGAAGAATATGTCTATCCATCTGCTCAGCTCTAAGTGTTTGGCAGATGTATTTGTTTAGAATTCAAAAGCTGTTTCCTTGGGAACTTATTAAAATTAACTGAAAGTTTCTCATTACCGTTTGTATTTACTCAGGGCAGTGTTAAATGTTACCAGTATGCAGACTTCTCTATTGTAAAACATGGGGAATCTGCTTAGTTTACGCAGCCCTTGCATGACGGACTTTTTAAATTTCATTAAACTGTCCTTTGTCCACACTGGCTTATGAATAATTTAAGGAAGAAAAGAAGTTTGTGTTCTTTGACCTAGTATGGCTACATTTTCAAACGATATATAAGTTTTTGGATTGAGATAATATTAAATGAAGTGCATGAAAACACTGTGTTTTTTTAATTTAGTAAAAATATAAGAAACTCATTCGGTCCCCATATCAGATTTTTTTTTATTTATCAGACTTTTACAATAGAATTTATAAATGACAACTGCACAATAAGATTATAGGTATTAATTGTTGACATTTATTTTTATTTGCTGTCTGTTATTTGTGACCTTTAGCTAATTTGATTTTTTCCCATTTAAGGAATGGTAGGGGGCGGGGGAGTAGTTAAATGGAATTATTTGATTAAAATCCCTTCTGTAATAGTTATGAGAGATTTGAACTGAATTAAGGCCATGTGTTTGTTGATCTGGCATAACATTGAGAGTCAGTGTGGTCTGATTTATCTTGCTATTAAGATCCTTATCAGGGCTGGGGTATATTGATAAGCGTGGGAATGCTCCTACATTCCCCCGACCACAGCCTTACTTCCTCTTCAATCACTCAATCTTAATCACCTTTGAACGGATCTCGAGGAGTTTCCAATTTATGTTTTTTAGCAGATTTCCCTTAAGGGACTCATTAAGCGATTTTTGAAAAAAATTAAAATAGAATAGAAAAAAGTCCGTCACGTAGGGGCTGCGTTAACTAAGCAGATTTCCCAAATGCATTACGTATTAGCATTTCCCTCTCATAACATAAAAGCTCAATGAGAACAATATTTGGTAATTAGGCTTCAAATAATTTGCATCATAATATCTGATGTCGTATAAACATCATATTGTTAATACTTAAGTGATAAAAGTCACATCTTGAACGAAGATAGGGCAATGAAGGATTGAGAACTTTTATAGCCGATACCCAACCATCCTTTACTAACTTTTAATGGTTTAATTAGCTAGCCTCTACAATTTTTATTGTCTATTTTTTTTACTGGTTCAGGTATATAACAATTATTTTTAATTAAAATATCAATCTATATATATATTTACTTTAGGGCCAGTTTGAATCTACCAATTCCTACAAAATCCCATAGACATAGAAGGACGAGTTTTAAGCATGATGTTAATAAGGCTAAGAATAAAACTACAAAAATCCGAAACTTTAAGAAGGTTCCAAGGTATTTACTCCTCTATCAACAATATGAAATGCAAAAAAAAAAAAAGGAACATGTTTTATTTCCCGTTATTTGTTTTAGGTTCCCTTCTAAACCTGAAGCACTTGTACCTTTCGAGGACCTCAGCCATCGTATGCAGCAGATAGAGGAGTATTTGAGGAGCTTGTTGAAGATAAACATTTATAGAAATCACTATGAATTGGTATGTATTAACCAAAGTTATTTATGTATTACGCGGCTCTGGGTAGCCATGAGTGTTAAAGGTAATAAGTTTGTAGCGATCTCCCACAACCAAATCACTTACAAAGAATTTAGGAAGGGTTTACCAACAATCAACTCTTGACCAAATTTGAATAAATATGAATTTATTTATAATTAAAAAAATCACCTATAATTTATACAAAATTCAAAATGAGAGATAGGCACCTTTATTGTACATTTAATTGTCTATAAATATACAATTTCAAGTTAGAGGTCTGTTCTTCATGAAATTTTGTGTAGAATCAAATAATGAAATAAAAAATGGGGTTTCCATTTGAAATAAGGAAGTTAGAAGCAATAAATCATATTTCTAGTTAACATAGATCAAAATCTACTTCCAATTTGATATCCACAGAAAAAATTGAGAGAAAGCCATAGGAGTCAATTTGCTATCCCAAACAATAAAAACGTTAAGGAGTGGAAGTCTGGTCTCATGGGACATCCTATATAATACCAGATTTAGTTTGTGGTCATCTCTATCAACAGTGCATTAATTATAATAATGGATTTATTATAAGAATCCTTTCGATTTTTACTGATTCCCATTAAAACTTTGCTTAGGCAAATTTCTTTGAAGTGAGTCACCTGTCGTTTATCTACGATCTTGGTGACAAAGGGAAGGAAGGTATGGTCCAGAAGAGGACGCGCAGCTTGCATCCTGGAGCCAGTGGGTGGAATCTCTGTGGCTGCTTAAGTGGAGGCATTTGCATCAGGTTAGTCGTATGAGTAATTAAAAGTATAATTATATTTGTACTTACCATATAAGTAATTATCCACTGCTCTGTTAGTTTGTCATGTCGGGCATAATGCCCAGTTGTCAGAATTACAAATTTAGTATATCAACAATCCTAGCATAGATAGTAAGTTTTACTCACCAATACATGGGGTCTCAGGTATATTTTAATGCTATATGAAATGGTGAAAATGGTGGGCTTTTGTAATTAAAAAATCAATGTCCATCAAGCAGGGGTTGTGCAAAACTAAGCAGATTTCCCATGTAATGTTTTGCAATTGATAAATCTGCGTACTTATCATAACGGAGATATTTTGTATTCTTACCCCTCCCCCTCCCACCGGTCTGATTTCAGCCATTAATGAACTTGATCTTTAGTTTTCTATAAAATGTTTAAATATCGAGTTTGCTAACGATCAAACAAAAATTGCGACCACTAAAGTGGTAACAGACAAATATATATATACTATATATTACATGCAATATAATTTTGAACGGACCTCATTTTCATCATCTCGGTCAATAGTTTAACAAGATTGGTTCTACAGCATTCTACGATCCGGCTTATAATAACGGAAATAATTTGAATTTTCATATTGCCCCTTCCTAAACCCCGACTCCTAGTCTGATTTCGGCGGATAACAAATATGATCTTTAGTGTTGACTGAAACCGTTAAATATCGTGTATAGTATTGAAAAATAAACATTTTTGATTAAACAACAAACATCTTAATTGATGATGTCTTCACAACGTATTTGCATGTATCTCACAAAGTAAAAGTTCGATAAAAACCATATTTGGTATTTAACCTTGGAATGAGGCGATTTACTGAAAGCCGAAAACTTAAATATGGAAATATTTCGGTTTATATTCATTATACATGATTCTGAAGAATAGGAGAGACATGGATAAAAACACAGTTGTTGCTTTTCTAGATCTAGAAAAAGCTTTGGAAACAGTTAACTGGAAACTGATGTTTGACTGCTTGCGATAAATAGGAATAGATTGGAAATACAGAAGATTTGGATTTTTTACAAAAATCAGAGTACACAAGTCATTATTAATGAATGTGAAAGGAAAGCTAGAATTAAGAAACGTGCAAGATAAAGATGTTATCTGTCTCCTTTTCTGTTCAATGAAGAGGCAATGATGAAATTAAAAGAAAGAACTGAAGGCATACAGATTAACGGTAAATCCATTCATTGCATCAGATTTGCAGATGATATTGCACTGCTGGCAAAGTCCCAAGTAGAGATGAATAGAATGCTGCAAGTCCTAAAGGATGCTCTAGATCAGTTTAAACTCAAAATAAATGCTCATAAAACAAAAGTTTTGGTTGTATAGAAGAATGAAAGCCAAGGAAATATAAATATT
Source organism: Riptortus pedestris (assembly GCA_019009955.1). Lineage (NCBI taxonomy): Eukaryota > Metazoa > Arthropoda > Insecta > Hemiptera > Alydidae > Riptortus > Riptortus pedestris. Next base: position 256,067,138 of record CM032228.1, read on the forward strand.
AGAATTGTGAACATAATGCTTGAAAAAGTGAAGGAGTTTCGTTAGCTAGGGAGCATCATCACTGAACACAATGATATCCGAGCTGAAGTCGATAGAAGAATTACATTTGCTAAATAAACCTTAAAAGGCAAAGGAAGCATTTTAAATATTAATCATATAAGCATGGATACCAAAAAAATATTAGCTAAGTCTTTCGTATGGAGTGTACTGCTTTATGGGAGCAAAAGTTGGGGGGAAAAGGGGAATATAATAGCTTGGAAGGAATGGAAATGTGGATGTGGCTTAGAATCACTAGAACAGTTTGGACTAAAGAAAATCCAATATGGAAGTTCTAAATGAGGTATGTGGAAAAAAGGAGAGTGAAACTTCTTGGGTATATCATAAGGCACAACAACTTCATTACAAATATATTTGAAGGTAAGGTTCTTGGGCATAGTGGAGGATGAAGGCCTAGGAAATCCTATATTGGAGATCTTATGGATTTGGGTGAGTATAGTAATATGAAAAGAGCAGCTTCCGATAGAAATCAATGGTTACAACTACAAGAGATAGCCAGCAGCTCATGATGATATATATACATATAATTTTGAATGGACTACATTTTCATCATCTCCTGGGTAGAATCGATGCACATTTGAGAGAAAGTTTTAATAATCCCATCATGAGTACAAGCTCAAAAGCTGATTTCACTTAAGTGAATATTCTTATATTCAGTGTAACATTATTCACTTTTTGTTCCAGGTGCCATTTTATCTGTGGTGATATCTGTGGATCGTGGAGGAAAAGGTGGCTTATCGTGAAGGATAACTTTGTTGCTTACGTCCGGCCAGCCGATGGGACAGTAAGAGCTGTACTTTTGTTCGATTCTGGATTCGAAGTCTCTTCTGGCATCTTTCCAACTAATATACTTCTTATTACTAATTTATCGAGGTACATATTTTCTCTTAATGACAAACTTATTACTTGATTTGTTTTCCACGTTTTCAAAATGTTCTCAGTATTCTCATCTTGATAATTCATGTTAATGTTTTAGTTTTACCTTTTAATGAATATCTGAATTCTTGATTTATTTTATTGAGGATGCTTCCTTAATTGGCAGTGCCTATTTTTAATATTGAATTAACAGTTTTGTACTAGTATGATTGAAAAGTGATCATAAAAAAGAAGTCTGCCACGCTAGAGTGTTGTAAACGAATCATATTCAGCACGTGAAGGTGTGACACACTAGTGACTGAAGTCAAGAAAATAACAATTACTCACATATTATTTGATTTATGAAAAAATGCATAGAAGTACAATTGTAGAGCATCAATAGATTAACAACATTTGTTTCTTACCCCCAACTCATAATCATGGAGATTTTTTGAATCCTCCCCCACTATGCCTCGTTCTATTTCAGCCAATAAAAAATATGATCTTAAGTAATGACTGAACGGTTAAATATCAAGTATGGTACAGATCAAAAAAAACATTTTCATGACAAGAATGCAAAATCTTAATTGATGACGTCATCGGACAACAAATTTGCATGCATCTTGCAATAAAGGTCTCTTGAAAAGAATATTTGGTATTTAAGCTTAAAACAAAGAGATGATATAATAGCTTATTGTTAATTTGCCATGCTTAGGAGTGAGGATGATAGGATCGATGGACATTCGAGGAAATATTTTGAAAATCGTGTCATGAGTACAACTTCAATAACTGATTTCCCTTAAGGGAAATCTGCTGAAAAGTGGGCATTAATAAATAATAATAAAAATAAATGGCATATGCTACATTTTGTATGGGAATATGGACTGCCTTATGGCTGTACCTATTGCTAATCAACTCCTTGGCTCTCAATATTTGTTTGATTTTCATTATATTGTTTTGGCTGTGGTGAGGTAATGTTTTGCTCTTGTTAATGTCTATTTTTATCATAATTGTTTGTTTTTTTCCAGACAAATAGTTATAAAATGTCCGACTAGAAGAACTGCTCGAGATTGGCAATCTTATATAAAAGACAAACTGAGGAATGAAGGTATTGTTTATTTCTTGTTTTTAATGAGTTATTAAATAATCTTAGGGGCTCAGGTGCGGGTTAAGGCATTGATCTCGTGTGTTAGTCATAGAGTGGCGGGTTCGATTCCCGCCCTGTGCAGTAGAAATTTATTTAGTGAAGGACTCAATAAATAAAGTAATTTGTTTTCATTGTTTTATTGTTCTTAATCTTCAATTGGAGCTTACACGGTAATTCATCACATATTGTAAATGAAACTCGCAGTTCCTCTTTAAGTTTCCAATGCTTCTGACTTTTATATAATATCGGGTAAAAGAAATTCTTTCCGGGGCTATGATCAGATAAGATATGATTTCGATACAATTCTTTTTCGGAATCTTTTTTTTCTAATACATTAAATGGGGTCTTGAAAGAATTCTTTTATCTGGGTGACATCATCATTTAATTGAAACAACAACAACTTAGACAAAGTATTTGCGCATTCTTCAGTAGCTTGATACATATCCCAGAAATTGCTGGAATAGCAGCTAAAAACAGGAATTTTATCTTTATAATACTCGACAAAATCTTTTAGACATATCGGTAAATTTTGAATTAAGATGCTGTACCGCACGTTTAATACTTTGTCAGAACACAGAAGCAGATAATAAAAAATCCTTCATGTAGGAGCTGCGTTAACTAAGCAGATTTCCTACAAGCGTCACATATTAGCATTTATCTCAAAACATAAAAGTTCAATGAGGGCAATATTTGGTATTTAAGTTTCAAATAATGCTTCATAATATTACAGCTATATATAACATGACATGAGTAGGAGTGGAAGTTTACTCAGGGCCAAAAATTAAAAATGCAAATATCTCGGTTAATAATCAAGACAGTGACCAAAACGTACAAAACAACATTTATAGAACATTACATTTGCACATTAAATCGGTTCTATACAATTTTTCAATCTGACCCATAATAATGGAGATATTAAGAATTTTTGAATTTCCTCCCCCTATCACTGGTCAGATTTCATCCATTGACGAACTTGATCTTTAGTTTTACATGAAAGACTTATAAATCGAGTTTGTTAATGATATGCCAAATCAGCCTTTAACAAACTCCCACTCGTACTAATATCACGTAAACAATACTCTATTACATAATAAACCACTTTATTCGAATCTTAAATAACAAATATTGTTTTCATGAGTCCTTTATTATACAATACACATGCAAGTATGTTCTGTTGATAGCCCCCTCCCCCATCTTTAGTTTTTGGTTTACTAAAATTGAGTGATTGAAATAAAAATTATTCTGATTCATTATAAATTACAGCACTAGCTTTAGTAAATAGATTTCAATAAAATTAATATATTATATTCAGATATATTTCAGGAATTGTTTTTCTTTCCAATCAAGAGTATTTCTATCTATCTGTTCAGCTCTGAGAGGTTGGCTGACCAGTTTGTTTACAATTAAGATGCTTTCCGTTGGGTGGTTATTAAAATTGACTGAAAGATTTCTCATTACTGTTAGTATTTATTCTCTTGAATTTATTCATGGTGGCGGTTAATGTTACCAGTATGTAGATTTATCTGTTGTAAAACTTCATGTGGGAAATCTGTTTGGTTTACGCAGCCCCTGTGTGATGGACTTGTAGATTCCGTCTGTGGTTATTTGTTGATATAGAGGGGTACTGAGAATGTACCAGAGTTGCTTTTGCCCAGAAAAATACTGCTAACTATTGCAATTTTTGTTTGATCATTACCAAACTCGATATTTAATCGTTTTATATAAAACTACAGATTAAGTTGGTTAATAGCTGAAATCAGACCAGTTAGAGAGAGGAATTTCGAAAATTCAAAATATCTCTGGTTTTATATGTCATATCAAAAAATGTAATGTTTAATGATACTGCGATGTGTGATATTATTTGTTGAGGGTGGTATAGAGGGTTGGACAGAGGGGTGCTGGGAATGTATCAGAATTACTTTTGCCCAGAAAGATCATCTCCAGATTTATATTAGATAAATGCTAATAGGAACCTCTTTGCTGTTTTCTATATGAAATTTTAGTCACTGGAAAGTTTATGGAGTCTCTCCAATCTTTACGATAATTTCAAAAAAAATGTTCAACCATGTATTTCATTGGTCATGATCTACTCCAAACTATACAGTCGATTGAAAACTGGTCTTTTATTAATTTTGATGGCACTTCTAAAGTAAATTATAAACTTTTATGCGAAAATATCAGCAATTCCAGAATGTAGATTGCCTTGAAAATGCTTATGGAAACTAGCAGCTTTGGATGTAAGGAGCCGAATCATGACTATAATTGTGCATCACAATGTAAAAAGTCTGTCATGCAAGGGCTGGCTTAACTAAGCAGATTTCCTATGTGTTGTTATAACACTCGTGAATTCATCTCACCACATATTCTCTAATTCTATGAAAAATCCTTAAGGGAAGTCTCCTAAAATGTGGGGGGTACCGTAAACGCAGCCCCTCCCTGAGATCTTTATAATGGATAATTAAAACATTTTCTTCATTATAAAAATAATAATAATTACGTTTTCTTTTAATATAAAATAATTATTTAGGTGCTGATTTTACTCAAAGATGCCGTTATACATCTTTTGCTCCGCCGAGGGCTAATGCTCTAGGTTGCTGGCTGACAGATGGTAGCATGTACATGGCTGCAGTTGCTTCAGCTATAGACCAAGCGAAGCAGGAAATATTCATCGCTGATTGGTGGCTATCTCCCGAAATACAATTGAAAAGGCCTGCCATTGGCGAATCTTATAGGCTTGACAGAATACTTCAAAGGAAAGCTGTGAGTTACTTTTTCATTAATCTATGTTTCATTAATATTCATTTGGTTAAGCCTTAAATAAAAAGAATTAAATTAAAAACTTTGGTGTTTTAATGATTTTTGATTTAGAACCACCTTGTATTATAATGATCAAATTTATGTATGATTGGAACAGACTATGTAGAGGTTTTTAGCAGATTTTCCTTAAGGGAAATCAGCTATAGAGGTTGTACTCATGACACAATTTCCGAAAAATTTCTTCAAATGTGCATCAATCCTTCCTAGTAGATGAAGAAAATGAGTTCTGTTCAAAATTATATATACAGGGTGATTACCGAGAAACGCACGTTTTTCAAATAACGAGTACTCAGGCAATTCAGAGCAAAAAATGTATTTATGAGTGGAAAAACAGTGTACACAATATGCAGTTTCAGAATAAAATTACATCTCATCTCTAAGGTGGTCACCTTCTGCTTGGATACAGTGTTGAGGGCGTTCTTTAAAATTTTTTACGGATTTTGCCTTGCCGGTCCAGGAGGATTCTTCTTAAGCAAAGATCCAGTTGTGTTAACATTATGTATCCAACACACACATCGAACGGGTTTCAGGGAAATTTCGAATATATCTCTGTTATTATAAGTCAGATCGAAAAATTAAATATAAATTATTCTCGTACATCATAAATTGCAGCACTAGATTTAGAAAATAGTTTTCAATAAAATTAATATATTATATTCAGATATATTTCAGTAATTGTTTTTCTTTCCGGTCAGGAGTAATTCTTTCTTTCAGCTCCTAGAGGTTAGCTGACCTGTTTGTTTACAATTGGGGGTTATTGTAAATTGATTGAAAGATTCCTCATTGTCATTTGTATTTGTTCACTTAATATTCACGGTGGTGGGTAAATGTATGTAGGTTTTATCTATTGTAGAACTTGACACGGGAAGTCTGCTTAGTTTACGCAGCCCCTGCGGGATAGACTTTATCCATGCTTTATTTGCATAAAGTGGTCATTCATTTTTCGTATAAATAAAAATGATTTATAGAAATTTAAAAGTTGAATGTAATTTTTAGGAAGAGGGAGTGAAAGTATTCATTTTACTGTATAAAGAAGTTGAAATGGCACTCGGAATCAACAGCTTCTACAGTAAGCAGCGACTCATATCGGACTGTAAAAAACCTGAAAATATAAAGGTATTTTTAAAACATTATTTATATTTCATAGTTTTCAAATTTATGGAGTTAGCTCCGTATACTAAGTATTATATTCTATCATTTTTTCCTTTAAATCAAGTCAGGTTCAGTAGTTAAGGTATGTATAAAAAAGGCTCTGCTGTTCGGTTTCACTCATGAGATTCTCATTTATGTTTTTCACATATTTCCATTTTTAGTAGATTTTTGAAAAGTTTCTACAAATTCCCATAGATCCTACTTATTAGATGACAAATATATATATATATATATATATATATATATATATATATATATATATATATATATATATACATATATGTCTTTTAACACTCTAATGGTCATAATTTTTGTTTGATTGTTAACAACAATATTTAAAAGTTCCATGTAAAAATAAATATCAAGTTCATTATTGGCTGAAATTGGACGAGTGGGAGGGGGGTTTAGAGTAGGGGAATTTCAAAGATTTGAAATATCTCTGTTATTATACGTCAGATTGAAAAATAGTAAAGAACCAATTTGATTGCAAATTAAATGTACTATTATTATTATTTTTTATACATTTATTCTCTATCTCGAAATTTACCGAGATATTTGCATTTTTTAGTTTTCCGCCTTCAGCAAACCCCCACTTCTACTCATGTCACAAAAACAATACTCTGCTATATAATAAACCTCTGCTATATAATAAACCACATTATTCGACGCTTAATTACCAAATATTGTTTTCATGAAACCTTTATTATCATAGATACATGCAAATTCGTTATGTGATGACATCATCAATTAAGATTTTTTGTTCTTTACTTCAAAATGTTTATTTGATCTATACTATACTCAATATTTAGTTTTATTTCCACATATTGAAACAATAATTATTGTTAATTATCTAATTATTTTAAATAAGTATTCAATAAACTTTCGATTCTCTCTAAAAGAATTTTTTTTCCAGGCACTAACTCTTGTTGAAAGGTAATGAAAATGTAAGTCCTGAAATAATTTCTTGTTTTAATTGTTTATGCATTTTTGTAGATTGCATAGAGTAGATTGTAGATATAAATGTGATTTCTCACAAATGCATGAATTTCTTTTTTTCTTATGTTACTTTACTCAATTCTGAACAAAAATGATTAAATACTTCTTCTTAGGAAATCGGGCTACGTTGATAATAGAAGAGGAGAAGTAGTTCTCACTTGAATAAGAATTGGACCACTCCTGTTGGCTCCTAAAAATGTTAATATAGCTTATAAAAAATACGAAGTTTCGTTAAGTTTGGTTTAGCTCATTTATACTTCGGTATACGACCAAAGTGTATATGACAAAAGTTACTATAAATAACAAAATAAACAACTTTTGTTATGTGCATATTTTTCGAAAACCAATGGGAAATGAAATATCACTATTTTTAATTTCAAGCCTTTCTTATAACCCCCACTCCAGTTCATCTCAGAGAATATTAATGTAGCCTAAAGTCTATAGTTGGGTTAGTTGTAATTACATACCAAGTTTCATAAAATTCGGTTCAGCCGTTTACGATTCTATAAAAGAAATGACTCATTTCAATTTTCATTTTTATATAGATAGATTGATTCTATGCTAGGATATATTTCTATGGAGCATCATTTATGTAAACTGTCAATAAAATCTGAGTTTGGAGAAAGTCAAGATTTCACTTGCTTATTAAATATAATAAAGTCCTAAGGCCACTGTCGGACTGGGGAGGGAGGGGATCCCCCCCCCCTTATCCTTAATGAAAAAGTTACCATTTTTAATGTCGTTCTAATGGAGTCACTAAGGTTGTCATCTGGACTAACCTCTTATCTTAAAGGTTTATAAGTTTCACCATGAAGACAACGTTCAAGTTCATAAAATTATTTTCAAGCCAACAGCAGTGAAACTCTTCTCACCAAGGAACACTGAAAAGCCCTCCTGGCTTAGAAGAACCTCAGAAAAGATATTTAGAACCGTGAGAGACATCCATGATAAAGGATGAGAAGCAGTGTTAAACATATGGAATTGTTTGGCAAGCCTGAAATAATATGTGCTACTAAGAAGGGCAGATTGGTCTTGTTAGAGCACATTGAGAGAATGAAGCCAGACAGGCTGTCCAAACAGATGTAGAGCGATGTCGTTTCATAGACTTCCTCGCTGGGCTGAATGCTCTTCGTCTCCAAACCGTCTTCCTGCTCCAGCAGTCTTCTCATAATGCTTCATCGTGCTAATTTTCGGTTGTTCTGCAGCTCCCTTCTTCAGGCTGTACATCGCCATTAATGTTGTTCTGGATGGATCAAAGTCCAGGGCCCTAATTATAGACGTAGAACTACCGAAAATTAGCACAATGAAGCGTGACGAGAAGACCACGGGAGCAGAAAGCCAGTTTGGAGAAGCAGAACTCCTAGAGTAATGAAGCAAGTGGGGCTGGATCTGGGAGGACTTGTGGAGGCTGGGGGTTAGATTTCCAGGATTGGACAATCATAGATATAGTGAGAAAGGGCGAGGTCCTGGAAGGACTCTACGGACTTTCAAGAAAGTATGTATATTTGCATTAATTTTAACTAGTGATCTTATGAAATTCTTTTTTTTGTGTGTTTTGCGTGTTTTTTATTCATTTTGTGTTGTTTTTATTTCTTGTAAGTTGAATAGTTCCTTACAATTGACTGATGCATGTGTAAATAATTGTTCACATGCCTGCACATTTTTTATGTATTATCTGGCTTGATTTGCAATTATATATACTTGTTTGCTGTTTTACTCTGTTTTATCTACTTTTTGAAAACAAATATAAGAATGACTTGAATCCTTTGTAAAATCTTCAAGAAGAATATTGAATCTCTGTAAAATTGAAAGACATTGTGGTTGGGATAATATTTTCTTCAAAACACTCAAGGTAAAGCTAAGACCTATTTAGAAACATGATTGGCAATAGCTGTGCAAGTTAATGAGTTGGTACATCATCCACTACCATCACTGAGTGGGGCTGGGCCAATGGTGTTTTTTGTCTCGAAACATTTTAAAATCAATTCAATACTGTTTGAATCTCCATTAAATCTTAATATAAGCCCTAAAATGTTCATAACAAAAATGAATTAAGTCAAACTTTAACAATAAGCAAGTATATCATGAAAAGTCTTATTCCTAGTATAAATACTAAATATAATTTTTAACAGCTATTTACTAGATGAGATACATACTTGTCTTGATAGTGTTTATTTGATCTATACCATACTCGATATTTAACCATTTCATTCTACACTAATTGCTCTTATATACATTTTTCCTTAACTCAATTATTGAGTTATTAGTGCTTCTTGTTCACTAGTGTATCATACCAGCTTGTAGAAAGTCTTCTTAGTTAATGCAGTCCCTGTGTGACGGACGTTTTTTTGTTGGCTTCATTTGGTTTTATTTTTGTTGTATCAAAGTTAATATATTCAAAAGTACTTAATAGGTTTTTTTTTTATTAACTGCACTAGATACTAGAATGAGCTAAGTACATACTGCATACCTGTCAATATAGATGACTACGTAATTACTGGGTCCTGGTTTTATTTAACTCTCTGCTAGAGTTGTCTTTACACAGGACCAAAATCTCAAGATTGTCCTTTTTCATTTCAGTGTGGTAATGGATTTTAAGCATAATATGATTTGACTGATAAAACGAGTATATTTCCTAAATTCTAGACACCTCAGAAAAACAGCTATTTATACAGCTCCCCAACTGACCCATCCCGTACAATAATTTTGTATTTTTAAAAAATATGAATTGGTTTATTAGCAGATTTCCCTTAAGGGAAATCAGCTATTGAGGTTGTACTCATGACGGAATTTTCGAATTTTTTCTTCAAATGTCCATCGATCCTACCTAGTAGATGACGAAAATGAGGTCCGTTCAAAACTGTATATATATATCTATATATCTATCTATCTATCTATCTATCTATATATATATTTACCTGTTACCGCTCTAGTGGTCGCAATTTTTGTTTGATCGTTACCAAACTCGATATTTAGTCGTTTTATGTAAAAAGAAAGATAAGTTCGTCAACGGCTGAAATCGGACCATGGATAGGGGGGGTTTAGAGGGGAGAATTTTCGAAAACTCGAAATATCTCCGTTACTATTCGTCGGATCGAAAAATTGTACAGAATCAATCTTATTGCAAATTAAATTTACTATAAATATTGTTATATACATTTATTCTGTATCTTGAATAGTAACCGAGATATTTGCATTTGTATTCTGCGTGTAGTCAATGTTCGGACTTTCCGCCGAGAGCTCTGGTGGCCGTTTCCATAACTATCCGTCCCTTGTGAATAGGTTTAGAGGTTAGGTTAACTGTGTTTTGGGGCTAGAAACTACTGGGTTATTATGCCCTAAATAATGTTTTAGGTTTAGAGGTTTCTTACTACTACAGTTGTTATTAGGCAGATTTCTCTATTGTAAAACTTCACGTGGGAAATCTGCTTAGTTTACGCAGCCCCTGCGTGACGGACTTTTTTGCAACTTAGGCTAATCGGGACGGGTTATCTACAGGTCACCACCCTTTTCTAGCCAGGGTGGGATTTTAGGATGTTATTTAATGAATTTTGTCACTAAATAATTTCCTTTGCCCAGGCGAGAATCGAACTCGCCACTCTAGGTTTATCATGTGAGATAAAGGTCAGGGCTTTAACTCGCATGGCTAACCTGAGCCCCTATGAATTGGTTTATTCTATTAGGCATTAAGTAGAGTTTGTTTTCAGATCCTGCGGCACCCTGACCATGCCAAAGCTGGAGTTTTCCTCTGGGCTCATCATGAGAAACTGGTAGTCGTTGATCAAACATTAGCCTTGTTGGGTGGGATTGATCTCTGCTATGGCAGATGGGATGATCATTTTCACAGGTATATAACTATTTATAAATAAATAACTTATTTAATCATTTATAATATGACCATTTCCTAAATATTATTAAGCTTCCTTCACTGAATGGCAAACAATTATGCTAATAAATATATTTGCTATACTGTGTTAAATGTTATAGGGTGATTCATTTGGTAATTAATACTACCTTTTCACTGGGAGGTTATGCAAATGCTGGTTTTATGATGGTGGACTATATAAATGTGATCAAATTTATGATAAAATAAATAAGTCTATTGAAAATTTATACTAAAAAATGAATATATGTATATTAACTTACAATCTTGGGGAGTTTATTAGAATCATTGAATGTTACTTCTAAATTTAAGTAGAGTTTATTATGGTGAATCTTGAATGATGACTGCTGATGATTGAAATGTGTTGGAGAATTGTACCCGGCTCCTGAAGAACTCCGAGGTTGTTTACCGCATAGAAGAGGTGATTCCTGTTTTATTATCTCTCGTCTCTACCACCTTCCTTGACTTGTAATCTACTTAATTACCCATGTTGTTGGACCATTTTAACCCCAAACAATACTTAATTTTTGAAAAAAAAGATATGTGCACTCATAAAATATGGCCTTAATGCTAGGCTTTGTAGCAGATTTCTCTTATGGGAATTCAGCTATTGATGTTGTACTGATGACGGGATTTTCAAAACATTTCTTCAAATGTCCATCGGATCTATATAGGAGGTGATGCAATTAAGGTCTGTTCAAAATAGTATACATACATATATATATATATATATATATATATATATATATATATATCTATATATATATGTGTATGTACCTGTCAACGCTCTAGCAGTTGCAATTTTAGTCTGATTGTTACCAAACTTTATGTAAAAATGAAGATATTAAAACATAATTTTATGTCGTTTTTATATAAAAATGAAAATCAACTCCGTAAATGAGTAAAATTGGACCACGGTAAGGGGGGGGGGCTTTAATAAAGATGCAGAATTTTGAAAATTCTTAATTTTTCCTTTATGTGTCGGATCGGAAAATTGTATAGAACCAATCTTATTGCAAATGTAATGTTTTATAAATGTTGTTATGTTCATTTTTTCACTATCTTGATTATTAACCTAGATATTTGCTTTTTTTAGTTTTCGACAATTAGTAAACCCCCACTCCTACTCATGTCATATTAACAAAATGCTGTTCTATTATGAAGTGCTTTATTTGAAGCCTAAATACCAAATATTGTTGTCATTGAACATTTACTTTTTGAGATAAGTGCAAATACGTGATGCACGTTGGAAATCTGCTTAGATAATGCAGCTCCTACGTGACGTATTTTATAATGTGTTGTAGGTTCTTAAATAAGTATATTTTTTTTTTTTTAGAGATGGAGGTATAAAATGTTAAAATAATATTTACATTATGTAAAATTACCACTGTTTAATGCTTGCAAATTGCTCTGTATCAATGAATTCACTAATAAATAAATAAACATGATAATTTAACTATAAGCTCATATTATTTTTAATAAGCTCAGATTAACATTATTGTTTGGAGTGTTCAAAAATTTATGTTTTCATTTATTTTAACATTTAATTAGATGATTTGCTTTGTTCCTGCAGGTTGACAGATTTGGGTCGTACTCCAGAAGATGACTTTGGTTCTTCTTTTCTTTCTGTTACACTGGCAACGAATGCATTGACATCTTCCATTTTGTCACTCAAGTCAGTATATGATATTTGATTTATGAACTCTCTGCCTAATAATGTTACAACTTTTGAATATATGTATATATATTAATAATAAATAAATAAACGAACGATAAGGAAAACATACTTAAAATATTATAAAATTAAATGAAGGCAGTTTACAAGAATGTGATAATAGCCCACAATTGGATGTTCGGTACATCTCAGAGAGCTGATATTTGCTACAAAAATGTTTCTACAAATATGGTGATAAATTAATTTTTAAATGTTCATATTTTAAGAAACATGATTAGCTCATTAGTTATAAATAATATATTTACGTTGTTTCAAACTTCGTCGCTGGGAACTTATTACTGGTGTTATTTCCGGCGTATCTCCAGCGGTGTCTGTTATGTGGTGGTGCACGATATTTCGCCGAAATTCCATCCGACTTCTTCTGGCGGTCATATTTTTGTTGTGCTTCTGGCAGCTCTTAATGAACTTGAGCTGATGTCGAAAAAAGAGATAGCTAAAGGACTGCTGAAACTAGGATAAAAAGTCCATAGCACAGGGGCTGCGTAAACTAAGCAGATTCCCCACGTGCTGTTATAACACACTTTTGACTCATATCACAACATATTCCCTATTTCTGTGTGAAAAAAAAATCTGCTACAACAGATGAGTAGAAGAGAGCGGGGGAGGGGTTGTTGGGTTAATGAAGGCTGACAACACAACAGCACAAATAACTCGCTGAACACTTGAGTTACGAAAAAATGAATATCGCAACAATTGTAAACAAGCAATAGATTAAGAAAATTGGTCCTATAACATTTTTCGATCTGACTCATAATGATGACAGTCAAGACTTCAGCCAATAATAAATATGATCTTTAGTACTGACTGAAACAGTTAATCTGAGTGTGGTATAGATCAAGAAAGCATCTTCATAATAAGAACGTAACATCTTAATTGATGACACCATTATGCAACAAATTTGCATATATCTCACATAATAAAGGTCTCTTGGAAACAATATTTGGCATTTAAACTTTTGAACAGACCTCATTTTTGTCATCTCCTAGGTAGGATCGATGGAAATATAAGAAAATATTTCAAAAATCGCGTCATAAGACCATCCTCAATAGCTGATTTCCCTTAAGGGAAATCTGCTAAATAGAGTTCAGGAAGAGTCAAAACAAATTGATCAAAACCCAGAAATTGTTGGTATTATAATACTTCCTTTGATTCTTACAGGGAAGTAAAAAAGTGGTACTTCTAGTTATTTTAGTGCAATACTAGTGTCCTTGGCGGCAAATAAGGTGGTGTATATATGTTTTCTACCGTGCAACCATGGCTTCTCAGGACAAGTTATCTACTTGTTACCACTTTTTTTTAGCCATTGGGGACTAAGGGTTTTATACTAATATTATGACTTTTTCATTTACCTAAACTATAGTATGTATTTCTCTCATATTTAACAATTTGTAATAATGATTTTTTGTTTTTTTTTTCTAGATTAAATGATGAAAAGAACAATTCATTTGAAGATATCATGCTGCAACCATCGCCGGAAAACATTAAATGTAACACTCCTGAAATGGAGAGGAAAAGCCTCTTTGGAACTGTAAGTCGAATCTAACCCTCCTTGAAGGTATACACGCTGAATCAAATATTCATTTCATTTAGAAAAGGGCCAAAATCTAAAATTCAACAACCCTTAACCACCCCTGAAACTCAACATATTTCCATTATTATAAATCGTATTATTTTGAGAGTTCTATGACAAAGATTCAAATTCTAGTGAATTTAACAATTGTTTTCTGGATAAAATTAAGTAAAAGCCTGTCACACAGTGGCTGCGTAAACTAAGCAGATTTTCAAAATGAAGTTTTACAATAGATAAATCTGCGTACTGGTAACAGTAGTAGTAACGAGTACCTAAACCGATTTCACGAGAGCCGATCAGTTACGGAAATGACTGAACTAGCTTTCGGCAAAGTCACAAATAGAACCGACATCAGTCGATCTCATCTTACCCATTGTCCCCATACATTTAATATAAATGCAAACATCTCAGTTAATATTCAAGATAGGGAATAAGTGTACATAACAATATTTATAGTAAATTTAATTTACTATAAGATTGGTCTGTACGAGTTTACGATCTGACTTGTAGTAATGGAGATATTTCGAATTTTCAAAATTTTGCTTCTCTAACCCCCCCCCCTCCCACTGGTCCGATTTCAGCCATTAACAAATTTGATCTTTCTTTTTACATAAAACAATTAAATACTGAGTTTGGTAACGATTAAACAGAAATTTGGACCGCTAGAGTGTTAACAGACAAATATATATTTATATAGTTTTGAACGAACCTCATTTTTGTCATCTCTTAGATAGGATCGATAGACATTTGAAGATAAATCGCATCATGAGTATGAACGTAGCTCATTTTCCTTAAGGGAAATCTGCTAAAATTGATTGTGGGATTTATATATACAATTAAGTATTTACACTTAGTACAATCATCATAATTTGAAACTTTAATTTAGAAAATAATGTCCCCCTTTTTGGACTACTGTCTTGATGCATTGATTTTGGAGTGGTTGGGTTATAAGTGAACAATCAATTGAATTAATTAAAGGCTAAGTTGGTGAATTACCAACCTAAAGAGGTTCCAATTCAACAATTTCTCTGCATTTTATCTCATAAAAAAGAAAAAAAAAATATACTAGAATTTCTTTTTCCCTGCAGGTAAAATCTAGGATGAATTTGTGGAATTTTTATAGCTCTGAAGATTCAGAAAATGAGGAAGCCAACGAAGCTAATAAGAACAATGGAAATGAGAATTTGAGTCTTTCTACCATCGAAACGTAAGTATATAACTTAGTGTTTTATCCCATAGACATTTTTTATTGGTTTTAGCTGATTTTTCTCAAGGGAAATCAGGTATAGACGTTTGGACAAATATCTTCAAATGTCCATCTCCCCAGGAGATGTCAAAAACGATATATCATATTAAAATAGAAAACCTTTCATAGCTGATTGGATATATAGAAATATTCTTCACCAGAAAGAAAAACAATTACTGAAATATATCAGAATATAACATATTAATTTTATTGAGAACTATTTACTATGTCTATATTAATATATTGAGAACTATTTAGTATATCTAAAACTGTAATTAATAATTAGAATAATTGTTTTATCAATCAATCAAATTTTAGTAATCCAAGACCTTAAGACGGGGGGGGGGGGGTCAACAAAATAATAATAAAGGTCTCTTGAATACGATATTTGGAATTTGAGCTCCTAATAATGTGGTTTATTATACAAAATAGAGTATTGTTTATGTAACATAAGTAGATGTAGGAGTTTCCTCAAGGCTGAAAACTGAAAAATCTTGGTTAATATGCAAGATAGTGAATAAATTTATATAACAATATTTATAGTACATTCAATTTACAATAAGTTGGTTTTATACACTTTTTCAATCCAACATATAATAAACAAGATTTTTCGAATTTTTTAAAATCCCCCCTCCCACTAGCTTGATTTCTACCATTAATGAACCTTCACCTTCCTTATTACATAATTGTATTAAATATCAATTTTAGTAGCGATCAAAAATAAATTGCAACCTATACAGTGTTAACAGAAAAATATATATACAGTTTTGAATGGACCTCATTTTTGTCATCTCCTGGTAGGATTAATGGACATTTCAAGAAATCTTTCAAAACTTATATCATGACTACACCCTCAATAGCTGATTTCCCTTAAGAGAATAAAAAAAGATCAAAAAAAAAAAAAAACATTAAAATATATTAATTCTGGAAATCATGATTTTATGTATTGTTTGTTTAATTAACACACATTTTTCCCTCATAATTTTGCTCTTTTTAGGAACTTGACTAAGAATGAATCGATCAGAGTAATTTCAAGGCCGTCTATCGATTTCAAGTACTCTGATAAATTGTGGATTGGAAAGGACTATACAAATTTTATTTTGAAAGATTTTGAGAACCTTGATCAGCCCTTCCAAGGTGAGTTAGTTTAAATAGAGTATTTAATGCTTTGATGGGTGCAGGCCAATGGCAGAGTGTTTACCTTCCACGGGTAACATGATTTTTGTGTCCTTGCTTAGTAACAAAGAATGATGGATCACCCCTAGGGAATTATGAATAATTAAAATTCCGTCAGGCTAGGGCTGCGTAAACTAAGCAGATTTCCCTCCTGAAGTTTAACAATAGATAAATCTACATACCGGTAACACAACACCACTGTGAATATTAAGTGAATAAATACTTACGGTAATAAGAAACCTCCCGACAGAAAGGTTCTGAAATGTAAACAAACAGTTCTGCCAACGTCTTACTGGAAAGAAAAAACAATTACTGTAATATATCTGAATATAATGTATTAATTTGATTGAAAACTATTTACCATATCTAGTATTGTAATCTATAATGGATCAAAATAATTTTGATCTCAATTGAGCAAATTTGAGGGGTGAGTGAGTTATTGAGATGAATCCCCTCCCTCCACGCCCTAAATATTGTGCCTCTAAAGTCCAGTTTAGATTAAATCCAAGTCTAATCCAAGTTTACATTAAATTAATTACAACCTAAGAAAATACAATAAGATTCCATGATGGGAAAATACAAAACAAAAATAAAAATGATTTTCAGGCGATTATCCAATAGCTGATTCCCTTCGAAGAAAAGTGTTAATAATTGATAATTGGTAGATATTATTAAATAATGTACTGTCATAACTTATTGTTTATTTTTTATTATAATGATAATTAGCTTTCTCCATTTGTAGATCTGGTAGACCGTACGAAAACTGCCCGTATGCCGTGGCATGATGTTGGTGTTATGGTCCACGGAGCTCCGGCTAGAGATATAGCGAGGCATTTCATTCAGAGGTGGAATGCCGTCAAGGTACAACAAAATATTTTCTTGTTATTTTAAGAAAAACAATTTATATTATTATTATTATTTATTAACGTCCACTTTTTTCAACTGTGGCTAATTGGGGCGGGCTATCTACTGGTTACCACCCTTTCCTAGCCTGGGTGGGACTAAGGATTTTATTTAACGAATTCCGTCACTAAATAAATTCCTATTGCCCAGGCGGGAATCGAACTCGCCACTCTAGGTTTACCATGTGAGATGAAGGCCAACGCTTTAACTCACATGGCTAAACTAAGCCCCTAACAATTTATATTTAATTATTTATATTTAATGGAACCTACATAGAAGGTGAAAATTCATTATTCTTTATACCCTTGACATGAATGTATTTATTTCCATTAAATGTTAAAGACGTCTGTCATGGAGGGACTGCGCCAATCTAAGCAGATATTCTGTGTCATCAAGCAATTGATCTTGTCTCACCATATGTTTTATATTTCTATGTAAAAATTAATATTAAATATAAATAAATTTACTGAATGCTGAAAACAAGAAAGTACAAATAACTGGCTTAATATTTAAGATGCGAAAAAATATTAGATCAAAAATTGTAGAGCATAAAAAGTTTAACAAATTGGTTCTATAACCTTCTTCAATAAGACTCATAATAACAGAAATGTGGATTTTCAAATCATCTACGCTTTATAAGGTTATTATATGTTGAATCGAAAAATTGTATATAACTTATCTTATTGCAAATGTAATGTACTATAAATGTTGTTGTATGTATTTTACCATGAATATTAACTAAAACATTTGGATTCCTAGTTTAAGATTATATGTCCTTGTCTTAAAAATGTTCATTTGATCTATACCGTACTCGATATTTAACCGTTTTAGTCA
Organism: Riptortus pedestris; assembly: GCA_019009955.1. Classification (NCBI taxonomy): domain Eukaryota; kingdom Metazoa; phylum Arthropoda; class Insecta; order Hemiptera; family Alydidae; genus Riptortus; species Riptortus pedestris. The sequence goes on from CM032228.1 coordinate 256,085,509, forward strand.
AAACTAAAGGTAATTTTTGTTATTGGCTGAAATCGGAGTTGGAATAGTGGGGCTATAGAGGTGGAATTCCAAAATTCAAAATATTTTTGTTGTTATGAATGAGATCGTAAAATGTTAGAGAACCAAACTATTGACGGTCTACAACAGGGCTTCTTAAACTTTTGTAATTTACGACCCCATTTATGATTGCGAGTTTTTTGATGACCCCATTTATGATTGCGAGTTTCTTGATGACCCCATACAAATATAAAAGAAAAATAAATTAATATTTTTTGATGATTTATTAATTAGGTAACAATATACATATACATTTGAAAATATATATAAGTCTAGAATTCGTTTTGAAACATACAAAAATCTAAAATTAAAAATTGCACAAAAAATTATAAAATAGTATTTATTATAGTTTCAAAAATAAAAGTGGACTCTGAACGTCTTAATTCTCTCGAATATATTCAAGTAGTTGCGTGGTAAGTATTAAATTAAAGTATAAGTTAAAAATTTAATGATAAGTTGTAACTGAAGATAAAACATAAAGTTTTAGTTTTTTTATAAAGAGTTTTTTATCTCTCGCGACCCCAGAATTTTGCTATGCGACCCCAAATAGGGTCGCGACCCATAGTTTAAGAAGCCCTGGTCTACAATTATTATTCTATGCATTTATTCTGTTACTCGAATATTCAGCGAGTTATTGGCACTTTCTGGTTTTCTGCCTTCAGTACCCCCACCCCTTCTACTGTATGGGTTTTCCATAGAAATAGAGAATATGTGGTGAGATGAGATCGCAAGTGTGTTATACCAGCACGTGGGAAAACTGCTTAGTTTACGCAGCCCCTGTATGACAGACTTTTTTCAATTTAATGTTTTCTGCTAATTACATTTTTCAATTAAAATACATAACCTCTTCTAAATTTTTAGTTTGAAATCTGAGGTTGGAGATTTGGTTGCAAAATATCTTATCTCTAGTTTGAAATGAAAGATCGCAAAGTTCTCAGCTATAATTAAGTTGATAATAATTAGTTTCTTAGCCATTTTAAATTCTATCACATATTTATCTTTAGGCAGAAAAGGCTAAGATGAACATACAGTATCCCTACCTCATCCCAAAATCCTACAGGCATTTCTCTGAATTCTCCATTCCCGGCTACAAACAACACAAGATAACTTGTCAGGTAATTTATTCAATTACTAGTTCTTTAATTTCTTCATTAAAATTAAAATTTAATAAATCCTAAATTAATAAGTTTAATATACAATATATATTTTTCTTGGTTGATCCAATACAATCAACTGGTCAATCTGATGCAACACCAACAATTTGTCCCAGAATTGATCATAAATTCTGGGCCTATCTAGCCTGATGTTGGTCCATTGACTGAATTAGGGCAATTACAGAACTTCTTACTCCTTCATGCCTGAGGTCCGTTCAAAATTATATATATATATATATATATATATATATATATATATACTAGCGGACCCAACAGAAGTTGTCCTGGATGATATATCAAGGATATTAAATTTAATAATATTATTTTTAAAACAAAAGCTACTTTTAATAACACAAAAAACAACTTTTTTATGGACACGTTTCCCTAAAAACAAATAGAAAATGAAATATCGTAAATTTTTTATTCAGGCCTCCCTTATAACCCCCACTCCCGTTCGAAGCTAAAAAAATTAATATAGCTTATAATCATGGAAGAACTAATGCTAATCCATATACTGAGTTTTAAGTCCGGTTCAATCGTTGAAGCCCAATAAAATCGATGGCCCCCACTTTACTTGTTTAGTGTATATCTCGTTTATACGTTGTTAAATGATAAAAGTGAATATTGCGAAAGTTACTCTAAATAGGAAAACAAACAACTCTTATCCTGTCCATATTTGCCGAAAAATCAATAGGAAACGAAATATGGCTACTTTTAATTTTAGGCCTCCCTCACGACCCCCACTCCTGCTCCATCTGCCGGGCTGATCTGTGACACCCAAACGTGTACAAAAAAATTCATTTGAATCGGTCCAGCCATCTAGGAGTAGTTCTGTGACATACACATGTATTGTACAATAGAATTATATATATTGTTATGTTTTATAACAAAACCAGTAATAAACATTGTTAATAAGAGTTCTTTTGGATTGCAAAATTAAACACACACAAGTTTCACAGTTTTTCACTGCACGATTTATTTCACAATGCACAATACTCTAGGTTAATTATTACTACTCACAGTATTACACTGGTAGTGTCACTGTTCTTCAGATTACACAGTCCAATAATTCACTCACGGTCACTGAAATTCACAAAAAGATGGCACAGCACTGTCCTTTACTTCGCGGCACTGAACTGTCTTAAACACGGCACTAAACTGTTACTTACAGTCACGGCACAACACTGTTCTTCTTATAAAACACTTTACTGCACTGCACTAAGTCGCACTGGAGTGCTGATGGGACTATCAAGACATCTGACCATAAACTAAGAACTGAGGCACTGGCACGGGGCCCTAATTAGATTCTGCCTGCTCCACTAGGTCGAGCTGTACAGGCTTAAATAGAGAAGCAGTATGAGACCGAGGCTCTTCCAAGAAGGTCTGGAAGGGATTAGTGCCTTCCACCAATTAGCGACAAATTAGCGGCACTTCTTTGAACCCCTCCTCCCTCCCCAATCATGCCTTGAATAGTAGAGCCATTTAATTTTCGCAACAATATAAATATATATTTGCCTGTTCATAAACAAAGTACTGACACCGACAGATAAGCTAAATTAGCAGCCAGGAAAAGAACTGTGGACATCGACAGGCTGACTGCACAAGACATGAAACGGGTAAATAAAACAGATTTACTCAATGACTGGACAACCGACTGGCTACAAACTGACAACAAACTCCAAGAAATACTAGACAACCCAAACAAAGGGAAATTTCTGGAAAATCTAACCAGACGAGATGAAGTGGTGTTGACTAGGCTTAGAATCGGACATTCACTACTTACACATTCATAGCTCATAAACAGTAAAGACCGACCTTCATGCACTCACTGTAACACAGTACTGACCATCAAACATCTCCTGACCGACTGCAGACTACGTGAACATTTGAACTTACCCAACGACTTGAACGAACTATTAACAGAAGGTAGCCCACATATAAATACACTATTAACACTACCACTTGAAGACAACTGGCATTTATAACAAACTTTAAATCTCACTTGCTCCACTCATTTCTCTACGTTTTATATCTCTGTATAATACATTTTTAAACTAGTGTCTTAGACTTCCATCACCCTCATGCCAGGATTTATCTCAAAGTTTATTGTTTCATATAGCATTATTTTAACATTTCCTTAATTTTATTTCCATGTACTTTATACTATGTCTTAATAATTCTGAAAACATTTTATCTTCATTTTAATTTAGAGAATTCAAATAAATGGTACTGAGCGACATCGCCCTAGTTGCGGAGCTCTTCAAATAAATAAATAAAATAAATATTTGCCTTTTACTGCACTAGTGGTCCCAATTTTATTTTTACTCGATATTTAAATGGTTTATGGAGGAATCATGAAATATCTCCATTATTATACATCTATTGAAAAAATGTATATATACATTATTATTTCAAATTTGATTCATTTCAAACGTTGCATGTTTTTTGCTCTGTGTTTCAATACTAACCGAGATATTGGTTTTTTTTTTTAGTTTTCAGCCTTCAATAAACCCCCACCTTTAGTCATCACACTTTAAGAAATAAGAGAATATATCATGAAACATCTTATCGCTGCCATAAATACCAAATATTGTTTTTAACAGACCTTAATTGTGTAAGATACATGAAAACAGTTAGTCTGATGACGTAATAAATATTTTATTGACCACCCACTTCTAATCAATGGATTTTTTTTTTTTTGGGAATAGAGAATATATGCTGAGATGAGATCATTAGTGTGCCATTCCAATGTGTAGGAAATCTGCTTACGCACGCCCTGTGTGATGGATTTGTATCTCATCCTGTGCACAATATGACTTAATTATAGGTGAATCACACACGATGTTAATGTTTTCTTCAGTGAATGACAGTTATTCCTCTAGTATTTATATTTTTGTAGGTAGTACGATCTGTCTCACATTGGTCTTGTGGTTCAATCGACACTGAATATTGGGAAGCGAGTATCCATGAGGCATATATCGACATCATCAGCAACGCCGAGCATTATATTTACATTGAGAATCAATTCTTTATCAGTGGCGGCTCGGTCAAGAATCAAATTGCTGATGCGTTAGTGAGGAGAATCATCAGAGCTTATAGGTATGTGTTCCATTTATTCCCTAACATTATCATTATTTGGACATTTTCAAGAAAACAAATTTATAGAGCAGAAGTGCATTTCATATTTATTGTTGTTCTAGCTCATTTTGGTTCATTCTCCGAGAATATCTTTGGCCTGATCAAACGGCTGCCCGCTTTTATTTGACTATATCGAAAGGTTGTGTAGCTCATCATTCTGCCATTAACACATAGTTTGCTATTATCTGTGTGTAGTTTCAATTAACGTTTTTTTTCATGTCTAACAAGTATTTATTGTATTAATACGACTAATTTTATCAACAAAATGAGCTATATTTTGTTTTTAAAAACAGTGATCTGTTAATATATGAAAACATGGTTCACAGTATACACTTGGTTTATTAAGCACTGTAGTTTAAGCACATACAATACTTAAAATGTAGAATCTCCATAATCTGAAGTTTAAAACATCCGTCATACAGGGAGCTGTTTAAACTAAGCAGATTTCCCATATGCTGGAATGACGCACTGATAATGTCATCTCAAAGACAATTTTCTCTCTTTACTGTAACGTGAAGCCTAACTAAACATAACTTAAAATTAAAGCTGGGCTTGAGATACTTAATTATTTATTTTTTTATTAAGTGAAATTTGCATCAGTGCAGGAGTGAATGGTTAACTGAAAGTTGAAAACAAAAAAAATACAAATAACTCAGTTAATATTCGAGTTGGTTAAAAAAATGTTGAAAAACAATATTACAATAATAGCTTTTTAGCGTTGGCCTTAATCTTACATGGTAAAACTAGAGTGACGAGTTTGATTCTCATTTGGGCAAAGGAAATTATTTAGCGGCAGAATTTATTAAATAACATCCTTAGTCCCACCCAGGCTAGAAGAGGGTGGTAACCTGTAGATAACTTAAGAATTAGCTTTAGTTGCAAAAAGTGGACATTAATAAATAATCATAGCTTTTTAATAACAGATGAACATGATTTGATGATTTCATTTTACTATTCGCCTCATCCACCTTGCCCAACAAAGCTTGCCTCCGATCAAAGTTTATCAATGAGGGTTAGCCTCCCTATTTGTTTAATGAATAATTCTAAGTTTTTCGATCAATTTAAGATACCAAAAATATTATTTAAATTCAGAAAATTCTTCTTAAAAAAAAATTAGCTATTGAGGTGGTACTTATGATCAGAATTTTAAAAATAATCATCAAATGCCCATCCAAATTTAATGTAAATTTATATCTTGATAATTAAAAGAGAAATTTGCATTTTTTAGATTTCATCCTTCAGTAAACCCCCATTCCTACTTATGTCATATTAACAATAACCTGTTTATCATGAACTATTTTATTCTAATCTTAAATATCAAATTTTTTTTTTCAAGAGACCTTTAGTTTATAATATGCATGCAAATTCATTGTATGATGACATCATCAATTAAGATTTTATGTCCTTGTTTCAAAGATGATTACTTGATCTATACCATACTTGATATTTAACCGTTTCAGTCAACACTGAAGATCATATTTGTTATTGGCGGAAATCTGTACTGGAATAGTGGGGGTGTCGAGAAAGGAATTCGAAAATTAAATATATCTCTGTTATTATGAGTCGGATCATAAAATGTTATAGAACCAATCTAACTATACTATTTATGTCTACAATTGTTGTTTATGCAATTTTTCGTAACTCAAGTATTAAGCAAGTTATTTGTACTTTCTTGTTTTCTGCCTTCAGTAAGCCCCCCCCCCTTTCTAGTCATTGGTTTTTAAAAAAATAAATAGAGAATATATGGTGAGGTGAGATCGAAGTGTGTTATACCTGCTAGCGGGAAATCTGCTTAGTTTACGCAGCCTCTGCGTAACAGACGTTTTGCAATTGAGGTGCTACTGTAAAGTATAGGCTGAAAGAAAATCAGCTAAATACACAGTGCGTAATTGCTCTGTACGAATTGGATTGTGGAGGCTCTACTTGTAGTTAAAGAGTCAAGAGGATTTTCATAAGGCGTTTCTTCATTTCACATTAAAATAATAGTTCATATATATTTGTGACCGTTAATGAATATCCTTGTCTAGAATGATATTTCAAATAATGATGGGTCCTAATCAGCTGTTAAAATTTCCACATTCCTAGAAACATTGATTAATAGAACAGGTTAAAGTATTGATTCATTAAAAAACAGTAGAAAAGTTGAGGTTGAAAACTTTTGAGATCACTTACTAAAGAAATAATATTATGGAATAAATTATTGAGATATTTCACTTTTTTATTTTGTTATTATTATTTATTAACATCCACTTTTTGGTACTATGGTTAATTGAGACGGGTTATCTACAGGTTACCACCAGCCAGGGTGGGACTAAGGACTTTATTTAATGAGTCATCACTAAATTCCTATTGCCCAGACAGGGAATGTAACTCGCCACTCTAGTTTTACCATGTGAGATTAAAGGCAATGCTTTAACTCACATGGCTAACCCCTTTATTTTTTATTACAGTCTTTGTATTGTGTTTAGCAGATTACCCTTAAGGGAAATCAGCAGTTGAGGTCGTACTCATGACACGATTTTTAAACAATTTCTTCAAATGTCCATTGATCTTACCCAGGAGATGAGGTCCATTCAAAGTTATATATAAAATTGTAACCTCTGTCTGTACATTGATTTTTTTCGCGAAATTTCATGATAACTTTTCGTTTCACATGTCATAGACACCATAACTGCATTTTGTTTCTTTGGTGTCTGTTTGTTTGTTTGTTTATTTGTTTGTTTGTTTGTTACCTTTTCACGCATAAACGGCTGAACCGAATTTTATGAAACTTGGTATGTATATTACTACTAGCCCAACTTAGACTTTAGGCTATATTAATATTCTCTCAGACGAACAGGAGTGGGGGTTATAAGGGAGGGCTGAAATTAAAAATAGCGATATTTCGTTTCCTATTGGTTTTTCAGCAAATATGCACATAACAATAGTTGTTTATTTTGTTATTTAGAGTAACCTTTGTTATATGCATTTTTGCCGTATACGGAAGCATATATGAGTTATACGCTATCAACTAAAGCGGGAGTCCACAATTTTATTTGGCACTAAAGACTCAACCGAATTAAACCAAACTCGGTATGTGAATTAGCACTAACGCCTTCATTATAATATGCCATACTAACATTTCTAGGGACGGGCAGGAGTGGGGGTTATAAGGGAGGCCTGAAATTAAAAATAGTGATATTTCGTTTCCTATTGGGGTTTCGGCAAAAGTGCACATAACAAAAGTTGTTTATTTTGTTATTTAGAGAAACTTTGGTTATATACACTATCGTCGTATACCGAAGTATAAAGACGTTATATGCTAAAAATTATAGCGGGAGTCAACAATTTTATTTGGCATAAAAGACTCAACCGAACTAAATAAAACACTCGGTATTTGTATTAGCACTAACGCCTTCCTTATAATAAGCCATACTAACATTTCTAGGGACAGGCAGGAGTGGGGGTTATAAGGGAGGCCTGAAATTCAAAATAGTGATATTTCGTTTCCTATTGAGGTTTCGGCAATTATGCACATAACAAAAATTGTTTATTTTGTTATTTAGAGTAACTTTTGTTATATACACTTTCGTCGTATACCTAAGTATAAATGAGTTATACGTTAAAAACTACTAATTCAAATCTATGCAGAATGCACAGGAAATGGGAAATATGACAATATGGAGGACAGTGAAGTCTAACATAAAAAATTAATTTTATTATTAACAGATGCCAACAATGGGTATAACCCCTAAACACTGGGACGGGTAAATGTCAAAACATTGTGCAAAGTAAAACCTTGCCAAAAAAATACTATCACCATTTAGCTTCTAATGAATTCACGAGCGAAGCCGGGTATCTGAGCTAGTTATATATAAAATTGTAACCTCTGTCTATACGTTGACTTTTTTCTCGAAGTTACACAATACTTTTTCGTTTCAATAACTGCATTTTGTTTCTTTGGCATCTGTTTGTTTATTTGTTGGTGCGTGTGTGGTTGAAAAACATAATTGTCTGTTATTGCTCTAGTGGTTTCAATTTTGTTTGATGTTTTTCCAAACTCAACATATAAAACTAATGAACAAGATTTGTCAATCAGTCAGCTGAAATCTGACTGGGGGGGGGGATTCAAAATATCTTGTTGATTAAGAATTGGGTCACACGGTTTTATTTAACCAATCTTGTTGCAAATCCAATTTTCTATTAATCTTGATTTGTACCCTGTTTCACTGTCTAATATATTAACTTACATATTTGCATTTTCTAATTTTCTGCCTTCAGTACCCCCCCCCCACTTTCTTTTAATCCTATCCCAATAAGCCAGTATATCATGAAACGTTTTATTCCAAGCTTAAATAGCAAATATTATTTTCACTGGATCTTTATTAAGTGAAATATACACAAATAGGCTGTCTGATGGATGTCATCAGTTACGATTTTACGTTCTAGACTAAAAAATGTATATTTGAGCTATAACATACTCAATATTTAATCATTTTATTCAATGCTAAAGACCATGTTCATTAATACGTGAATTGGAGCCAGGGGTGGGAGGGAATACAAAATATCTCTTTTTAGATTTTTACTTAGAAATAGAGAATGCATGGAAAAAGGAGTTCAGTTAATGTGCCACTCAGTGTGTGGGAAATCTGGTTAGTGAATGCAGCCCCGGCGTGCTGGACTTACTTCACAATTGATTGGTTTCCAGGCAAAGTATAATCAACAATTATCTATTATTTATTTACATCTATGAAACAGCTGACATTCATGGTCAGCTGATTTCTTAAATGTCCATCATTTTTAGTTGGTGACAATAGCTCTCGTGATTATACAATATTGTAGGTGAATGTGTGTTAAAACTCCTGCTGTGAAGGCTTCATTGGAAGTAAAACAGGTGGAGTTTCTGAATGAAGAAGTTAACAAAGAGAAAGTAGTATTATTAGCAATTGTCCTTCTCTGAATAATTGTACTTGTTTATTCCTTTATCAAAATGATTTAAAGGATGTTGAATTCTATCTTTCTAATAGCCTTACACATTAGTCGTATAGGTTTGGATCTCCTCTTGGCTTATAATTGCACATGCACTCACAAAAGAATATTTGGGGAAAGGGAACTAATATTGTGAAGTGGTGACAAATACAGTACTGTCAATCAATTATATTTAAGTATAAAAGGTTATTATGTTTGAAATAGATTTAAATATTTGCAATTATTTATTTATTTGAAATCAATGCACTTCCATAGATGTTGAACAAGAGCCCATTTAATCAAAATAATGAAAGCCAATCTGGAGCTGCGTAAACAAAGTTGTCATTACAGAATGTCTATCCATCCCACCTAGGAGATGACCAAAATGAGGTCCATTCAAAACTGTGTGTATATAATATATATATATATATATATATATATATATATATATATATATATATATATATTCATTTCATATATTTGTCTATTAATCCTCTAGCAGTCACACTTTTTGTTTGATCATTACCAATTGATAAATTGTTTTCTGTAAAACTAAAATCGAGTTCGTTAATGACTGAAAGCCGACCAGTGGGGGAGGGGGGTGGTTTACAGAGGGTAATTTCGAAAATTCTCATATTTCTGTTATTAAACGTCGGATCGAAAAAGTGTACAGAACAAATCACTTTGCAAATTTAAAGTTTTATAAATGTTGTTATGTACTTTTTTTTCATTATCATGATTATTAACCTAGATATTTGCATTTTTTTATTTTTCAGCCTTCTGTAAACCTCCAGTCCTCATGTCACATTAACAATAAGCTGTTGTATTATGAAGCAACTTTATTTGAATCCTAAATACCAAATAATGTTTTCATTGAGCTTTTACTTGTTGAGATAAATGCAATTATCTGATGCATATGAGAAATCTGCTTTGTTAATGCCGCCCCTGTGTACAAACTTGTTTTATCTTATGCATTGGAACAGAGATATCGTATTATTTAAATATGAGTACAAGGAAGTCATGGCCACATCAGTTTTTTCAGAATATATTCCTGAATTATTATTTGAACTTAATATGGAGAGGCCTTATTATAATTAATATAAATCCTATATTTTAAATTTTCTGTAATGACAAACATCTTTAAAGGTTTTATTATTTAGAAAAAATAGATAAAAATAAGTTGTTGTCATTTAATTTTCAGGGAAGGAGCAACTTTCAGAGTGTTTGTTATATTGCCGCTGTTGCCTGGATTCGAAGGAGAAGTTGGGACTCCTAGTGGAACTGCACTTCATGCCATTACTCACTGGAATTACTCCTCCATATGCCGGTAAAATTTAATACAGTTTGATCATTTATTTTTATTTATTTAATTATGCCGTATAGTATTCGAATAAATAATTAATTGAACTTCAAGAAACAGTTAATAACTGAACTAAATTATAAAAAAAAGAAGAAAAGTCTGTCATGCAGAGGCTGTATACTATGATCGAAAAATTGTATGAAAGCAATCTTATTGTAAATTCAATGTACTATAATTAGTGTTATGTACATTTATTCACTATCTTGAATATTAATCGAGATATTTGCATTTTTCAGTTTTCATCCATCAGCAAACCGCCACTTCTACTCATGTTACATAAACAATACTCTCCTACATAATAAATCACATTATTCAAAGCTTAAATACCAAAAATTGTATTCAAGAGACCTTTATTATACGAGGTACATGCAAATATGTCCTGGTGACCCCCCCCCCCCTCCCCCGTCTTAAGGTTTTGGTCTACTAAAATTTGATTGATTGAGATAACAATTATTCTGACTCATTATTAATTACAGTACTAAATATAGTAAATAGTTCTCAATAAAATTAATATGTTATATTCTGATATATTTTAGTAATTGTTTTTCTTTCCGGTGTGAGGCGGGCAGACCCGTTTGTTTACATTTCTAACGCTTCCTGTCGGCAGGTTATTGAAATTGGATGAAACATTTCTTATTTCCGTTTGTATTTATTCACAGTGTTGTGTTACCAGTATGTAGATTTATCTATAGTCCGTTCCATGTCGAACTGGCACAAGGTGTTTTGAGCGGGATGCTTTGTCTCTCTCGTACACATGGCGCACTACATCTCTCTGTCCTTTTCCCTCCGTACGACGTTGCCGCTATATCTCTACTTTGTCTAATTTGATCGGGAAAAATTCCATAATGTGCAGAATTTAATTCTCTATACGTCTACATTAAAAATTAAAAATAAAAGCTAAATCTCGAGTCGCAAAAAATTATTAAATGAAAAGATTTTACTTAAAATTTTTAATGGAAATTACTCTTTATGACATCACTGTGACCTTATTATTTGAGATATTGCTTTCAAAATTGGTATGAAGTCACTAGACCTTACGTATTTTCGACAAATAGAAAAAAAAAAAAATTTCAATGGTATTCCTTCCCTACTTTTTCGCGAAATGAAAACAGAAAATTTCAAATTCAATTTTTGAAAAGTAGCCTGCGAGGAAATTTCGTTCTATTGCAGCCTATTAAAATTGGACGCATCCCTTATTAAAAGGACAGTTCAAATTTAATTTTAAGATGTGTCCGACTATTCTGGGATGAATAAATCAGGAGTAATTGAATTTTGAATGCGAGGGAGCGCGCGGATGCGATGGGCCGAAAGCGGGACACGCCTGGCAGACCGCCCCTCCTTGTTGTATTTATTAATTGTTAAATTTTTTTTCTTCTATTTGTCGAAAATACGTAAGGTCTGGGGACTTCATACCAAATTTCAAAGCAATATTTCAAAAAATAAGTTCACAGTGATGTGATAAAGAATAATTTCCATTAAAAACTTTGAGTAAAATTTTTTCAGTAATTAATTTTTTGCGACTCGAGAGTTAGCTTTTATTTTTTATTTTCAATGTAGTAGAGCGTATAGAGAATTAAATTCTGCACATTATATAATGTTTCCCGCCGAAAAACGTGGATTCGATATTTATGTGTAGTATGGGCAAATGTAAAGATTTGGCAACAGCGCACAGAATCGAAGTGCCAGCTGGACATGAAACGGAGTATATTACTAAACTCCACGAGGGAAATCTGCTTAGTTTAAGCAGCCCCTGCGTGACGGACTTTATTTGTTCTTGGATTACTAAAATTTAAGTGATTGAGATAAAACAGATTCTGATTCATTACAAATTACAGCTCTAGCTTTAGTAAATTGTTTTCAATAAAATTAATATGTTATATTCAGATATATTTCGTTAATTGTTTGTCTTTCCGGTCTATCTATCTATTCAGCGCTACGAGGTTGGCTGGCCTGTTTGTTTACAATTCAGCCGCTTTCCATTGTAGAGATTATTAACTTGTATTGTAAATTGACTGAAAGATTTCTCATTACCGGTTGTATTTAGTCACTGACATTCCCTGTATGTATATTTATCTATTGTTGTATTGCTTGGGAAATCTGTTTAGTTTATGCAGCCCCAGTGTGATAGACGTTTTATACTATTAATTATTAGTAGCGGTTCATCATTGTTAACTGCATTAATTGGGGCTCAGGTTAGCCATGTGAGTTAGAGCATTGAACTTATTCTCACATGGTAAACCTAGAGTGGCGAGTTCAATTCCCGCAAGGCAATAGGAATTTATTGAGTCACAAACTCATTTAATAAAATTCTTAGTCCCACCCTGGCTAGAAAAGGGTGGTAACTTGTAGATAACCCGTCCAAATTAACCTTAGTTGCAAAAGTGGACATTAATACATAATAATAATAATAACTGTATTAATCATAAATATATGTTTCACTAGTGGTAAGCAATCTATTCTGATGAGGTTGAGGAGCGCAGGAATTTCTGATCCTTCTGAATATATAACGTTTCACGGACTCAGAAATTATGCTGAACTTAACAATACATTGGTAAGGAAGACAATTATGTCATATATATACACATACCTTAAATATAATAAATACATTAACTAGTTTTGTTTAATTTAAAATTTTTCTTGTGATAGGTGACCGAGCTAATCTACGTTCATTCCAAGCTGCTCATAGCTGATGATAAAGTTATGATTTGTGGCTCTGCAAACATCAACGACAGATCTTTATTGGGAAAGAGGGATTCAGAAATCGCTGTTGTTATTTCGGTAATTTTATGTTTACGTCACTTTTCCCCTTCTTATTAGCAGATTTCCTTTAAGGAAAATGAAGTATTAGGCTGTACTTACGTACTCACACAAAGACTTGAAGACATGAGGCCTCATAAAAAATCTTGTTTGAGGAGGAGGCAAAACTTTTGGCTTGGCACTCCCAAAACCATTCTATTTATAAATCATTCTTTTAATTTTCATTTATAAACATATTTTCTTTTGTTTAGGATGAAGAATTTAAAATGGGTAAAATGAATGGTCAGCCATTTCAAGGAGGCCGGCTCTGCGGGTCGCTGAGGAAAATGCTCTTCAAGGAACACTTGGGGCTATCAGGGCCTAGGATGAAGGACCCTGTCTGCTCTGAATTCTATCGCGATATATGGCTCAGCACTGCTGAAAAGAATACAGACATCTATGAAGAGGTAATAAATAGTCGACTAATCTCGGCTGAAACTACATTCCCTCACGAACTGATGAAATGGAATGTTTCTATATACAAGTCTCTGATCTGTAGTGGTAGCCCAGATTTGCCACCTGTTACAACCTCAGTGGACAAAAGTTGAAGTTAAATAAATTGGTTTGCCACTACTGACAACAAACTTCAAGAATTTAAACATATACTTCATGACTTCCTTAAAAAGGCTAAGAAGAGTAAGGCTAAGTAGTCTTATCGAGGTTAAAAATTTGCCATTCACGACTGACACATATTTGTGGAGGAGACGAACCCTACAGCCAACACTGCAACTGTGGACTTACTAAAAATATATACTAACTGACTGCTATCTAAGAACTCACTAGACCTGTCATACACTACGACTGAATTATTTCATGACCGTAGCCAGTACATATACGTCATATTTCACTACTTACAACAAAACAACATTTTTTGAAAAATTATAATGTAGGACAGTTCTGAAAATATATGCAGAAATGAACATACTTTTGTAAATATGTAAACTGATACTTCGCTTAATCACCCCTGTTGCAAATCGTGATTATATAAGAATAAATAAATAAATTGATAAAATATATTTGAGTTCGATTCTGTCCTGGGCTATAGGCATTTATTTAGTAATGAACTCATTAAATAAAGTTCTTAGTCCCCCCCCCCACCCCTGCTAGAAAATGGTAGTAACCAATAGATATTCTGTTCCAATAAGTCTTAGCCACACAAACTGGATGTTAATAAACCATACCAAATAAATTGAATCCTTGTGTACATGTGAGGGTGTGCATGGATGTAAGTATGTACCTTGGGCATATGTGGATTGATGCACGACCATGTAAATAGGCTTACACATACATAAAAATACCAACTCCTTTAAACTACAAACTGACATAAGTCATTATATTATAAAATCAGTTCAATGCAAGTTTATTTTCTTACTTTCTTTAATAATGGGTTATAATTAATTTTTTTTAAATTAACCTGTGTCAAATTAATTTGCAAAACTGTATTATTAATTCAAGTGTTTATAATAACTAAAACTATTTATGATAATATATCTATATATATATCTATATATATATATATATATATATATATATATATATATATATAAAACTATAACCTCTGTCTGTACATTGATTTTTTTATCAAAGTTTCACAATACTTTTTCGTTTTACATATCATAGACAACATAGCTGCATTTTGTTTCTTTGGTGTTTATTTGTTACCTTTTCACGCATAAATGGCTGAACCGAATTTTATGAAACTTGGTATGTATATTACTATTAACCCAACTTAGACTTTAGGCTATATTAATATCCCCTGAGACGAACAGGAGTGGGGGTTATAAGGGAAGCCAGAAATTAAAAATAGCGATATTTCGTTTCCTATTGGGTTTTCGGTAAATATGAACATAACAAAAGTTGTTTATTTTGTCAATTAGAGTAACTTTTGTTATATACACTTTTTTTGTATACCGAAGTATAAATGAGTTATACGCTAAAAACTATAGCCGGAGTCTAAAATTTTATTTGGCACAAAAGGCTCAACCAAACTAAATAAAATTTGGTATGTGAATTAGCTTTAACTCCTCTATGATAATAAGCTTTACCAACATTTCTAGGGACGAGCAGGAGGGGGGGGGGTTGTAAGGAAGACCGGAAATTAAAGATAGCGATATTTCATTTCCTATTGGTTTTTCGGCAAATATGCACATGACAAAAGTTTTTATTTTGTTATTTATAATAACTTTTGTTACATTCACTTTTGTTGTATATCAAAGTATAAACGAGATATACACTAAAAACTAAAGTGGGAGCCAACAATTTTATTGAGCACCAACGATTGAACAGAACTTAACAAAACTTGATATGTTAATTAGCATTATTATAACTATAATTCATTGCAAGTCATGAGTTTTAAGTTTTTATTATATCCCTTGGGAACCGTATTACTAGGTTTTATATGCAAAGTCTTACTCTTTGAAAAAAGTTGGTTCCAAGTTCCAAAAATGTGAATATTTCAGACTATTGTGTCATAAACTATTTATTAAATAAATTTCTGAATTTTTTAAAAATTTATAATCCCCTTCTCTGAACTTTTTTTGCAAATCAAAACACCCCTTGCATTTAATTAGTTTGCATTTGCCAACATCTGCTGTTTTGAATCTGATTGAGCATCTTTGTTTTACTGCCGGAAGCAGCTATGCTCAAATATATTTTATTGCGAGAAGCAAAAGAAATTTGTAGTTTGTTTACCAAATTGTAAGAGTTTTACATTTTTCCTAGGTGTTCCGATGCCTCCCTTCAGACAATGTGAAAAAGTTTGAAGACATCAAGTCTCCGCACAGGGTTCCATTAACTACAACTAACTTACCTGCTGCTCATAATCTCCTTCAAGATGTTCAGGTAGATATTTTAAATTAATTCTACTCCTTTTCTATTTTGAAGATTTCTTTTAATTCAAACCTGCTATTCAGATTGTACTCATGATGTAATTCCCGAATAATGCTATGCTAATAATGTTACAATATATATATATATATATATATATATATATATATATATATATATATAAAATTGTAACCTCTGTCTGTACATTGATTTTTTTCGCGAAATTTCACGATAACTTTTCGTTTCACATGTCATAGACACCAAAACTGCATTTTGTTTCTTTCGTGTATGTTTGTTTGTTTGTTTGTTTGTTTGTTTGTTACCTTTTCACGCATAAACGGCTGAACCGAATTTTATGAAACTTGGTATATATATTACTACTAGCCCAACTTAGACTTTAGGCTATATTATTATTCTCTAAGACAAACAGGAGTGGGGGTTATAAGGGAGGCCTGAAATTAAAAATAGCAATATTTCGTTTCCTATTGGTTTTTCGGCAAATATGCACATAACAAAAGTTATTTATTTTGTTATTTAGAGTAACTTTTGTTATATATACTTTCGCCGTATACCGAAGTATAAATGAGTTATACGCTAAAAATTATTGCGGGAGTCAACAATTTTATTTGGCACAAAAAACTCAACCGAACTAAGTAAAACTCGGTATATCTATTAGCACTAACGCTTTCATTATAACAAGCCATACCAATATTTCTAGGGACGGGCAGGAGTGGGGGTTATAAGGGAAGCCAGAAATTAAAAATAGCGATATTTCGTTTCCTATTGGTTTTTCGGTAAATATGAACATAACAAAAGTTGTTTACTTTGTTATTTAGAGTAACATTTGTTATATACACTTTTTTCGTATACCGAATAATAAACGAGATATACGCTAAAACCTATAGCGGAAGTGAACAATTTTATTTGGGACAATAGACCCAACCGAAATAAATAAAACTCGGTATGTGTATTAGCACTAACGCTTTCATTATAACAAACCATATCAACATTTCTAGGCACGGGCAGGAGTGGGGGTTATAAGGAATGCCTGAAATTAATAATAGCGGTATTTCGTTTCCTATTGGTTTTTCGGCAATTATGAACATGACGATAAACAAGAACATTTCAATTGTATGAATAATTTTAAAAACAAGTAGCTGTTTCATGAGGAGCAAAGTATATTACTCCCCCCCCCTTCCTCTGTCTTTCACTGGAACATTAATTAATCGGAAGTAAGTAATTTCATCCTTTAATGTGTTTAAAACATCAATTAATTCACAAAAAACGAAAGTATTTAAACATACATAATTAGAATTGAAAATAGAATCTGAATATAAGGTAATTTTAGAAGAATTGAGAGTTAGCCGTTAGTCATGTTCTGTTGGTTAACCTGCAGCGTCAGGGACGGGTGGGGAGACCTTCCTGTAATCTAGGACCTTTCTCACTCCCTCTTTCTTTCCTCAGTTGTTTTACACACTTTTTTCGTATACCGTATTATAAACGAGATATACGCTAAAACCTATAGCGGAAGTGAACAATTTTATTTGGGACAAAAGACCCAGCCGAAATAAATAAAACTCGGTATGTGTATTAGCACTAACCCTTTCCTTATAATAAGCCATACTATTTCTAGGGACGGGCAGGGGTGGGGGTTATAAGGGAGGCCTGAAATTAATAATGGTGATATTTCGTTTCACCTCAATATTTTGTGCTTAATAACTGAGATCTATGCATAATGCACAGGAGACGGGAAATATGTCAATTTGGAGGACAGTGAAGACTTAGGTACATAAAAAATTAATTTTATTATTAACAAATGCCAACAACGGGTGTTAATCCTAAATAGTTGGTCGGGTAAAGGTGAAAATATTGTGCAAAGTAAAGCCTTGCCAAAAAAATACCATCACCATCCAGCCTCAAATGAATTCCCGAGCGAAGCCGGGTATCTGAGCTAGTATATATATATATATATATATATATATATATATATATTGTATCATTATTTGCATAGCATTATTTTATTGCATTCAGTGAAAAGGGCATAATAAATGTCAAACATATGAAATGTTTTTAAAAAGTCATAACTTTAAAGACTTTTAAATGAAGTTGTAAGAATCACCCTTAGTAGCTCTGCATTTTTATAATTGTTAAATGTAGAGTTAAAGATTGGAAGAAGAAAACTGCTTTATCGACTACAGGGATATATTGTTCGTATGATGAACAGATATATTTCAAAATAAATCAAATATTTAAAAAATATGCCCTATTTAAGGAAGCAGTAGTGGGAAGGTGAAAAGAAGCTACAGACTGAAGAACTATCTCAGCCGGAAGTCTTTCACACAGGCAGGGGCTCCATAAACTAAGCAGATCTCCGACTTGCTGGACACACTATGGATCTGACACCATTTATTCTCTATTTTACCTGTAACCAGATTCTGATGCAAGTTAGGAGCTAAAATTAAGCTGGATACGATCATTGAGTGAGAGTGGGCCTTTACTTAAGAGTGAAGGGTACAAATGCAAATACCTTAGTTAATGTTAGAGCTAGCAGAAAAAATGTGACAGCCAGGATGAACTTACTATAGATCGCCCTCCGGGTATAATGGGGCCCTTGAGTCTGAAGACAACTCAGTAAAGGTCCTCCTTGGTCAACAAGGGGTTGTATGTAAGTTGATCGCTTACTATAAAAGTCAGTCACGCAAGGGCTGTGTAAACTAAGCAGATTTCCCATGTGAGGTTTTACAATAGAGAAATTTCACGAGAGCCGAGCAGTTTATGAAACGGCCGAACTAGCTTTTGGCGGGAAAGTCACTTCGTCCGTTAGTTGCCCACATTTAATAAAAATGCAAATATCTCGGTTAATATTCAAGATAGAGAATACATGAATATAAAAATATTTATACTAAATTCAATTTGCAATAAGATTGATTCTGTACAATCGTTCGATCCGACGTATAGTAAACGATATATTTCGAATTTTCAAAAATTCTCCCATCTAAACCCCCCCCCCTCCCACTAGTTTAATTTAAGCCGTTAACATACTTGATCTTTCTTTTGATATCAAACGACTAAATATCAAGTTGGGTAACGATCAAACCAAAATTGCGACTGCTAGAGCGGTAACAGATATATATATATATATATATATATATATATATATATATATATACATATATACATACAGTTTTAAACGGACCTCATTTTCGTCATCTACTAGGTAGGATCGATGGACATTTGAAGAAAAATTTCGAAAATTCCGTCATGAGTACAACCTCAATAGCAGATTGCCCTTAAGAGATAAATTCTAAAATGTAATTAGTACAATCATTTTAATCTCTCTCTTTAAATAATCAAAGTATTTAATTTTGAATTGTTTATAAAGAATTTAACCAAAGTTGCTTTATTTTCAGGGGCATCTAGTCATGTTCCCGTTGGACTTCCTCAGGGATCAGACACTCACCCCCAATCCTGGGAGAGTGGAGGGGATGCTACCTACCTCTGTTTGGATATAATTGATAAGGCTATTAATCTACAAACCTCTTCTATCCACGTAATATTATAAAATGGAAAAGGCTGCAAGTGCCAAAAAAATTATTTGAGAAAAACAAAACAAAATAACTGGTATCTGAGCTCAAATTTAGGTCTGAAAATTAGAAAAGGTATTAGGAAATGTTTCTAATTATCAATTCTAATTTGAGTTCTTTTTTACGATAATCTTACAGATATAGTTACTGCGTACCAGTTTATGAATCGGTGAACAATGAAAGTGTCATGTTGAACTTATGGTTGCCCTGAAAGTACACTCGAGAAACAACAAAACTGTCTTGCTTGGAGGATTGTAGATTGATAATACTGAATATGTTCGGTTGTGACGGTGCATCAACTTATATAATATTATTGCTGGTCAAATAGCAAAACCTTAGCCATGGCTAAGGTTACTTTGAGGCACCTATTCACAGATTCCACTCAACATCTCTGGGATGGCATGCCTGTGAGATATTTTGTCATCAAACCTGGTGGTACGAAATGTAATGGAACACTTCTTCGATTCCATTACAGTAGAGCATATCATTGTTGCCATCACATGGGAATTGGTCATTGTTTCCATTACACTACACACCTGGGATTCCATTAGACATTACACTACACAACATTGATTCCATTACAGTAGAGCATATCATTGTTGCCATTACATGGGAATTTGTCATTGTTTCCATTACACTACACACCTGGGATTCCATTAGACATTACACTACACAACATTGATTCCATTACAGTAGAGCATATCATTGTTTCCATTACACTACACACCTGGGATTCCATTAGACATTACACTACACAACATTGATTCCATTACAGTAGAGCATATCATTGTTGCCATCACATAGAATTGGTCATTGTTTCCATTACACTACACACCTGGGATTCCATTAGACTGTTACATAACATTGATTCCATTACAGTAGAGCATATCATTGTTGCCATCACATGGAATTGGTCATTGTTTCCATTACACTACACACCTGGGATTCCATTAGACTGTTACATAACATTGATTCCATTACAGTAGAGCATATCATTGTTGCCATCACATGGGAATTGGTCGTTATTTCCATTACACTACACACCTGGGATTCCATTAGACTGTTACAAAACATTAATTCCATTAAAGTAGAGCATATCATTGTTGCCATCACATGGGTATTGGTCATTGTTTCCATTACACTACACACCTGGGATTCCATTAGACTGTTACATAACATTCATTCCATTTCAGTAGAGCATATCATTGTTGCCATCACATGGGAATTGGTCGTTATTTCCATTACACTACACACCTGGGATTCCATTAGACTGTTACATAACATTCATTCCATTACAGTAGAGCATATCATTGTTGCCATCACATAGAATTGGTCATTGTTTCCATTACACTACACACCTGGGATTCCATTAGACTGTTACACAACATTGATTCCATTTCAGTAGAGCATGTCATTGTTTCCATCACATATTGTTTCCATTACACTACACACCTGGGATTCCATTAGACTGTTACATAACATTGATTCCATTACAGTAGAGCATATCATTGTTGCCATCACATGGAATTGGTCATTGTTTCCATTACACTACACACCTGGGATTCCATTAGACTGTTACATAACATTGATTCCATTTCAGTAGAGCATATCATTGTTGCCATCACATAGAATTGGTCATTGTTTCCATTACACTACACACCTGGGATTCCATTAGACTGTTACATAACATTGATTCCATTTCAATAGAGCACATCATTTTTTCTACTACATGTAATTGGTCTGTGATTCCATTACACTACACACCATGGTTTCCATTAGTCTGGAATACAACATTGATTCCATTTCAATAGAGCACGTCATTTTTTCTACTACACTGTAATACGTCTGTGATTCCATTGCACTAAAACACATCTTCGATTCCAATACAGTAGAACACACCATGGTTTCCATTAGACTGGAATACAACATTGATTCCATTTCAATAGAGCACGTCACTGTTTCCACTACTCAGTAATATGTCTGTGATTCCATTACATTAAAATATGACTTCTATTCCAATACAGTAGAACACATCATTGATTCCATTTCAGTAGAGCATGTCATTGTTTCCATTACAATGTAATTAGTCTGTGATTCCATTACACTAAAATATGACTTCGGTTCCAATACAGTAGAACACATCATTGATTCCATTAGATAGAAACTTGTCATTTTTTCCGTTAGACTGTAGCACAACACGGATTCCATTTCAGTAGAGCTAGTCAGTGGTTCCATTACATTGTAACTCAGGGGGTCAGGGGGCTTAGGTTGGCTGTGCGAGTTAAGGCGTTGGTCTTAATCTTGCGTGGTAGACCTGAGTGGCGGGTTCAATTCCCGCCCTGGGCACTAGAAATTTATTTAGTGACGTACTCATTAAATAAACTACTTAGGCCCACCCTGGCTAGAAAAGGGTGGTAACCTGTAGATAACTCGTCCTGATTAGCCATAGTAGCATAAAGTGGATGTAAATCAAACCAGATAAACATTTTAACTCGTCTGTGATTCCATTACACTAAAACCCATCTTCGATTCCAATACAGTAGAACACATCATTGATTCCATTAGATAGGAACTTGTCATTGTTTCCACTACACTGTAATACGTCTGTGATTCCATTACACTGGAGCATGTCATTGATTTCAATTACAGTGAAGTCCATCATTGATCCAGGAGGAGTCATTGAGGATGTCTGAAATACATCATTGATTCCATTAGATAGGAACTTGTCATTGTTTCCACTACACTGTAATACGTCTGTGATTCCATTACACTGGAGCATGTCATTGATTTCAATTACAGTGAAGTCCATCATTGATCCAGGAGGAGTCATTGAGGATGTCTGAAATACATCATTGATTCAATAACATTGTTACATCATTAGATCCATTTAGTTTTTGGTAGAATAAAGAATTATCGCATAACAAGAATAGAGTTCCCCCACTTTTTGGCACCTTCAGCGTTTCCCATTTTCATGTCACAATTGACTAGATTATTCGAATAAGTCTCAATATTTATTCGAATAGTATAGTCATTAAATAAATATCATGATAACCGTCATAAATTGAACTACTGTCAGTACTTGATGATTGTAGTCTACACTACTAAGTGCTTGGTTCGTATGAAGTATTTTTTTGGCGACCATTTATCAATTACCATTGTCTAACAAATTGGTAAAGCTATTGTTGCTTGCTGGTATGTGGATTTGTACAAAAACTCGACCAGCTATTCACAAAGCCAATGCTGAATTAAAAAAATCAACTGTACATTT
This sequence comes from Riptortus pedestris, assembly GCA_019009955.1. NCBI lineage: Eukaryota > Metazoa > Arthropoda > Insecta > Hemiptera > Alydidae > Riptortus > Riptortus pedestris. Next base: position 256,108,639 of record CM032228.1, read on the forward strand.
GTCCGGTGCATTAAATATATCTTGCATTTAAAACTCAATTTATTGAGTAACTTTGGCTGTGCTTGGTTATTTTTACCTTCATTTTATCTATTTAAAAAAAAAGCTTTTGTTATATTGTTGTTATATAAAAATAGTTTATTTATTTTAAGTTATTATTGTAAGTATAGATGACATTTTAATTCTTGCCATCAATTGCAAACAATTGATTATTGTTGATTTTAGGATCCAATTTTTTTTTCTTGTTATAATTTTTGTTATATTCTTAAAACAAAAATCTACATTTTAAAGTTTTCTATTCTTTTGTAAAATAGATTAAAGAAATAAAGTAAAATTCTTCTGCTGTTCAACTTCTACACAAATCTAGAAATAGACTAAATATTCATTTTGCTTATGAATGTATACATTCCTTGAAAGTACTAAGTGCTGGAATATAATTACATCAGTAATTATGAACATTAATTATTGATACATGATCGTATTGATAGAATTTCCTAACTATTCATATGTTTCAATGTTTGTAAAGTTTTCTAATTTATGTTAGAAAATTGTGAGTGAACAAACTAAGCTTATTACGTATTTGAAATATTGGTATTCATCAACTGTATGGGAATGATTCCATCTGGAAAAACACAAATTAATCCCGTTTTCTTTTCCCATAACTTCTTACCTACATTCACAACCTTTTTTTTCCTCCGATGAACTCACTTGAGAATTTCCGGTCAAACGATGCTATGTAAAAAGACTCTTTATAGTTTATTCTCTTTAACTCTCTCTTTCTTTATCATAACTTTGTTTAATTATATCTCGACAGTATTGCAATTATGGTTCTAAGCTTGAGAATTTTTTTTTTTTAATTTTGTAAACTTTGTTTTAAGGGTTACTTTTGCTCAGTGGAAATCGATGTATTTAAAATGGTTCTCCTTATTGACTATCTGTTATTTCAATTATTTTATATTATAAAGCTAAAATTAGTTTGGTTTGCATTTATTGTATTTTAGAATTGATGTTATTTTATACTTAGTCGAATTATCAATATATTACCTTGTAACTTTGTCTTTTTGTATTAAAAGCTGCAGCTCTCTCATTTTGTTGAAAAAAGGTTTTGATAAACATTAGGCTAGTTGCAAACATCATCGAGTACAAAAAAAAATAATTAAATTTTAAGAGAACGTGTCATTTATGCGCACTTATTTTTAACTATTTTTTAATATTAAAAATGGCATACTTCAATTAAACCATCCAATAAAAAAAACATTAAATTAGAATTTCCTGCAAAGGGTAAACGCAATTGTTTGAACACAATTCAGGGTTTCATAGGTTAAGGTGTAGAAAACTTGTTGCAAACCTATTATTATTTTTATTGAATAATAATTCATTTAATATTTCAGCCAGTATGGTTTTTTTATTCAACAAATAATTCTCCTTCTTTTATTCGCTCATGCTCACTTTCACTCTCTCTCTTTCTCTTGGAATGAATAATTCGTTATTTTTATTAACTCAGAATTAATAATGTAATTTTTAAAATTCTGTTTTACATTATAGAGCAATATGATTATGTTTCGATTCCCTTTTTACTTTCCTTAATTCCAAAATAAACAAGGGGAATATTTTTAAATCAAAAAATCTACCTAAAAATACATCATAATGATGGAAATATCATTGCCCCAATGATAACACAATTTGTATCCTGTCCCATTCTTGGTTGCCTTATTGCTTTTAATTATAATTATTATTATTATTATTTATTAATGTCCACTTTTTGTCCTGCTGTACTGTTGTACTGCTTGCAATTATAAGCGAACCAAGCTAACTAGTCTAGAAGACAAACTTACGGAAATAGTAATGGGCCAGTCATTATCAGAATAAACCTTATATCAGATTCATTGCCTTCAAAATATAAACCAGCTATTGGAAAGTCTTAAGTAGCACAAAGTGGACGTTAATAAATAAACAACTACAATTGGACAATAATTAAAACCCGAAAACATTCTTTTCCAAAATATCCGATGAAAGAATCATTGAAAAAATTCAATAACTATTAGGATATTGACTTCTAAAACAGTATTTTTTTTTTTTACTTAAAATCTGCCAGAAAGAAGAAATTTGGAAAAACAAACCATTTCAATCGGAACAATAATTTTATTCAGTACAAATTTGCATAATTAGGAATGAAATAAAAGTTTTATTCACTGTTAATTACTCATTCTGAATGATTGTTTCCCAATTCTATTCTGGTATTATTCGCTTCTGTGCAATAGAAATGTATTTAGTGACAGAGTCATTATTTAATCTTTAGTCCCACTTTGGATAGAAAAGGGTGGTAACCTGTAGACAACCCGTCCCAATTATGAGTACAAGTATAAAGTGGACGTTAATATATTGAAATTTAGTCCAATTATTATTTATGTGCAATATCAAATTACTTTTTCAACCAAATTATTTTGAAATTTTATAGTACATTACAAAATAATAAACACGTCAAATTTTTGTACCGAAGTTACCACTCATGAGTCTGTTTATATAAAAGCATTTCATCAAATAATCTTTCAGTTTGGTATTAGTTACTATTTATTTTAAATAGTTTAATTACTACTTTATTTATTTAGGAATATGCTTTGGAATATTTTATTTTTGTAAGAAAAAAAAAATAATAAATGCCAGATTTTACAACTATTAGTCCTTTTTGTAATAAATTACATAGCTATGTTTCATTTATATTTATTCCTCTTAGTTATTAAGAATAATTATAAGTTATTTAATTTTGTATGTATATAGATTGATGGTTGAAGTGGGAAGTCAGTGGTGGGTCTTTTTGGTGCCATTACTATACTGCTCTGTTCATTATGACACACTAACTGCCGTAACTATAAATACAGTAGCTCACAGTGAAAATGATACACCATACAAATTTCACAAAATGTTCATTTATTATGTACAATAATATATTTTTTTAAAGAAGGTTCTCCCTAAAATATTACACAATTTTATCTAGAAAATAAATATATATCTCTTATTATTATTATCCTAATAATTAACAATGCCTGAGCATAAAAATAACAAAAATGAAATTCCAGACCTCACAGTGAAAATGATACACTTTAATAAAATTCAAATTAAAAGTAATTTTATATAACTTTAATATCCTGTTGAAAGTCTGTTGTTGTTGATTACTTCTCTTAAGCGGTTTGGGATAGATTCCACGAGTTTTTGGGTAAAATCTGGGGTAATTTTCTCCCATTCTTCCAAGAGTGCTTTTTTTTAGATTTTCTTTGTTTGTAATATTATGTTTTCGAATTTCTGTCTCCAACTTTGCCCACAAATGTTCAATGATATTTAAATCTGGTGACTGCGCAGGTGTCTTTATAAGTTTGGGACAGTTAAATGTAAGCCATTCTTTCACTATCAACGAAGAATGCTTGTGGTCATTTTCTTGGTAAAAAGTAAAAATATCTTTTAATCCAAGTTTTTCAGCAGTTACCTTCAAATTTTGCCTTAATATGTCCACATATAAACCTTCTACCTTCTATAAAATGCAGACTTCCCACACCAGAGGCTGCCATGCATCCCCACACCATTACACTCCCACCTCCATGTTTCACAGTCGGTAAGAGATTTTTGCTTGGAAAATGCTTCTCCAGATTTTCTCCAAACGTCCACATCCATTCGACCCAAAAATGTTAAATTTGCTTTCATCAGCAAAAATAAACTTTTTCCAAAAGTCAAAATCTTTGGAAATGTGCTCATTTGCAAATTTTAGCCAATCTTTTTGATTTTTTTTTTACTAATGAACGGCTTTTCCCTAGCAACTCTTCCATGAAAATTGTGTTTCCTTAGGACACGACGCACAGTTTCCGCACTAACAATCTTCTTTAAATAATTTTCCACTTCACTTGCAATTGTTGGTGCACTCATTCTTGGGTTTTTTTACGTACCTCAGAATCCACCTTTCGTCAGCATCGGAAAGTTTATTTTTGGGGCTTTTCCTCTTCTTATCAATAAGCCTATTTTCCCTTTTATATCTTTCTACAATGTGTTGTACTGTTTTATGACTTTTCTGAAAAAGTTCGCCAATTTCTCGATACGATTTTCCTCTGTTGAACTGTTGTATAATTAGTTCTCTTTCTCTTGCCGTTGTGTGCCGACCCATTATAATAAAACAATCACGAAATAATATAATAAAATTGTCTTAGAGACTGATAGCACAGAAGACACTGAAAGCCTGGATAGAACTAAAACGGATTAAAGGCAACATGAGTGGTGTATCATTTTCTCTGTGAGATAGGTCAAAGGTTTGTAATCCTCTTATGTAGCTTATTTATTCCCTGCTAATGTTAGAGAGCTAGGCAAGTTAATCTGTAATCAAGAATGTATTCTCATTCCATATACACTTATACGTTATATAAAAATAAGTGCAATAAGTTATTTTTGACATATTTATAGAAGTATAGTAGGTGTATCCTTTTCACTGTGAGCTACTGTATATAATTGTGATGTACACACTCTTGGGAATCTGTTTCTCGAAATTTTTAGTGTCAGTAAAACTGACCATTAATACAATGACAGGTCAGTGAAAATATTTTTTAAATTTAATCTCACACTTTTTCCTAAAATACGAACTCCCCCCCCCCCCACCCCCCCCCCCCCCCACCCCCCACCCCCCCCCCCCCCACACCACCCCACCACCCCGCCCCCCCAACCCCCACCCCCACCAACCCCCCACAACCCCCACCCCCCCCCCCACCCCCCCCCCCCACCCCCCACACCCCGCCCCCGCCACCCCCCCCCCCCCGCAACACCACCCCCCCCCAACCCACCCCCCCCCCCCCCCCACCCCCCCCCACCCCCCCCCCCCCGCCCCCCCCCACCCCCCCACCCCCCCCCCCCCCGACCCCCCCCCCCCCCACCCCCCACCCCCCCCCACCGCCCGACCCCCCCACCCCCCCCCCACCCCTCCCCCCCCCCCCCCCCCCCCCCCCCCCCCCCCGCCGCCCCCCCCCCACCGGCCACCGCACCCACACCCCCCCCCCCCCCCCCCCCCCCCCCCCCCCACCCCACCCCCCCCCCACCCCCCCCCCCCCCCCCCCCCCACCCCCACCACCACCCCCCCTCCCCCACCCCCCACCCCGCTCTTCAGACAGTTCCACTTCCCCTCCTTCAACGCCTAGTCTGGAACCTTCCCCGTCGTTCCCGCACCGCTATTCTAGGCAATGGCATCTTTCCACCACACAGAAGAAGTCACCCTCTCCACCGGCGAGGCACTCCCCACCTCCCAGGCATGGTCAAGAAACATCATCTAAGGCTTCCCGCAGCTCACGATCATCCCCTTCTTTCAACGATTCTCAACAAACATCTGTCTATTACACGGAGAGGAACTTGTATAAGCCCCACCGCACTAATGATCCTGAGCTTTCCCGCCATCATCATTCCCCGGACTTGTCTCCTCAATGACTCCCGCAATACGGACCCTCAGACCCCTCTCGGGCACAACTCTTGCCTCCTCTAAGGTTATTTCCCGCATCATCTAGTCTTGCTGAGAGCTACCGATTAGACCTCCATGTTTTTCTGCTGCACCGCTAAAGGATTCTCCGCTTCATCAACGCTCACAGGATGTTCCCGCTCCAACTGAAAAATAGTTTCCGTCCACATCTAAGCCCATTATACTCCGGTCTCTTCCTTCTGTCTCGTTGTCTGGTTCATCGAAGCATGCCCGCGTTCTATTCTTCCCACAGCACAGATCCTCTCAAGTTCTTCCGGTTCTCGAGCATTGCCCGCTTTCTATTCTTCCCACAGCACAGATCATCTCATGTTTAGAGCCCTTGTTGATTCCTGCAGCCAAGCCAGTTTTTGTCACTCAGAGCGCCGCTTCCCGCTTAGGCTCGGCCATCATTCCGTCCCAACTGGATGTTCTCGGATTGGGTGACCCTGTGGGAGTCAGCTGCACTGGCTACATTGCTGTTTTCTTTCCAGTCGCCAGATAAAATGATCACCGCACAGTTCTTCGTTATTGAGTCCATCTGCTCCGCTATGCCTGCTGAACCGCTTGACATTTGGCCTTGGAATTATCTGCATGACCTCTCGTTGATCTTCTTTCAGCCTCTCGCTGATCCAAAGTATGACCGCCCGGCTCCCATTGACATGCTGTTTGGAGTCGATCTAGTTGCACATATCCTTCTAAGCCCGCTATCATTCATCCCTCTAAAGGTGGCCCTCTTGCTTTTAAGACTAGTTTGGGTTGGCGTCTCCTTGAGCAGTGTTGTCTCCCATCTCATCCGCGCCGCATCAGGAGCCCCAGAAGTCCAGGATAACGAAGGCAAAACCATCCGCAAGAAACACAGACGTCGTCGCCGCACTGAGAGTAATCCTCAACGAGAAAATCCGCCTTACAATTCAGAAGACATGCCTGCTCAAGTTACAGTACAATGCATACCTGACTCACCGCCTGTGGAATCCACCGAAGCTGCCTCACAATCTTTTGTGAAAACGTTCTCCGCTGCATGAAATGTTAACTAAATAAAGATCTTCAGAGATTCTGGGAATTAGAACCTGTCACTTCCGCCGCACCCATATATTCAAAAGAGGAGCTTCTAAAAGAAGAAATGTTCACCCGCACAGTTTCCCGCAGAAATCCATCGAAGCTGCCTCACAATCTTTTGTGAAAACGTTCTCCGCTGCATGAAATGTTAACTAAATAAAGATCTTCAGAGGTTTTGGGAATTAGATCCTGTCACTTCCGCCGCACCCAAACATTCAAGGGAGGAGCTTCTCAAAGAAGAAATGTTCACCCGCAAAGTTTCCCGCCAAGGTTCTCTCCCTTGAAAAGTTTACCACGTTACTGGTCAGCATTGAGGCCATCCTCAATAGTTGCCCCGCTGCCCCCCTCTCTGCTGACCTCCATGATTTGGATGTGCTGACGCCTGGACATTTCTAATTCACCGCCCTCTCCTCGCTCTATATGCAAAGGAACGTCCTCTTCAAGCTGTGTCCTCTTCTTACTCAATAATGCCGCTCATCGCGCCATGGGCGGGGGGATGTTCAGTCGTCAGTTTGAATTTAAATTTCCCGCGCACGCGGAGTTCATAGCCCCGCCACAAACACACATGCATATCTCCAAGGCCGTGGCTACAGCGGAAAAACACATGCAGTTCAAGAAGGCATCGGCCAGCAACAAGGATAGAGTCAGTTGGTTTTAGACGCTCACTGGGGTCAGTTGCTCTCAGACGCTGGGGTCGTTCATACGGCCAGAGGGGCCTCCCTCCCCTACAGATCACCGCTTCGCTTCATAGATAACCGCTTCACAGATAACCGCTTCATAGAGAACCGCTTCATCGACAACCGCAGTTGGAAGTCACCCGTCGCTTTCTAATTTACCTCTACTAGAGTCAACAGTGTTCATTGTGCTCCGGGGGGTTTTCTTCTTTTCTTGCCACGTGCCCATAGTGCTATCAGACCTTTTTATCACCGCAACAAGACTTCATCATCTCTAGGAAGTGCATGATTGCTCTCTCCTCTCTCACTCTAATAATGCTAGCATTATGAGCGCAAGTATCGTAAGAGTACTCATATATATTATAGAACTTATAGAGATATAAATGGTATTGTAAAGTTATGGGCGTCATTATTAGTTCATAAAGTTTGTTTACTTTCTTAAGTTTCATTTATTATTATAGATTTATATTTAACTATTCAATATACCTAATTCTTAAGAGAACTCACACTCTCGCTTGTTATGTTTTTCCTTACATATTTTTTTCCTATCATCTCTCCAGGAGAAATAACACAATGGTTCCGTCTAACTTCTCTTCCAACACAAGCTTGCCTTAAACACAAGCCTATTCGCCATTACCTTTCTGGTGCCGACATTTTCTATTATTACCGCTAAAGCTTACGCACGCCCCTGCCACATTTTTCAAAACATTTTCCCTTCCCCAGTTTTAATTTTTTTTTTTTAAAGTTCGTTTTATAGTGAATCATATAGGATATTTGACTATAATTTCAACCATATATGATAGTGTTGTATTATGATCACATTTGTCAAGAATATCTCCTACAAATACCTTGTTACGCATACATATACATATATACATATTTGACTGTAGAATTTGCATATTTCCCTTAGGGGAAACCAACTACTGAGGCCGTGATTTTCGAAATTTTTCTTCAAACGTCCATCGATCCTACCCACGAGATGACAAAAATGAGGCCCTTTCAAAACTATATAACTTTAATATTAACAGTGATATCTGCATTTCTCAGTTTTCGGCCTTCAGTAAACCCCCACTTCTTCTTACAACATATCAATAATAAGTTGTTATATTATGAAGCACTTTATTTGATGTTTAAATACCAAAATTGTTCGCATTGAACTTTTACGTCTTGAGATAAATGCATATATCTGACGCACGTGGGAAATCTGCTTAGTTAACGAAGCCTTTTAAAACTTTTAAAACTTTTAAGCAGAATTTATTTCCCCCTTAAGTAAGGGCTAGTTGTACTCAAATGTCCATCCGATCGTACCCAGGAGATGAACGAAAATGAGGTCCGTTTCAAAAAAAATTATATATATATTGGGCTGTGGACGCTGTAAGCGGTCGCAATTTTTGTTTGAATCGTTACCAAACTAAGGACTTATTCGTTTTATGTAAAAAGGAAGATCCAAGGTTCGTTAATGGATGAAATCGGACAGGTTGAGAAGGGGGGGGCGTTTTGAAAATTTAAAATATCACGTTATTATTGTCGGCTGGGAAAAGTTTGTATAGAATCAAATCATATATGCAAATAAAATTTGCTAAATATAAATATTGTTATATATATAAATAACATTATTCACTAACTTGAATATTAACCGAGATATTTGCAATGTGATAATGTGGGAGTTGGTTGCAGAAGTAGGCCATTATTCCCCCGGACTTTATCCGTTCCGCCGAAAGAAAGCAAGTTTTCGAGTTCGGCCGTTTCCGTAACTGTTCGTGTCTTTTGAATTGGTTAAGAGATTCTTCACTACTGCCGTTATTAGTAGGCAGATTTCTCTATTGTAAAACTTCACGTGGGAAATCTGCTTAGTTTACGCAGCCCCTGCGTGACGAACTTTTTTTTAATTTATGTCTTCGAGCTGTATTCGCCATCCCCCAGACTCTAATACAGGTGTATTGGTTGGTGGTAAATCAGAAGGGAGACATATAAATTATCTTCTCTGGATGGAAGTAATAAGTTGTTCTATCTGTTTCGAGTCACTAAGCGATGCATCTTCATTAGCTATAGAGGAGCAGTGTTGGCGAATACGATATAACCACCATTCATCATGTTGAGCTAGCAGCTCTACTATAGCTAGCTCCTACGCTCAATGATACATTCTAACCTCGAACTCAAATCTTTGCCACTCTCATTCGATTCCCTCCTGGCATATAGGAATTTATTTACTGACGAAACAACTTAATTATTAATATAGGCTTCTTAGACACAATACTCAAATATTCTTCATATTTTCATGGCAAGGGTCACCAAATAAAAAACATTTTTTTTCGGTGAAAACTTCATTGTGACTGCTTTTATGGCTGACGTGCCACCTCTTCAGGGGCTATCCCTTTTCAAAAAAGTCCGTCACGCAGGGGATGCGTAAACTAAGCAGATTTCCCACGTGAAGTTTTACAATAGAGAAATCTGCCTAATAACAACTGTAGTAGTAAGAAACCTCTAAACCTAAAAAACATTATTCAGGGCGTAATAACCCAGTAGTTTCTAGCCCCAAAAAACAGTTAACCTAACCTCTAAACCTATTCACGAGGGGCGATTGTTATGGTAACGGCCGCCAGAGCTCTCGCGGAAACTCCGAACATAGCCTACTGGTGGGCACACGCAGAATAAAAATGCAAATATCTCGGTTAATATTCGAGATAGAGAATAAATGTATATAACTATATTCATAGTAAATTAAATTTGACAATAAGATTGGTTATGTACAATTTGTCGACCCGACGTATAGTAACAGAGATATTTCGAATTTTCGAAATTTTTTCCTCTAAACCCACCCTCACCCTGGTCCGACTTCAGCCGTTAACGAACTTGATCTTTCTTCTTACATAAAACGACTGAATATTGGAGTTTGGTAACGATTAAACAATAATTGCGACTGCTAGAGTGGTAACAGATGTAATATATATATATATATATATATATATATATATATATATATACAGTTTTGAACGGACCTCATTTTCGTCATCTACTAAGTAAGATCGATGGACATTTGAAGAAAAATGTCGAAAATTCCGTCATGAGTACAACCTCAATAGCTGATTTCCCTTAAGGGAAATCTGCTAAAAGTCCGTCAAGCAGGGCCTGCGTAAACTAAGCAGATTTTTTCCAATCCAGCACGTGAAGTTTTACAATAGAGAAATCTGCATCCTAGTAACAGTAATAGTAAGGAGTATCTAAACCAATTCCACGAGAGCCGAACAGTTACGGAAACTGCCGAACTAACTTTCGGCGGAAACTCACTAATAGAACCGACATCAGCCGATCTCATCTCGTCCGTTATCCGTACACAAAATAAAATGCAAATATCTATAAATGTTAATATTCAAGATAGAGAATAATTGTATCTAAAAATATTTATAGATAATTTAATTTAAGATAGGTTCTATACCAGTTATCGATCCGACATATAGTAACATAGATATTTTGAAGTTTTGAACCCCCCCCCTCTTAACCCCTCCTTCCCCTGGTCGAATTTTAGCCGTTAACGAACTTGATCTTTCTTTTTACATAAAATGACTAAATATCGAGCTTGGTAGCTATTACACAATAATTGCGACCGCTAGAGCGGTAACAGATATATATATATATATATATATATATATATATATATATATATATATATACTAGCTCAGATACCCGGCTTCGCCCGGGAATTCATTTGAGGCTGAATGGTGATGGTATTTTTTAGCAGGCTTTACATTACACAATATTTTGACATTTACCCGTCCCAGTGTTTAGGATTGATACCCATCTTTGCCGTGGATTTGCTAATAATAGAATTATTTGTTCGATAAGACTTCACAGTCTTCGATATTTTTATATTTCCTGTCTCTTATACATGTAAATATGGTAAATTTTTATTTCAGGCCTCCCTTTTAACCCCCCCTCCCGTTCGAACCTAAAAATTTTAATATAACTTATAATCATGGAAGAATTAATGCTAATTGGCATACCGAGTTTTGTTAAGTTTGGTTCAGCCGTTAGTGCCCGCTAAAGTTTTAACGTATAACTCATTTATACTTAGGTATACGACAAAAGTGTATATAACAAAAGTTACTCTAAAAAAACAAAATAAAACAACTTTTGTTATGTGCATATTTGCCAAAACGCCATAGGAAACGGGATTATCACTATTTTTAATTTCAGGCTTCCCTTACAACCCCCACTCCGGCCCGTCCCTAGAAAAATGTTAGTATGGCATATTATAAGGAAAGACGTTATAGTTTTAATTCACATACCGAGTTTGGTTTAGTTCGGTTGAGTCCTTTTTGTGCAAATAAAATTGTTGATCTTCCGCTATCATTTTTAGCGTATAACGCATTTATACTTTAGGTATACGAACAAAAGTGTATATAACATAATTTACTATTAATAACAAATTAAACAACTTTTGTTATTTGCATAATTGTCCAGAAAAACCAATAGGAATCGAAATATCGCTATTTTTAATTTCAGGCTTCCCTTATAAAAACCCCACTCCTGTTCGTTCTCAGAGAATATTAATATAGCCTAAAGTCTAAGTTGGGTTAGTAGTAATATACATACCAATGTTCATAAAATTTGGTTCCAGGCCATTGTATGCGTGAAAAGGTAACAAACAAACATAGCACGAAAGGAAACTAAAATGCAGTTTAATTGAGTGTCTATGACATGTGAAACGAAAAGTTATATCGTGAAATTTCGCGTAAAAAAATCAATGTACAGACAGAGGTTACAATTTTATATATAAATATATTGATATAATTATATATATAGTATATATATATATAAGATATATATATATATAAATAGTATCATTTTTGAACGACGGAATAAGGACCTCATTTTCGTCATCTCCTAGGGTAGTAGGTAAGGTAGGATTGATGGAAATTTGAAGAAATATTTGAGTACGACCTCAATAGCTGATTTCTGATTTCTCTTAAGGGAAATTTGCTAAAACCAAATGTCGAACGTCCCTTGCGCAATGGCTGCGTAAACTGAGAAGATTTCTCAAATGCTGGAATGGCGCGTTACGCGTCTCTACTCACAATGCATTTTCTATGTAGATGTAAAAATGTATGTATGGGAATGTACCGAAGGTTGAAAACGAGAGATTAGGCATTAGTCCCTTAATATTTCAGCTTCTCTTGTTCCGATATTTCAGCGACTCTCTGTCTAAAACAACAATTGTAGAGCATCTGTAGTTCTACAAGATTAGCTCTATAACATTTGTCGGTACGCTCATAAAATAACGGAGATGTTCTTAAGGAAATTCGCTATCGCCTACAAACTAAATGCGAAATTTAGTCAAAATTTAAATTTTTTGGGGACTAAAAATTCACTTTCCTTAAAACATGAAAGTTATAATTAGCGCATTTATAACATTGGATGTGAGGAATATTATAGTTGGACGGTAGCTAGAAATACACAGACGAAAGACACATTTAGTACGAAAATGAGAGAGGGAATAAAAGCAAATAAATAAGAGCTTGATTGCTGAATTTAATTTAAGTACAAACTGAGGATTCCATTCTACTAAAGACCCATTTTAATTTACTTGGATAAATTAAATCAAAACACAGCGGTTGTGGTGAATAGATAGTCTCTTTCAACATTTATTTAATGGTTGCAATTGCTATGTGTTACTTGAAAATAATTTTAAAATATTGGGTTGGCAAATGTGTCCTTTCGGTTTTAGCAGATTTCCATTAAGGGAAATCAGCTATTGAGGACGTACTCATGACGCGATTTTCGAAAATTTTCTTCAAATGTCCATCGATCATACCCAGGAGATGACAAAAATGAGGTCGCGTTATCACTCATGAAATATATATATATATGTATCCCAATAAAATAAGTATATTTGACTGTTTTGAACCGCTCTAGCTGTCGCAAATTTTTTGTTTTGATCGTTACCAAACTCGAATATTTAAACGTTTTTTATGCTAAAAATTACAGATCAAGTCTCGGTAATAATAATGGATAAAATCGGACCAGTGGGAGGGGGGGGGGATTTTCGAAAATTCAAAATATCTCCGTTACCATACGTCGGATCAAAAAATGGTATAGAACTAATCTTATTGAAAATTAAATTGGCTATAAATATTGCTCTATACAATTATTCTCTATCTTGAATATTAACCGAGATATTTGCATTTTTATTAAATTTAGGTTTTTAATTTAAACGGATGACGAACGGGTTTCCCACCAAAACCTAGTTCGGCCCTTTGCCGCAACTGTTCGGCTCTCGTATGGAGATTTTCTTATTGTATAACTTCACGTGGGAAATCTGCTTAGTTTACGCCACACCTTCGTGACGGACTTTTTCTGTTTATTTTGATGTCACAATAATACACTTCTAATCTGATGAACTTATCGCTAAGGTGGATTGTCTATCCTCTTTGGAATATGTCAATAACTTACTAGTTTAGTATTGTATTACTATTCCACTGTGATTATGAACGAAAATATTCGTTTCGGCATATTTTTTTTGCTGTATTAATTATTTAAAGATGGAGGGTCAGTGAGACTAGGAGAAGCTCATATGAAAAACGTGGGTTGTATTTGTTTGGATAGGGATTAGATGTCTTAAACGCGATTGCACCTTGTCAAAATTTGTTTGAGTCAAAATTTCATTCCCTGAAATGTTGACATCAATGATGCCCACATGAAATTCAAACAAGCAATGCTAAGAACAATGTTGATCAAAATCCCAGCCAATCAGTGCAAGAGAGATGGCTATGGCCCTAAATGTGTCGCACACAAGCATAGAAAACCAAACAAGTTCTGCTATGTTTTCAGGGTTTAGGTTTGGCTCCCTCACTCTCTAACCGTAGTCAACTTGGCAGCACACGTTTCTGTTTGTGATTCACGACGGAAACGGCAACTAAACGAACTAATTTTGAAAAGGTTGGTAACAGGAGATAAAAATGGATATTTTAGGATAAGTATGTGTTGGCAGTAGGTGAAATCGTGGGTACTTAGTAGTGACTACTTTTTTGTGTTTGTTTTTTGAGTGCTACCTCAATAACTGATTGGAAATCTGCTAAAAATGTAATTTACCCAAAATTCAGCTATACTTATATTGATGACGTACCAGGTGCTAGTGAAAATAATCATCTACATATTGATGAGCTATTCTGGAGATTGCAATTTCCCTTACCACATTAATATCTACTCTGCCATGAATATGGGATGCCATTTTTGAGATGGTAAACAATATATAGGTTTCTAGAAAATTATAAAACAGTTACAGTATTTGCCAACTCTCCCTAATTATAATTGTGAATATATAAACAGTATTTATAGGTAAGAAAAAACGCCTCGTTCCTTCACTATTCTTTATTCGTTGTGGCAGAGCGCTTTCAGAGCATACGCTCCACAAAAATGGACTATTTACAGGCTTAATCTGGCAATTGGTCCCATGAAGAGGTAAACCTGGGGTTGATGTGGACGAACAAGGGAATCGAGGGTCACAAGGACATGCAGTGGTTTCCCAATGCCTTCTGCATTAGACCATACACCAATAAAGTCATCATAAGGAAAATTCCATTCACGCCAATAAAGGCATGACTGGAGAAAATTCTATTCAAGTCCAAAGTTGTTAGCTGGCCATTCCTGCAGCCTGCATCAGCTGACTAATGATAGACTAGTAGCCAGTATCAGTATGCAGGCTGCAACTATTCAAGGGCAGAGTTGTTAGATAGCCATCCCTCGGCAGCCTGTAGCCTGTAGCCTGCATCAGCTGACTAATGATAGACTATTAGCCAGTATCATTATGCAGGCTGCAACTATTCAAGGGCAGAGTTGTTAGATAGCCATCCCTCGGCAGCCTGCAGCCTGCATCAGCTGACTAATGATAGACTATTAGCCAGTATCAGTATGCAGGCTGCAACTATTCAAGGGCAGAGTTGTTAGATAGCCATCCCTCGGTAGCCTGCAGCCTGCATCAGCTGACTAATGATAGACTATTAGCCAGTATCAGTATGCAGGCTGCAACTATTCAAGGGCAGAGTTGTTAGATAGCCATCCCTCGCTAACCTGCAGCCTGCATCAGCTGACTAATGATAGACTATTAGCAAGTATCAGTATGCAGGCTGCATCTATTCAAGGGCAGAGTTGTTAGATAGCCATTCCCTCGCCTGCAGCCTGCAGCCTGCATCAGCTGACTAATGATAGACTATTAGCCAGTATCAGTATGCAGGCTGCAACTATTCAGGGGCAGAGTTGATAGATAGCCATCCCTCGGTAGCCTGCAGCCCTGCATCCAGCTTGACTAATGATAGACTATTAGCCAGTATCAGTATGCAGGCTGCAACTATTCAAGGGCAGAGTTGTTAGATAGCCATCCCCTCGGAGCCTGCAGCCTGCATCAGCTGACTAATGATAGACTATTAGCCAGTATCAGTATGCAGGCTGCAACTATTCAAAGGGCAGAGTTGTTTGGTAGATAGCCATCCCTCGGCAGCCTGCAGCCTGCATCAGCTGACTAATGATAGACTATTAGCCAGTATCAGTATGCAGGCTGCAACTATTCAAGGGCAGAGTTGGTAGATAGCCATCCCTCGGCAGCCTGCAGCCTGCATCAGCTGACTAATGATAGACTATTAGGCAGTAACAGTATGCAGGCAGCAACTATTCAAGGGCAGAGTTGTTAGATAGCCATCCCTCGGTAGCCTGCAGCCTGCATCAGCTGACTAATGATAGACTATTAGCCAGTATCAGTATGCAGGCTGCAACTATTCAAGGGCAGAGTTGTTAGATAGCCATCCCTCGGTAGCCTGCAGCCTGCATCAGCTGACTAATGATAGACTATTAGCCAGTATCAGTATGCAGGCTGCAACTATTCAAGGGCAGAGTTGTTAGATAGCCATCCCTCGGTAGCCTGCAGCCTGCATCAGCTGACTAATGATAGACTATTAGCCAGTATCAGTATGCAGGCTGCAACTATTCAAGGGCAGAGTTGTTAGATAGCCATCCCTCGGCAGCCTGCAGCCTGCATCAGCTGACTAATGATAGACTATTAGCCAGTATCAGTATGCAGGCTGCAACTATTCAAGGGCAGAGTTGTTTAGATAGCCATCCCTCGGCAGCCAACAGCCTGCATCAGCTGACTAATGATAGACTATTAGCCAGTATCAGTATGCAGGCTGCAACTATTCAAGGGCAGAGTTGTTAGATAGCCATCCCTCGGTAGCCTGCAGCCTGCAGCCTGCATCAGCTGACTAATGATAGACTATTAGCCAGTATCAGTATGCAGGCTGCAACTATTCAAGGGCAGAGTTGTTAGATAGCCATCCCTCGGTAGCCTTCATCAGCTGACTAATGATAGACTATTAGCCAGTATCAGTATGCAGGCTGCAACTATTCAAGGGCAGAGTTGTTAGATAGCCATCCCTCGGTAGCCTGCAGCCTGCATCAGCTGACTAATGATAGACTATTAGCCAGTATCAGTATGCAGGCTGCAACTATTCAAGGGCAGAGTTGTTAGATAGCCATCCCTCGGTAGCCTGCAGCCTGCATCAGCTGACTAATGATATACTATTAGCCAGTATCAGTATGCAGGCTGCAACTATTCAAGGGCAGAGTTGTTAGATAGCCATCCCTCGGCAGCCTGCAGCCTGCATCAGCTGACTAATGATAGACTATTAGCCAGTATCAGTATGCAGGCTGCAACTATTCAAGGGCAGAGTTGTTAGATAGCCATCCCTCGGTAGCCTGCAGCCTGCATCAGCTGACTAATGATAGCCCGTATCAGTATGCAGGCTACAAATTCAATCAACCTTAAAATCTTGTTCCACTGACATATTGTAAGTGGAACTTTACACAGGGAGGTGATTATTCTTAATTATGTTAATAATGTTTTTTTTTTTTTTTTGTTTTCTGAGGGGACCGGATTATAGCGAATTACCACTTTGAAAATCGGCTACTTGTATTATACTGATAACATGATTTTTTACAGCTTCCTTTGGTAATCAAAAGAGACCTGCCAGATAACAAAATTAACGTCCTCTCCGAAATATATGTATATTTTTTATTTGTTTTCCAATATGCCATTGACTTATTGGATGTTTTGTATTCAATATTTCCATGCCCATTCATAAAATCAGAGACTAATAAATATTAGGTTAAAGAACATTTTACAACTTTCAGATAATACCGGAATACGTTTCAATTAGGTATGTATGGTTCGGAGATATAAAGTGCTATTGAACTAGAAGAAGTTTTAGCGGTACATTTTTCTTGAAACTTGAGATTTTTAGAACGGTTTTTTTTTTCCTCGAAAATTTCTCAGTTAGATTTTCTTCTAGATTAATTACAAAGAGCATATTTCTAGATTATTTTAACGTGTTAATTATTTTTTTGAAGTTCCCTCATTAAAAACAAAGGATATTACTTTGAAGTTGTTCTTTGTTTTTCTTTCTTTTTTTAAGCTATTATGTTGGTTAAATTGGTCAACACTTCGACCCTTATAAAATAATTACTCGGTAAGGGGTGGTCTCTTTATGTTTAAACTATTCTAGGCAAAATAATTAAATATGTAAAACAGTATTTAAATAACTTCGCCAACGCTCGAAATCAATCAATTTAGACTCTTCGACGCCTGCACACATTTTCTTTTAGTTTTCGGTCATCAGTAAACCGCAACTCCTACTCATGTCATATAAGCAATGAGCTGTTATATCATGAACCATTTTATTCGAAGCTTAAATACCAAATATTGTTTTCGAAAGACTTTTATACATGCGAATTCGTTTTGTGATAACGTTGACAATTTTAACGATCGGACTTGGATTTTAGAGGGAGGGAAATTCAAAATATTTCTGTTATTAAAATTTGGTTCCTAAAATGTTATAGAAGAAACCTTGTTAAACTGTTAATTTTCTAAAATTGCTGCTCTATGAATTTTTTGGTAACCCAAAAATCCTACTTAGTGAGTTGTTCACACTTTCTTTTTTTCTACTACTTATCGGGTTTTTACATATAAATATGGAATAGAGAGTGAGATGAGATCACAAGAGTATTATGCTTAGTTTGGACGTGCACGGACTATGCTTTGATTGCCCACTGGAGACTAATGCCGGCTCTGAGTCAGTGGAGAAAGAGAAATGGCGCCAGTGAAAGTGGTGTTTATGGCGGGAATAAGCTAGGAGGAGTTGGCATTGTTCTCTGCCTGGTCCACATCTCTATTCGTCAGACCTCTATGCTATTAGCTCTATGCATAACCTGACTCCTCAGCAACCCAATTCCTCAGCATGCTCATCACAGGTGGACTTTTACTTTGGGCTGGAATAGCATTAACCTTCCCAGTTGTAAGCAACTCTCGCCGTCTGATTCATTGCTCTGTCCTATTTCACTCCCTTGGTCATTTATCCAAGTCACGTGGTATGCAGTATTTCTGCCCATGACTCATTCAAATAGCCTTGGTGAGCATTGACTACAAATAAAATGAAACTTTACCATCAGCTGTATATAGAAGGTGTCCGGAACTCCCTGCTGACCCCCTTCCACCTGAAGGCAAATCAGCTATTGAGGTTGTGCTCATAATTCTATTTTCGAAATTTGGTTCGAATGTCTATCCCATGGTGACCGGTGATCCGATAACCAAAACTATATCATGTACATTACAGAGCCCCTGTCCCAAAGTTCCCGCTGACCACCCCTCCTTAAAATCAATAAAAGTGTAAAAGTCCGTCACGCAGGGCCTGCGTAAACTAAGCAGATTTCCCACGTGAAGGTTTACAATAGAGAAATCTGCCTGAATAATAACAGTAGTAGTGTCAAACCTATTACGGGAACGGCCGAAACCAAAACGGCCGCCATGGAATGCTCACGATGTAGACCCGAAAGTGTGGCCGATCTTAGCCTGTCTGAAGCTCACAATACCAGGAAATTGCAAATATCCGCGGTTAATTTTCAAGACGTATCAGAATACAAGTATATAAACAATATTTATAGTAAATTTAATTTGAAATAAGATTGATTCTTATACACATTTTTCGATCCGATCGTATAAAAACGGAGATATTTCGAATTTTCGAAAATCCTCCCCTGCTAAACCCCCCCCCCTCTCTGGTCTGATTTTCAGCCATTGAACGTACTTGATCTTTACTTTTGCATATAAAACCTTCTTAAATATCTAGTTTTGGTTAAACGATCAATAGATAAATTGCGACCGCTAGTGGCGGGGTGGTGTAAATGACTTATATATTTAGTTTTAGTTATAGTGTGTGTGTGTTAAATGTGTGTGGTGAATTAGTTATTTATATTTATTTTTGATCGGTCCTAATTGTCTTTTTCTCCTGGGGTTGGTTCGATGGACATTTGATGAATATTTTTCGAAAACTCGCGTCAGGAGGACAGACTCTATAGCTGATTTCCCTTATGGGATAATAACAGTAGGAAGGTATCTCTAGAACCTATTCTCGAGGGAGGAATAGTTACCAAAACGGCCGCCAGAGCTCTCTGCGGGTAGTGTCGACCACACTCACAATACAAATGCAAATATCTCGGTTAATATTCAAGATACAGAATAAATGTATAGAACAATATTTATAGTAAATTTAATTTGCAATAAGATTGATTCTATACACTTTTTCGATCCGATGTAAAAAAACGGAGATATTTCGAATTTTTACAAATACCCACCTCTAAACCCCCCCCCCTCCCACTAGTCCGATTTCAGCCATTAACGAACTTGATCTTTTTTTTTTACATAAAACGCTTAAATATGAAGTTTGGTAACGATCAAAAAAAAATTGCGACCGCTAGAGCGTTAACAGACAAATATATATATATATATATATATAATTTTGAACGGACCTCATTTTCGTCATCTCCTGGGTAGGATCGATGGACATTTGAAGAAATTTTTCGAAACTCGCGTCATGAGTACGACCTCAATAGCTGATTTCCCTTAAGGGAAATCTGCTAAAAGGTCAACAGTATTGATAAAAGGCTGAGACTTGCCGTGCCATAATTGTGAGCCCTGAAAGTTCTTTTCAGCCCATATTCAACCTCGTAACCTTCTCCAGTACTTCTCCAGCGACCATTACTTGGAATTATATCTTATATAAATAACTATTCCAAATGTTGTAGGAATTTTAATTTAATTAAACGACTATTGTTTTCTCTGACCGAAACGTTAACGAAGGTTTTTGTAGTTTTACTTCCTCCCCCCCTAGTTCTACCTATCCGGTTTTCACTGTGTATAAGCACTTCAATCACTGAACATCTCATCCAACTAAAATTTTAATTCCTGTTTAAGTATACTGAGGGAGACATAGAGAATAAAAGCTAAGATGAGGTCATCAACGTATCTCATTTCAGTGTTATTCAGGAGATGGCGAAGATGAGGTACGTACAAAATTATATATATATATATATATATATATATATATATATATATATATATATATATTTGTGTGTGTTTTTAACGCTTCAACGCTGTCGTAATTTTTGTTTGATCTTTATCAAATTTTATATTTAACCGTTTTATGTGAAAAGACAGATCTAAATCGTTAACTGCTGAAATCGTACCAGTGGAAGGGGGGTTTAGTGGAAAAATTTCAAAATATCTCGGCTACTGTACGCCAGAGCGAAAAATTGTATTGAACCAATCTTATTGAAAATGAATATTCTATCAACTTTATTTTATACATATTTTCAGTATCACAAATATTAACCAAGATATTTCAATTATATAGTTTTGGGCTTTCGGTAATCCCCCACTCTACTACAAATAAGTTCTGTTGACCCCCCCCCCCCTATTTTGTTCCTTGATTAGTAAAATTTGAGTGATTGAGCTAAACATCGTCCTGATTCATTATAAATTACAGCTCTAGATATAGTAAATCATTTCTTCAAAATTAATATGTAATGTTCAGGTATACTTCATTAATTGTTCTCCTTTCCGGCCTAGAATAATTCTATCTATTGAGCTCTGCGATGTTGGCAGCCCTGTTTATTTACAATTCAGACACTTTCCGGTCTAAATATTAACTTGTAAATTGACTGAAAGATTAACATTCACGGTGGTGTTACCAGTATGTAGATGTTTCTGTTGTAAACCTTCCCGTGGGAAATCTGCTTAGTTTACGCAGCCCCTGCTCACCGGACTTTTTTTCTGTTTTTTAAAAGTTTTGAAAATTTCGAAATGGAATTCAATAGATAATAGTTGTGAAGTACGAAGTTCATTTTGGGGCTG
Source organism: Riptortus pedestris (assembly GCA_019009955.1). NCBI lineage: Eukaryota > Metazoa > Arthropoda > Insecta > Hemiptera > Alydidae > Riptortus > Riptortus pedestris. The sequence goes on from CM032228.1 coordinate 256,130,078, forward strand.
AAGTTTACCTTCTAACCTCGCCCAGTTCTTCTCAGAAGGATAGAGATCAGCTAAGCCCTGAGAAGTGAATTCTCTTAGTAAATTGAGTTTTTTTTTAAACGTTTAGAGAACAAAGTTTGTTCCTCCAAAAGCCAGTGTCGTCAGTCCATCCTAAGAACTTGCCTATTATTCAGCTGTCATAAAGGAGATGGCCGAAAGTTTGAATAGTCAGTTTGTCACAAGAAGAATCAATTTGCCTCAGTCCAAATCTGATTAAGAAGTATTAAGTCCCTTCGCGTTCAGTCAGTAAACTGGCCAGTTTCATGTCCCCCATAAATATTTTGTTTGTTCGACAAAATTTTATTTCTGGTACGAATTTAATTAATTGGTCGTCCATTTTCGGTGTCGGGATACTTACAATGCCGTTTTATCAAATATCTCAGCTATTATGAGTAGGAAAATAAAATGTTATGGAACCAATTTTGTTAAACTATTGATGTTCTAAAATTGTTATTCTATGTATTTCTTCGGTACTTTTGGCAGATTTCCCTGAAGATAAATCAGCTATTGAGGTCGTACTCATGACGCGAGTTTCGAAAAATTTCTTCAAATGTCCATCGATCCTACCCAGGAGATGACGAAAATATAGAGAGATGCACCGTTCAAATAATATATAAATATATATATATATATTTATACTATATATATTATATTATATATATATATATATATAGAGAGAGAGAGAGAGAGAGAGAGAGAGAGAGAGAGAGATTTGTCTGTTAACGCTCTAGCGGTTGCAATTTTTGTTTGATCGTTACCAAACTCGGTATTTAATCGTTTTATGTAAAAAGGAAGATCAAGTTCGTTAACGGCTGAAATCGGACCAGTGGGAGAGGGGGTTTTTGAAAACTGGAAATATCTCTGTTATTATGCGTCGGATCGAAACATTGTATAGAATCAATCTTGTTGAAAGTTAAATTTACTATAAATATTGTTCTATACATTTATTCTGTATCTTGAATATTAACCGAGATATTTGCATTTGTATTGTGTGTGTGGTCGGCAGGAGTCGGCTATGTTCGGGAGTATCCGCCGAGAGCTAGTGCGGCCGTTTCCGTAACTATTCTTTCCTTGTGAATAGGTCTAGAGGTACCTTCCTACTACTGTTATTATTAGGCAGATTTCTCTATTGTATAACTTCACGTGGGAAATCTGCTTAGTTTACACGGCCCGTGCGTGACGGACTTTTTTTTTTTGTTTTGTATTTATCCTACTTCTATTTATCGTTTTTTTAGCAGATTTCCCTTCAGGGAAATCAGCTATTGAGGTTGTACTCATGACGGAATTTTCGAAATTTTTCTTCAAATGTCCATCGATCCTACCTAGTAGATGACGAAAATGAGGTCCGTTCAAAACTATATATATATATATATATATATATATATATATATATATATATATATATACGTATATATATATATACTTGTCTGTAGCCGCTCTAGCGGTCGCAATTTTTGTTTGATCGTTACCAAACTCGATTTAGTCGTTTTATGCAAAAAGAAAGATCAAGTTCGTTAATGGCTGAAATCGGACCAGTGGGAGGGGGAGTTTAGAGGGGAGGATTTCCTAAAAGTCGAAATATTTCCGTTACTATACGTCGGATCGAAAAATCGCATAGAATAAATCTTATTGCAAATTAAATGTACTATAAATATTTGTATATACATTTATTCTCTATCTTGAATATTAATCGAGATATTTGCATTTTTATGAAATTGGGGCGGATAACGGATGAGAGTAAAACTTCACGTGGGAAATCTGCTTAGTTTACGCAGCCCCTGCGTGACGGACTTTTTTAAAATATAAATAGAGCATATGTAGTGAGATTAGATTAAAAATGTGTTATACCGGCACGTTGAAATCTTATTAGTTTACACAGCTCCTGCGTGACGGACTTTTTTAAAATATAAATAGAGCATATGTAGTGAGATTAGATTAAAAATGTGTTATACCGGCACGTTGAAATCTTATTAGTTTACGCAGCCCCTGCGTGACGGACTTTTTTAAAATATAAATAGAGCATATGTAGTGAGATTAGATTAAAAATGTGTTATACCGGCACGTTGAAATCTTATTAGTTTACACAGCTCCTGCGTGACGGACTTTTTATATTTGTTTGGAGAGGGATAGTGAGAGGCTCGTGTTTGTGTATGTAATATGTCAATCAATAAAAGTCAATATGGACATGAATAAGGTAATAGAAAGTCATTATATTCCGTGATTGGGGCTTTGTCAGGAAATGACAGGCTTTTGGCAGGGGTTTAACAGAGAAGAAGTGAGGGCTTTTGAGGGTAGATGTGTGCTGTCCGATGGAGGGACAATGGAATCGGGACATAACACCGTAGAGCCAAGGAATCCGAGACAATGATACAGTTAGGACCGAGGCAAGAAGAATCCACTCTACGTGATATGACCACTCCACAAACTATACCCCACCAATGATACGCTCATACCTTGCTACTGATAACATATCACATGGAAAAGCAATAACTGAAACATATCAGAATATAACACATTAATTTTATTGAAAATCGTGTACTATATCTAGTACTGGAATTCATAATGAATCAGACTAAGTTTTATCTCAATCAATCAAATTTTAGTGCCCAAGAATTTAAGACGGGGGGATCACAAGAACATATGTGCATGATCTCGTCTATACCATAATAAAGTATACCATTATGGAGATGATCTCTACAGTCTATACCATTATAGAGATGATCTCTTGAGAGTCTGTACTATGATGGAGACGATCTCTTGAGGATCTGGTATCTTTTTGGAGATGCTTCCTTTAGAGTCTGGTATCTTTATGGAGATGATCTATTCATTGTCTATACCATTATGGAGATGATCTGTTCAGAATCTGTATCTTCATGGATATCAGCCCTTGAGTCCCTGTATTTCTATGCAGTTGATCACTTTACACTCTATACCATTATGGAGATGATCTATTGAGAGTCTGTATCAGTAGGTCTCTGGAAAACAATATTTGGTACTTAAGCTTGGAATAATGTGGTTTATTATATGAGAGAGTATTGTTTATGTAAAACGAGTAGAAGTGGGGGTTCACTGAAGGCTGAAAACTGAGAAATGCAAATATCTCGGTTAATATACAAGATAGAGAATAAAAGTATATTACAACATTTAGAGTACACTTCATTTTCAATAAGATTGGTTCAATACAATATTTCGATCCGCAGTATAGTGTCGGAGATATTTCGAATTTCCAAAATGCTTCCCATTTCCCTGGTGCAATTTCAGCCGTTAACGAACTCGATCTTTCCTTTTAAATGAAACGACTATATATCGAGTTTGGTAACGATTACATAATAATAATTGCCACCGCGAGAGTTGTAACAGACAAACATATATATATATGATATGCAGGCTAGGATGTAGTTGCAACCATTGTGTTCTATCGGCTGCTACCTCTTTTCATATTACTATACTCAGCCAAATCCATAAGATGCTTCATGTCTGCAACATAGTGTATGTAGGATGAAAAAATTGTTGGCTACGCTTCCACTATATTAATTTATTGAAACGGCAAAGCGCTTTCGATGCTGTGCATCATCGTCAGTGCCCAAAGGTCTTCGATGTTGACCTGACGGCTCTTGGAGCTAGACTTAGTCAGAGGCATGTAAAATGATTAATAGATCCGACTTTAATTCATGGAAAGAATAGTACGACATTAAATTGAATCCATGATAAAAAACAGTTCTATCAATGAAGGTCTTAATGCATCCATTGACGCATATTATTCCTTTCATTGTGTGCTTTCTGAAAAAATGTAAAATTCTGCACAAAAAAAACTTTTTAGTGGCAAAAAATGAAAGAAATGATCGTCCACCTATCTGGATTTAGGGGTGTTTTTGTAAGGCTAGGCACGTCACCTCTTCCACCCTCCCTAGTTCAATTTAACGACACCACTTTCCCATCGATTTACCCCTCAGAGAGAGAGAGAGAGAGAGAGAGAGAGAGAGAGAGAAAACGTCTATCTCCTCTTTTACCAGTGCATTACTGCTAAGGTTCTTATATCAACGAACCTCTATTTATCGGGAGAAAGAAACAAAAATAATCCAGAACATACAGGGGTTTTTACGCCATTTACCACTTTAAACACCTATTTCTGGTATAAATACATACATGCGTATATATATATATATATATATATATATATATATCTTTATATATATACTAGCGTACGTGTGTAGTCACGAACTCCCTCCTAGATACGGATGGGTCGGATTTGATTGAATATTTTAAAATTTACGCGTCCCGGTGTTTATGGTGGATACTCGTCCTTGCCGCAGATTCGCCAATGATGGAATTTTTGTAGGCGGGTGCCGTGGTTTAGAGGCCTGAAACCTATACTATCTAATATGAGTCATAATCAGGATGAGTTGTTTATATTTTATTTAGTTCGGATGAGTCTTGTTTGGCATATAATATTGTCTCCCGGTGTAATTTTTGTCGTATAACGCATATAAACTTCGCTATTAAAAGTATATCGAGTGGGGCTAAAAAGTAAAGTGGGCCAACGATTTTATTGGGCACCAACCGATTGAAAACGAACAAAACCGGTATGTGAATTAGAGTTCTTCCATGGTTATAAGCTATACTAAATTTTTTAGGTTCGAACGAGAGTGGGGGTTTACTGAAGGCCGAAAACTAAAATACGCCGATATCTCGGCTAATATTAAAGACAGTGAAAATAGGTACATGACAACGTTTATAGATCTTTTAATTTGCAAAAAGATTGGCTCTATACAAAATTTTGATCCGACTCAGGCTAACGGAGATATTTCGAATTTTCGAAAATCCTCTCCTCTTAACCCCCCCCCCTCCCAATGATCAGATTCCAGCCGTTGAAGAACATGATCCGTCTTTTAACGTAAAACGTTTAAATACTGAGTTTGGTAACGATCAAGCTAAAACTGCGACCGCTAGAGCGTTAACGGGCTAATACACCTCTATCTTTATATATATAATTCTAGCGTACGTGTGTATGTCACTGAACTCCTCCTAGACGGCTGGACCGATTTGATTGAATTTTTAAATACGCGTTCGGGTGACGCCCCGGATTGTTTAGCGCCGCAGATCGGCCCGCCAGATGGAGCAGGTCTCCGGTCGAAGGGCGAGGTTATTGGAAATATAATGAAATGTTAAAATCTTTATCTAATGTATGTCCTTAGAGTTTAAGAATGTCATCTAAATAAAGATGTTTTCAGCTTCGAGATGTTTTCACTGTCCGACATTGTTATATGTTGTCCAAAATTTTTTTTATTTCAATTTATTGTTGTAATTATTTTCTTTTCTGTATTAAGATCTATGTATTTGCTTTATTGTTGTTGAGGATTTTGATTTATTACAATTATTGGTCTACAACTGTTTGGACGTGTAGTGCGCTTTCTTTCTCTTATTTTTCCTTTTCTTCTTGCGTACCAAGTTTTCGCTATATTTTATTTACTATTTGTTTTCAGGCAAACGTGCATATAACAAAGGTTGTTTGTTGCGTTATTAAAAGAAGATTTTTTTAAAACATAATATTATTAAATTTAATATCCTAATCCCTTGATATATCATGCAGGACAACGTCTGCCGGGTCCGCTAGTATATATATATATATATATATATATATATATATATATATATATATATATATATAAATTTCAGCTTTTAAATCACAATAAATTAAAGAATGGCACTAAAAAATGCCATAGGTCCGCATTAAACAACAAAGGAAGTGAAGTCTATACCATTATAGAGATGATCTCTTGAGAGTCTGTACTATGATGGAGACGATCTCTTGAGGATCTGGTATCTTTTTGGAGATGCTTCTTTCAGAGTCTATACCATTATGGAGATGATCTCTACAGTCTATACCATTCTAGAGATGATCTCTTGAGAGTCTGTACTATGATGGAGACGATCTCTTGAGGATCTGGTATCTTTTTGGAGATGCTTCTTTCAGAGTCTATACCATTATGGAGATGATCTCTACAGTCTATACCTTTATGGAGTTGATCTCTTGAGAGTCTATACCATGATGGAGGCACGATCTCTTGAGCATCTGGTATCTTTTTTGGAGATGCTTCTTTCAGAGTTCTATACCATTATGGAGATGATCTCTACAGTCTATACCATTCTAGAGATGATCTCTTGAGAGTCTGTACTATGATGGAGACGATCTCTTGAGGAATCTGGTATCTTTTTGGAGATGCTTCTTTCAGAGTCTCTATACCATTATGGAGATGATTCTACAGTCTATACCATTCTAGAGATGATCTCTTGAGAGGTTGTACTATGATGGAGACGAATCTCTTAGAGGTCTGGTATCTTTTTGGAGATGCTTCTTTCAGAGTCTATACCATTATGGAGATGATCTCTACAGTCTATACCATTCTAGAGATGATCTCTTGAGAGTCTGTACTATGATGGAGACGATCTCTTGAGCATCTGGTATCTTTTTGGAGATGCTTCTTTCAGAGTCTATACCATTATGGAGATGATCTCTACAGTCTATACCATTCTAGAGATGATCTCTTGAGAGTCTGTACTTTGATGGAGACGATCTCTTTAGGATCTGGTATCTTTTTGGATATGCTTATTTCAGAGTCTTGTATCTTTATGGAGATGATCTCTGCACTCTATACCATTCTAGAGATAATCTCTTGAAAGTCTGTACTATGATGGAGACTATCTCTTGAGGATCTGGTATCTTTTTGGAGATGCTTCTTTCAGAGTCTATACCATTATGGAGATGATCTCTACAGTCTATACCATTCTAGAGATGATCTCTTGAGAGTCTGTACTATGATGGAGACGATCTCTTGAGGATCCTGGTATCTTTTTGGAGATGCTTCTTTCAGAGTCTTTACCATTATGGAGATGATTCTCTACAGTCTATATCCCATTCTAGAGATGATCTCTTGAGAGTTCTGTTATTTTGATGGAGACGATCTCTTGAGCATCTGGTATCTTTTTGGAGATGCTTCTTTCAGAGTCTATACCATTATGGAGATGATCTCTACAGTCTATACCATTATAGAGATGATCTCTTGAGAGTCTGTACTATGATGGAGACGATATCTCTTGAGCATCTGGTTCTTTTTGGAGATGATTCTTTCAGAGTCTATACCATTATGGAGATGATTTCTACAGTCTATACCATTATGGAGTTGATCTCTTGAGAGTCTGTACTATGATGGAGAAGATCTCTTGAGCATTCTGGTATCTTTTTGGAGATGCATCTTTCAGAGTCTATACCATTATGGAGATGATCTCTACAGTCTATACCATTCTAGAGATGGATCTTCTTGAGGCAGTCTGTACTTTTCGAATGGAGACCGTTCTTCACTTGAGCATCACTGGTACTGTCTCGTTCTGGAGATGCTTATTGTTTGGGGATCGAGGAGGCTTCCCATTAATGGATATAGGGAGATGCCCCTTCGCCCCTTATTTTTGTTAGTTTGAGAGAGTGGACTGTATTGTTTGGGGCAAATTACAAGGCATGTTTAATTTACAATGTTGTAATTTACAATGTTTGTGGTAAATAGTATAAATAAATGTTAACAAAATTTTGATTCTCTTACAAGTGGGGATGGGTGAGCCTGCTCTGGGTTGAATTGAACTTTTGTTGAAGTATGCTGCTCGGTGGGAGCCCATGATGTGGTTGATGCCTGTTGGCTTCGGGGTGCGGTGTATGTAAATGAAGTGAGTACTCACTATTTTTTCTTTAATGTCTTGTGTTCTCCCCCTCCTTGTTCCAGGGCTTCATCGCCCGACGGGCCCTTTTGAGTCTACTCCAGCATTTTGAGGGGTTTTTTCAGTGCGATGACGATGACTCCCTTTCACTCGCCGCACTAGGCTGCCATCTTCCTCGTGTCCTCTTGTCCTTTCCTGCCGGTCCCCCCTCGTGGCTGGATGCGCCGGCAGCGAGGTCCCAGTCCAGGGCAAGGTTGAGTGGCGGTGATGACGTCATCAGGTCACGGCGCCTTTTCACTATTCCGCGGAGTTGATTCTTCCGCGAACAAACCGCCCACCTTGAATTAGCTAGGGCTAATTAAAAAAAAAAAAAAAAGAAAAAAACTAAAAACTAACTTAGGTCTAAAGCACAGAGCCATTTGTGGTGTGTGTTTGTGTGGCGTCTGTGTTTTTGTGTGAGTGAGTGGGGCCTGTTATTGACTAAAAAAAATAAAGATCCTCTAAGGAATAAAAATGTTTGCAAGTTGGAATAATAAAGAAAGAAATGATGAAACTTGTGATCTCGAAGAGAATCATAATAAAAAAAATGTATATCTTCTAAAAAATAAGAAAAGTAGTGATTCTTCTTCACCCTTTGGAATCCTTCGCTTCAGGATGTAATGATGGTGTGAAGGATTAAAGTGGTTGGATGAGATGGTGTCGTTTTTTGAGCCCCATCTGAGTCCCAGGACCTTTACAAAAATATAAAATGAAAAAAAAAATGGTTGTCTGGAGGTGGCATGCTGACTGCCTATACGGACTCCATGGTGTTCGGGACGAGTGCTGTAACTTGACCGTTTGCCTCCTTGAGCAAATGAGGTGATGAGTTCCGTCGGAAGTTGTATGGCTTCCTCAATAGAGCCTCTTGCCAAACGCCATGATGTGGTATACCATATGTGGTATGGCGATGAGGTGGAAGTCCTGTGGCCCAACCTGATGTATTCTTGGATGAATGCGTGGTAATTTTGCGCGAGGTCATGGTCTTTGCGAAGTTTGTACTCGAGGGTGCAGAATTTTTCATCAGCATGTTCCTGTTGTTTCCCACATCGGCAGGTGCAGCCTTGCATGGTCGCATGATATGACGCCCTTTGGGAGTGCGGGCATGAGTGTGGTCGAAATACTCTTTGCGTGCTTCCTCACCTGGATTGTTCCGCTTAACTGGGGCAGGTTTCTGAACTTCCCGAAAGCGCTGCCGTTGTTCCACAGTGTCAGCAGGAGACGTGATGAAAAATGACGAGGATTCAGTAGAATTGCGGCGTTGTGACCTACCCATGACTGTCAAACCAAATATAGTTGGGATGTGGAAGAACCCAGGCACTTCGGAGGCGTAGGGAGCTCCGGTGACCACTAAGGGATAGAGATCCGCACCTATGAGTAGGTCAATTGCTCCGGACTGTCCAAATGTGGTGTCAGCCAGTTGAAGGTTTGCAAACGATTTGCAGATGTTAGGGTCAAGGTCTTGGTTAGGAAGGCGGGGAGCTATCGAGTCTATTATGACAGCGTCAGTCGTGAGAACTCTGTCAATATCGAGCGGCTTCAATTCGATGGCCACGATTCCCATTGGCCTTGCCGTGGTGATGTTACCTAAGCCGGCGATGCGACGTTTGAAGTGCCGAACAGGGAGGTCTATCTTATAAGCGAGTGCCTTGGAGATGAATGTGTGCTGGCTCCCGCAATCAAGAAGCGCTCGTACCTTGTACAGACGATCATTGGATGCCTTTATCATCATCTGTACCGTCCCCAGGAGAACCGCATTTGTTCCTTCCGTTGTGTGCTGCGTTGTTGAGCCGTAAGCGGTGAATGTCACTCCACTACCTTCAGGTGTATCCTGCGCATTTTTCGATCGTTGTCTAGGAGAGGATGCTCGGTTGGGCGTGCCCTCTTCATTATGAATGAGGGTGTGGTGCCTTTTGTTGCAACGCCGACAGTTGTACTTTGAGGGGCATTTCGCTGTTAGATGATCTTCCCTCAAGCAATTCTTGCAGCACTTCGATCCCTCAGTGAATGCGATGCGTTCCCGGCTGGGAATATTAATAAATTCAGGGCACCTTATGAGATAATGTTTTCCCTTGCAGAATGGGCATTTAGGTAGGATGGGATTGGAGTAGGTGCTCCGAGTGTGCGGACGTTGAAACCGGGCAGTCCGATGCTCCTGTTCGAGCTTCTGGAGTCTTGAGGTTTAGTGAAGGTTGACGGTGGAGTACCCTCTGAGAGAAGCGATTGGGTGGAGTCTCACGGGATCTTGTGTTGTAGGGACTCTGGCGTCCGTGGTTTCGCAGGAGCTTCGGATTGAAAACAAAATTGGTTTGAAAACTTGATGGCCCCTAGACGCTGTCTGACGAAACTCTATTACATCGTCGGCTGTCGGTGACCTCGTGCTGTCCTTGAGGCTTAGCTCAAACCCTCTTCGCGTTTCCGGGTCAAAGTCTCGAAGCGCAAGAGTTGCCAATGCGAATTCTCCCTTATCTTCAAGATCGAGAGAACGAAAACCGTCAAGGCTGCCACAGATATTAGCAAGATAAGCTTCATATCTCTTTGTTGGTGTCGGGAGAGATCTGGTGTTGGACTCCAGCATTCTTTGGATGTACAAATGAGCCAAGCACGCGAGGGTTGTCGTATTGTTTTTAACGAAGCTTTTCCCAAGCAAGGATGTATGATCGGTCGTCCACCTGAAACCTTGATACCAAAGCAGCTGCCTCACCCTTCAGTGCACTGAGGAGATAGTGGAACTTCTCAACATTTGTGATAGATGGTTCATCATGGACCAAGGACTTGAAGGTGTCTTTGAAGTGGTTCCATTTGTTAAGTCGCCATGGTATTTGGGAATTTCAATGATAGGGAGGTACGTCCTGGGGGTTGACACCTGTGTTGTGTTTAAGAATTGTTGTCGATTTGTGGAATCGAATCCGATTTGATGTTGGGCTGCATTAATGGTTTCTTGGTTGAAACGCTCTTGGATGCGCGTGTGAGTGGTTTCAGCATCTATCATGACGCGTCTGGTGGCGTCGTACAGTGTCGACCATACGTCAGAGACGTTGATTTCTCTACCATCTAACAGTAGGAATTCATCCTTTCATTCCATACTTCTCGGAACTCTGTCCATTCGGTTTGGGCAGTTTTGTAGACAGATTTGAAGTGTCGAATCGCATTGTCATCTTCGAGGCTGAATTTGGAGGCTTCAGTGACGCTGTTGATGTCACGATTCAGCCTTTTTAATCGCCGTTCTAGGCGAGCGATGGAATGAGCATAGTCTGGAATTGACTCGGGCATTTTGATCAAAGATCAAAGAAAGATGTCTTGATTATAAATCAATAATGAGTTTCAAGCCAGTCGAGCGACAGCTGGAAACAATGGAATACAAGAAAGGAGGAGAACAAGAAGAAGTCATATTCAAAAAAGAAAATATAAACAAAGGGAGCCCCATGATTAATATACAAGATAATGTAACTAAGCGAAGAAGGGATGTAGACTATACAAAGAGTGTATGACTGTCACAGCAGTGAAAGGTAGTCCTATGACAGGTAATACCATGTATGCCCTTTTAAATAGGTGTGAGCGGTCTTTGTTAGTAGGGAGAAGAGCTAGTAAGACCATGTTGAAACCTTTTTTTAATAGAAATAGGGAATCTCCACCCTGTTTTTTGAAGAATGATGAATGTTAATAATGTTTGAAAATTAGTGATCTCTTGGATTAACTGTTAGATGTACTTTGAATTGATGTATTTGATAATGTTTCAACTGTGTTTAATAAATTGTAACTTTGTTTGAATAGATTGAGTGTAACAAATTCGCTTTCCTGGTCACAAAGGTAAACACTAAAGCCTAGAATGTCAGGTTCCACATTTTAACAAAATTCATTTTACTGGAAAATTGGATTAAACAACATGTAAACTTCATTGATAAAATAAAGTAAAGTGGTTAAATGAAAACATTTTTGAGGTTACATTTGTAGAATCCATAGTCCAAGTTCTTATAAGTATTAATGTATGGTATGAGTTATTTGAAATAACCATATGGTCCAATTAAATTGCTTAAACCAAAATACACATTGTGGTAGTGAAAAAGAAAATATGAGTAGAAAAACTGAGCTAAATAAGAATAAATATATTAATGCATGAGATCATTGGTTAGGTAATTGTGCTTTATGAAAATAAAATAAATGTTCACTTGTGAATAATTGTGCTACTCAGTTACAGTTAATAAATGCAATTTTCAATGCTAAAAGTCTGATAAGATTTAAATTAAAATTGAATAAACCTTAAATGATACAACCAAAGTGTTAATAATAATTGTAAATTGATTTTTTGAAAATGAATTAAGAACAAATAAATGCATAAAAAACACACTGGTAAATCATAGCACATTGAGTAAATAAAAACTTTGAGCAAAGTTACTGGAGTTAAATGATAATGTATATATTAATACATGAGAACATTGATTAGATATACATATATGCTTTATGAAAATAAAATAAATATTATCTAGTGAGTAAACTGTTCTACTCACAATACAGTTACTAAATGCAATTTGAATGTAGATTCAGGTAGGATTTGTAAATTAAAATTGAGTAATGCTTGAATGATCAACGACATTGCTAATAATAATGTAAAGATTGATTTTGGTAATGATAAAGATGAACAAATGCATAAAACACACTGGTAAATCAATAGTAAATTGATTAAATAAAAAAAAAAAAACTATGAGCAAAGTAACTAAGTTAAATAATATTCATGTATAAAGTTTATACGAATGAGAACAATAGTTTAGATATACATATGTGCTTTATGAAAATAAAAAAAATATTCACTTGTGAATAACTGTTCTATTCACATTACAGTTACTAAATGCAATTAAATGCAAAAATGACAGAATAAGATTTAAATTAAAATTGAATGATCCTTAAATGAGCATCGACAATGTTTATTAATGATGTAAAATTGATATTGAAAATGAATAAAGACAAATAAATGATAACGCACACAGGAAAAGCCTGGTAAACTTGTTTGGAATAGGTTATACTCTAATGTAACTATAAATAGAATGTAAAATAAGTTAACAAAAGAATGATTCCCTCCGCCCAAAAAAAAAATATTTTTTTTGATTAATACAGTAGATAGTTGAATTCTGTCTTTGCTAAATTCCACACAAAATCAAGAGGGGAATTAATTTATGTTAATTAAAACGGCTGTTTGTTTATGAATTATTATCAATTACTGTTGGTGCACTTAATGCGTTAGCATACGGTATGGTCATTATTAATTCAATGCATATGACTTGATGGCAGTGAATATGGTATGATTATTTTTATTATTGAAACATTTTGCATCAAGCTTTATCAAACAGGTCCTTACTGGACCATATTTGGCAGGTCAATTGGTCTGGTGTAACATGTTTAGGGGGTCAATCGGTTGGTGTGACCAATTGTTTGTGGTTCATATCCGTCCTCGGCTGACCATTGTTTGTTGGATCCGGCCCTGTTGGAACCATGATTGGTGGGTCGTGATGCCTCCCGGCTGTACCATTGTTTGGGGGGTCGAGGAGGCGTCCCATTAATGGACATATAGGGAGATGCCCCATCGGCCGCCTTAAATTGATAGAATTTGATAGAGGTGGACTGTATTGTTTGGGGCAAATCACAAGGCATGTTTTAAATTTACAATGTTGTAATTTACAATGATTGTGGGTAAATAGTATAAATTAAATAGTTAACAAAATTTTGATTTCTCTTACAAGTGGGGATGGGTGACTTGCTGCTTGGTTGAATTGAACTTTTGTTGAAGTATGCGCTCGGTGGGGCCCATGATGTGGTTGATGCCTGTTGGCTTCGGTGGTGCGGTGTATGTATATGAAGGTGAGTACCTCACTATTTTTTCTTTAATGTCTTGTGTTCTCCCCCATCCTTGTTCCAGGGCTTATCATCGCCCCTAACGGGCCCATATGAGTCTACTCCAGTCATTTTGAGGGTTTTTTCCAGTGCGATGACGATGACTCCCTTTCACTAGCCGCACTAGCCTGCCATCTTCCTCGTCTCCTCTTGTTCTTTCCTGCCGGTCCCCCCTCGTGGCTGGATGCGCCGGCAGCGAGGTCCCAGTCCAGGGCAAGGTTGAGTGGCGGTGGATGACGTCATCAGGTCACGCCTCTTCACTCTTCGCGGAATTGATTCTTCCGCGAACACTTATTTCAGTGTCAATGCCATTATGGAGATGATCTCTCCAGTCTATACCTGTATGAAGATGATCTCTACAGTCTCTACCTTTATGGAGATGATCTCTACAGTCTATACCTTTATGGAGATGATCTCTACAGTCTATACCTTTATGGAGATGATCTCTACAGTCTATACCTTTATGGAGATGATCTCTACAGTCTATACCTTTATGGAGATGATCTCTACAGTCTATACCTTTATGGAGATGATCTCTACAGTCTATACCTTTATGGAGATGATCTCTACAGTCTATACCTTTATGGAGATGATCTCTACAGTCTATACCTTTATGGAGATGATCTGTTTAGTCTATAAATTTGTTTATGAAGATGATCTTGAGTCTCTATACCTTTATGGAGTTGATCTCATAACACTCTATATCTTTATGGAGATGATCTCTTGATAGTCTGTATCTTTATGGAGATGATCTATTTAGAAAATAAATGTGTTAATGAAGATAATCTCTACAGTCTCTAACCTTTATGGAGTTGATCTCATCAGAGTATGTATCTTTATAGAGATGATCTCTTCATAGTCTCTCCCTTTATGGAGATGATCTGTTTACAGTATAAATGTATTAATGAATATAAAGCCTTGTACGTGATTGATCTCATCAGAGTATGTATCTTTATAGAGATGATCTCTTCATAGTCTCTCCCCTTATGGAGATGATCTGTTTACAGAATAAATGTATCTCATGAAGATATCACCTTGAGTCCCTGTATCCTCTGTGGAGTTGATCTCATCAGAGTATGTATCTTTATAGAGATGATCTCTTCATAGTCTCTCCCCTTATGGAGATGATCTGTTTACAGAATAAATGTGTTAATGAAGATATAACCTCGAGTCTCAGCACCTCTGTGGAGTTGATCTCATCAGAGTATGTATCTTTATAGAGATGATCTCTTCATAGTCTCTCCCCTTATGGAGATGATCTGTTTACAGAATAAATGTGTTAATGAAGATATAACCTCGAGTTTCTGTTGACCTTCAGTTGATCTCTTCAGGGTCCGAATCTTTCTGGCGAGAATAAATGTGTTCTTGGAGATGATCACTTGGGAGTCTATATAGTTGATGCCTTTAGATAAAATATGGCCGTGATTGTGACATTAGATGATGGCTGATGTTGAGTGAGATCACCGGCAAATCAGCTGACCTTTATGCTAGAATATCTCCGAGTCCCGCTACCTTCTTATTGATGTTGTCATGATATGCTCCGGGATATCCTCCCATAGCCATCATATGATCCGGGATATCCTCCCATAGCCATCATATGCCTAACCATCGCCATAATATTAGGCACTCGTCAACCACTGCTTTCTAAATCAGACATCTGCATGAGATATATTACCCGTTTAAATACTCATATTCAGATGATTAGCTAAATCAAACATGATGAAGGCACATAGGGACTTCCTTGTACTCCTAATAAACTTGGTTAACAAAATATTCTTAAGAGCTCCATTTAAAATTCATGTGAAAGTATTTACGGTATTTCGCTTGCAATACATACGAACATTATATCTCAGTGTATAGATCGTCCTTAATAGAAAAATAATTCCATAATGAATAAATTTGAATTTTTTATATGAGTCGAAATCAACTATTGAGGTTGTATTCATGACGTGATTTTAGAAAAATTTACCATGCAAAACTAAACAGCAAGATAATTAACGGCTGAACTCGCAAATGGTGGGGGGGGGGGTTGAAAACAATATTTGGTATATCGGTTAATATCCAGGAGAAAAAAACAACTTTGCACATAACAGCATTTATACAACATTACATTTTCAACATGATTGGTTCTATTCAATTTTTGGATCAGACCTATAATAACGGAAATATTTCGAATTTTCAACCCCCCACCTCTTTAACCCACCCCTCCCACTGGTCCGATATGAGCCATTAACGAACTTGATCTTCATTTTTAGATTAAATGATTAAATACCTACTTTTGTTATGATTGTAAAAAAAATTGAGTCCGCAAGATAATTAACACACAAACAAACACACACACACACACACACACACACACACACACACACACACACACACACACACTCACATATATATATATATATATATATATATATATATATATATATATCATTCATTATCTACTAGGAAGGATCGATGGATATTCGAAGAACTTAATTGAAATTTTCCTTGGTTGAAATTTTTCCTGGTATAAATAAATAATTTATCCTCTATCAGTTTGAAATTTACTATGATATCGGCCTTTGCTTAGGGTCAATATATTCTTTAGTGATTTTTATTTCATGAAAATTATTGTTCAATACATTTTTTTCTTTCTGTTTTCAGGTAGAACTTCAAAATGCATACATCGTCAAACAAGTCAGTATAGTGTTACAAAATATTAACCTATGCAGTGTGCGTGCGTGTGTGTGTGTGCGCGCGTGCGTGCGTGTGTGTGCGCGAGCTTGCGTGCGTGTGTGCGCGCGCTTGCGTGCGTGTGTGTGTAGCAGCATTGAAACTAATAAGTATTTTTTTGATATAATCTAACGCTATTTATGTGCAAATGAATTATTGCATTTATTGCGTCATACATAACTTACTAAGATAATTATTTTCCCGTGATTTCATCACTAATTAATTAATATTTTTATTTACTATATCTATTTTAAACAGTCTCGCCAAAGTGCGGTAGTACTTTGCCTACAGTATCCAAGGAGATATTGTGCATTTCGAATTTTAAAAAAGGGAAAAAATCTAATTTATAATATAAGAAGAGCAACTTATAGAAAATAAATCACAACAAAATAGTAAATAAATAGCAGCAACCAAAACAAAAACATTTGAACCAAAACATAACGAAAACACAACAATAATAGCTATAATTAAGCCTTATAAATGAATGACAAAACAGTGCTAAAAAATAAAATGATATATGAATAAAAGTTAAAATAGTTTTCCAAGTCCAAGAAATTAAAATAATAGTTAAATATGTGATAAGCTTCAATTTTAGCAGATTTTCCTTAAGGAAAATCAGCTATTGAGGTCTTACTCATGACGAAAGTTTCGAAACATTTCTTCAAGTGTCCATCGATCCTACCCAGGAGATGACGAGAATGAGGTCCGTTCAAAATTATATATATATATATATATATATATATATACTTATATCATATATATATCATGTCTGTTATATCATTAGCGTCGCAATTTTTTGTTTGATCGTCATGCCAAACTTGGAATTTAATGTTTTATGTATAAAAGGATGATCTAGTTCGTTAAATGGCTGAAATCGGTTCCAGTGGGAGGGGGGTTTAGAGGGGTGATTTTCGCGAAAAATCGAAATATCTCAGTTATTTATGCGTCGGATCGAAAAAATTGTGTAGACTCAAATCTTCATTATTGGATTTAAATTATTACTATTGCAAAAAGTATACATTTATTCCATTATCTTGCATTTTACCGAGATATTTGCATCCCTTTTATTATCAATTTTGGGTTTACTGCTCACGACTATTTTTGAATTTCCCGCACAAAAACCTAGTTTCGGCCTTTAACTGTTGGGCTCTTGTATGGAGATTTCTCTATTGTATCAAAGCTTTTATTGGATTTTAAATATGCGGAAATCTGCTTAGTTTACGCTGCCCATGCGTGTTGGACTTTTGTATAAGCTTTTTTTTTCCTATATTGCTATAAACTTCCTTCATAGGATTTTAATACTCCTTTTAGCTATAATTAGCTTCATTATTGGATTATCATGCCGTATATATCAAAAGCTTCATTATTGGATTTAAATATACCCTTGCAATATAATTAGTTCCATTATTGGATTGATATGCTCCTATTAGTATCATTATTGGATTTACATGCTCCTTTTAGCTATAATTAGCTTCATTATTGGATTATCATGCCGTATATATCAAAAGCTTCATTATTGTATTTTTCATGCTGTATATATCTTGTAGCTACATTATTGGACTGATAAGCTCCATATTTGTATATTATGGATTTAATTGCTCCTTTTAGCTATAATTAGCTTCATTATTGGATTATCATGCCGTATATATCAAAAGCTTCGTAATTGGATTTAAATATACCCTTGCAATATAATTAGTTCCATTATTGGATTGATATGCTCCTATTAGTATCATTATTGGATTTACATGTTCCTTTTAGGTATAATTAGATCCATTATTGGATTATCATGCCGTATATATCAAAAGCTTCATTATTGTATTTTCATGCTGTATATATCATTAGCTCCATTATTGGATTGATAAGCTCCTATTAGTATCATTATTGGATTTAATTGCTCCTTTTAGCTATAATTAGCTCCATTATTGGATTATCATGCCGTATATATCAAAAGCTTCATTATTGTATTTTCATGCTGTATATATCATTAGCTCCATTATTGGATTGATAAGCTCCTATTAGTATCATTATTGGATTTACATGTTCCTTTTAGCTATAATTAGCTCCATTATTGGATTATCATGCCGTATATATCAAAAGCTTCATTATTGTATTTTCATGCTGTATATATCATTAGCTCCATTATTGGATTGATAAGCTCCTATTAGTATCATTATTGGATTTACATGTTCCTTTTAGCTATAATTAGCTCCATTATTGGATTATCATGCCGTATATATCAAAAGCTTCTTATTGTATTTTCATGCTGTTATTATATCATTAGCTCCATTATTGGATTGATAAGCTCCTATTAGTATCATTATTGGATTTAATTGCTCCTTTTAGCTATAATTAGCTCCATTATTGGATTATCATGCCGTATATATCAAAAGCTTCATTATTGGATTTAAATATACCCTTGCTATATAATTATCTCCATTATTGGATTGATATGCTCCTATTAGTATCATTATTGGATTTACATGTTCCTTTTAGGTATAATTAGATCCATTATTGGATTATCATGCCGTATATATCAAAAGCTTCATTATTGTATTTTCATGCTGTATAGTTCATTGCTCCATTATTGGATTGATAAGCTCCTATTAGTTTACATTATTGGTTTACATGTTCCTTTTAGCTATAATTAGCTCCATTATTGGAGTATCATGCCGTATATATTCAAAAAGCTTCATTATTGTATTTTTCATGCTGCTATATTTCATTAGCTCCTTTATTGGTCTTGATAAGTCCTTTTAGTATCATTATTGGATTTACATGTTCTCCCCTTTTTGGTATAATTAGCTAATTATTGGATTTTCTGATACGTATATATCAAAAGCTTCATTATTGGGGTATTTCCTATGTGTTATATATCATTAGCTCACATTATTGGGGTTTTGATATTGCTCCTATTAGTAAGCTTCATTATTGGATTTTTATTGATCCTATATTTAGCTATATTATAAGCTCCATATATTGGGTTTCATGCCGTATATATCAAAAGCTTCATTATTGGATTTACAAATATTACCACTTGCTTTATAATTATCTCCATTTTTGGATTTGATATGCATCCATATTGTTTCATTATTGGATTTACATGCCTCATGTTAGGTATAATATGATCCATTATTGGGTTATAATGCCGTATCATATCAAAAGCTTCATTATGGATTGAAATATAACACTTGTATATATTTATCTCCTTATTGGATTGTCTATATATTATTAGTATCATTATTGGATTTACATGCTCCTTTTAGGTATAATTAGATCCATTATTGGATTATCATTTTTATTATCAAAGTTACATTATTAGATGCATGTTCCGTTTAGTTATAATTGGCTTCGCAATTGGGTTTAAGTACTATATATTCGTGGTATATGTCAATATTGAATTTATCTGATGCTTCCATTTATTATAAGCTTCATTATTGGGGTTTTGCCTATATTTATATATTATAAGCTTCATTATTGGGGTTTTGCCTATATTTATATATTATAAGCTTCATTATTGGGGGTTTTTGCTATATTTAATATATTATAAGCTTCATTATTGGGGTTTTGCCTATATTTATATATTATAAGCTTCATTATTGGGGTTTTGCCTATATTTATATATTATAAGCTTCATTATTGGGGTTTTGCCTATATTTATATATTATAAGCTTCATTATTGGGGTTTTGCCTATATTTATATATTATAAGCTTCATTATTGGGGTTTTGCCTACATTTATATATTATAAGCTTCATTATTGGGGTTTTGCCTATATTTATTCTATTTTATAAGCTTCATTATTGGGTGGCTTTGCCTACTATTTATATATTATAAGCTTCATTATTGGGGTTTTGCCTTTTATTTATATATTATAAGCTTCATTATTGGGGTTTTGCCTATACTTTTATATATTATAAGATTCATTATTGAGGTTTTGCCCTACATTTATATATTATAAGCTTCATTATTGGGGTTTTCGGGTTTTTGCGCCTATATTTATATATTATAAGCTTCATTATTGGGTTTTTGCCTATATTTATATATTATAAGCTTCATTATTGAGGTTTTGCCTATATTTATATATTATAAGCTTCATTATTGGGGCTTTGCCTATATTTATATATTATAAGCTTCATTACTGAATTTAAATTCTCCTCTGAGTTTAAATTATCTTCATTATTGATTTAAATATTATCTTTATTACGTACAAACGTCATTATTGAATTTAACTGCTCATTCCATTTATCACAATCTTCCTTATAGAATTTATGCTCCTTCAATTTATAAAAGCTTCATTATAGAATTTATCAGTATTAGATTTGCTTGTTCCTTTTATCAATAATAAATTTCATTGTCGGTTTTGCATACTACTCATTTTAGCAGATTTCCCTCAAGGGAAATCAGCTATTGAGGTCGTACTCATGATGCGAGTTTCGAAAAATTTCTTCAAATGTCCATCGATCCTACCCAGAAGATGACGAAAAGGAGGTCCGTTCAAAATTATATATATATATAGATATATATATATATATATATATATAATATATATATGTCCCTTTGTAACGCTCTAGCGGGTCGCAATTGTTTGTTTGAATCTTTACCAAACTCGGAATTTAATCGTTTTAAATCGTTTTGTAAAATAAGAAAGATCAAGTTCGTTAATGGCTGAAATCGGACCAGTGGGGAGGGGGGGTTTTAGAGGGGGGATTTTATTCAAAAAGTCAAAATATCTCCGTTATTAAGCGTCCCAGATCGAAAAATTATATAGAATTATATCTTATTGCAAATTAAATTTACTATAAATATTGGTTCTACACATTTATTCTGTAATCTTTGAATATTAACCGAGATTATTTATGCAATTTGTATTCTTGGCGTGTGGTCACCAGTATGCTATGTTCGAACTTTCCGCCGAGAGCTCTGGGCGGCCGTTTCTTATAACTATTCGACCCTCGTGAATAGTGTTTAGAGGTTAGGTTAACTGTATTTTTGGGGCTAGAAACTACTGGGTTTGATTACGCCCTATAATAATGATAAGGTTTAGAAGGTTTCATTACTACTACTAGATTTAAATGCTACTTCTATTTTTCCTAAGCTTCATTATTCGATTTGCTTCCTATTTCAATAAATCACAAATTTCAGTGTCGGTTTTACATGAGCTATACTTTCTGATTGGATTTAAATACTTCTTTTACATATAATTAGCTTCATTATTGGAGGAAGCTTCATTCTATTTATCTAAACTCCATTATTGGATTTTAATCATTAACGTCTGCCTCCGTTTTACATAATCCTTTTTAACAATCTTAAGCATCATTATAGGACCTCTTTTATTTATTTATACAGGAGCACCTCCATCTTGGCGATTTGGCTCAAAGTTTCACAATGTAAAATGAAAACAAAATTATAGAAAAATAACAAAAACTGAAACAACAAATAAAAAATTAAATACTACAAATAATCATTAAATACTAGTAACAAAGACAGTTAATAAACATAAGACATAAACAAACATATATAAACATTAGATAAACAAACATAAATAAACATTAGACTAGTAATAAAGACAACAAATTAAAATGGTTTTAATAAAAAAAAGTCCGTCACGCAGGCCTGCGCAACTAAGCAGATTCCCATGAAGTTTACAAAAAGAGAATCTGCCTAATAACAACTGTATGTAAGTAAGAAACCGCTAAAAACCTAAAAAACCTTATTTAGCGTAATAACCATATTTCTACCGCCAAAAAGCCAGTTAACCTAAACCTCAAAACCTATTCATTGAGCATAGTTATGGAAATGCGCCGCCAGACTCATCGACGGAAACTCTGAACATAGCCTACTGGTCACCACTCCAAAATACAAATGCAAAATATCTCGGTAATATTCAAGATACAGAATAAATTTATATAAACAAATATTTATAGTAAAATATAATTTTCAATAAAAGATGGTTTATGTACAACCTATCTATCCGACGTATATTAACGAGATATTTCGAATTTTCGAAACCTCCCCTCCTAAACCCCCCCCTCTCCACTGTCCGATTTCAGCCTTTAACGAAACTGATCTTTCTTTTTACATAAAACGCGTTAAATATGTAGATTGTAAGGATCAACAAAATAGCGACCGCTAAGTGTAACAGACAAATATATATATATATATAATATATAAATATATAAATATAGTATAGTATATTATAATATATATATATATACAGTATTTGAACGACCTCATTTTCGTCAACTATCTAGGTAAGGATCGATGAACATATTGAAGAAAAAATGTCGAAAATTCCGTCATGATACAACCTCAATAGCAGATTTCCCCCTTAGGGAACTCTGCTAAAATTATGTTTTTCCTATATACTAGTACATTTATATTATAATTATTCTTTTCATTATAGGACCTGCTTTCTCCATCTATTGATCATAAATGTCAATGTTTTACATGCTTCTTATTGTATTTACATTCTATATTTGTTAATCATATTCATCATTATTATTGGATCTACATGCTCACTCTATTTGTCAGAATCTTCATTATTACATTTTCATGCTTTATTCTTTTATTTGACATAATATAATAAACATAATATAAAAAAAAACTGTTAAGATTTTTAATAATAACTCGTTTAAATAAAGAAATATAATAGGACTTCAACATATGGGCACATAAGAAAGTGAGATAAATATTTATGTATCAAATTGATTATATATACAAAATACTGCTCTGTTTTTCCAATTTGTCACAGGATCATGAATAGAGAACAATGGGGGGATGCAACATAGGCGAGGATGAAGGATGGCTAAAAGAAGGCATCTAGAAGAGAGGGACTGCCTAACACAAGGAAAGGAAACGGAAATGGAATCTTGACCAACTAGCCACAAATAGCTCTCGCGAGTTCAATGCCTATTTATAATAAAGTCCGTCACGCAGGGGTGCGTAAACTAAGCAGATTCCCCACGTGAAGTTTTACAATAGGGAAGTCTGCCTAATAACAACTGTAGTAGTAAGAAACCTCTAAACCTAAAACATTATTTAGGCCGTAACAACCCAGTAGTTTCTAGCCCCAAACAGTTGACCTAACCTCTAAACCTATTCACGAGGGACGAATAGTTATAGAAACGGCCGCCAGAGCTCTCGCCGGAAAGTTCGAACATAGCCTACTGGTGACCACACGCAGAATACAATTGCAAATATCTCGGTTAATATTCAAGATACAGAATAAATGTATAGAACAATATTTATAGTAAATTTAATATGCAATAAGATTTATTCTATACACTTTTTCGATCCGACGCATAATAACGGAGATATTTTGAATTTTCAAAAATCCCCCCTTCTAAACCCCCCCTCCCACTGGTCCGATTTCAGCCATCAACGAACTTGATCTTCCTTTTTACATAAAACGATTAAATTCCGAGTTTGGTAAAGATCAAACAAGGATTGCGACCGCTAGAGCGTTAACAGACAAATATATATATATATATATATATATATATATATAGATATATATATATAATTTTGAACGGACATCATTTTCGTCATCTCCTGGGTAGGATCGATGGACATTTGAAGAAAATTTTCGAAACTCGCATCATGAGTACGACCTCAATAGCTGATTTCCCTTAAGGGAAATCTGCTAAAAATAAATAAATAAACATAATATACTGCATTAATAATAAACTTCGTCAATATATTTACATTCTCCTTCTATTTATCAAGAATGGAAGTTCCTAATTGCCACTTTATCGCAAAAAGAGAATCTTCAAAAGCTTCGCCACAACTGTGAGGTTCGTGTATACACTTTGAATAATATGCCGCAGAACAGCTGAGAAGTTTCACCCAGGAAAGTGAAACGCTTTCGATAAATATAGATATTATGGTTGTGAAAGGATTTTTTTATGTTGATTACGTCTTGTCAAGAGGGAGCTGTATGTTAGTTATGTGTTGATGTTGACATGTATATAATGGGCCTGTCATCCATAGAATGGAAGCTATTCAGGAGTGAGTCTTACAGCAGGACACTCCCTCTGACAGCAGTCAATACACATTACAACTGATTCTGATGAAAGATAAATACATTTGTTGACACCGGTCTTATATTTTCTTGCTATGATTATGCATTGCACAATCTGAAAAATTGTTGCAATTTTCTTAAGTACGGTACTGTTACTACATTGCTCAGGGAGGGGAAGAGAGAGAGAGAGAGAGAGAGAGAGAGAGAGAGAGATTATATTTAATTGGTCGATACATCTGCATATTTCAAAATTTTAACTATATAATACCTCTAATGACATTTTAAAAAATCTCCCTCGATCCTATCACGAGTTTTGAATAAAACAAATCTAATGTGGGCACTATGTAAAAGAAACTCCGCCCCGCAAGGGGTGCATAATCTAAACAGATTTCTCACGTGCTGGTATAAAACACTTGTGATCTCCTCAACCTCATATTTACTATTTTTTATGAATAAAAACCAATGAGTAGAACGCGGAGGGGGGGGGGGTAACTGGAGGCTCTGAAATCATGAAATTAACAAATATGAGAGAGTAACCATATTATAATAGGTGGAATATATTTTCTAGTTATTGTTAGGGCAAAAAAAATCTATTTATATCTTGTTCCCCCCCGTTGTACCTTAGGGCAGCCTCATACCATCGGTTCATCCAATTTCTAATCTTGATATTCTGAGAACAAAAATTGCGACCGCTAGAGTGGTAACAGACAAATATTTAGATAGATAGATGGATATATATATATTTGTCTGTTACCACTCTAGCGGTCGCAATTATTGTTTAATCGTTACCAAACTTGATATTTAGTCGTTTTATTTATTGCTGAATTCGGACCAGTGGGAGGGGAGGTTAAGAGGAGAGGATTTTTTTCGAAACTTCAAAATATCTCCGTTACTATACGTCGGATAGAAAAATTGTATAGAATCAATCTTATTGCAAATTAAATTTACTATAAATATTGAAATATACATTTATTCTCTATCTTGAATATTAACCGCACTTTTTCTTTTTGCGCGCCACTCAGTCAATTGTGTTGCTTCCTCTTGCTCCATGGCTTTGGAATTGGTCGTTGTGGTTTAGATGTGATGGGCATATCTTTCTTCGGTCAGTCACTCTGTTCTGTCAGTTCTTCTGTAGTTCATGGCCTTCTGGATTCGAGATGTGAAGGTAGTATTTACCATTTAAGCATTATACATAAATTAATAAATAAATATTCTTATATCCTATTATACAATATCTAAATTGTATTGTATAGAGATAGGTCCTTTACTAACGAAATGATTCTATCTACTGCTTGTTAAATGTCTTGTCCAATGTATGTATGTTTCTAGGAATTTCAAATTCTTCGAATATTTTTCGTTGTTTGAAGAACATTTGATGCTCTTCTGTTGTTCTACGCATTTTTTTCGTAACTGAAGGATTAAGCACGTAATTCGTTCTTTCTTCTTTTCTGCCTCCTGTAAAACCCCCCCCCCCGCTACTACTCATTTATATTTTTGTATTACCAGTACTTGGGAAATCTGCTTAGTTTACGCAGCCCCTTCGTGATCGGACTTTTCCTCTTTCTTTCGGCTATGATTGGAGAAACCGAATTAGGAATGGTCGAAGCTCTGTGAGCGTGCTTTGAGTGACATGGACGCGCTTTCGATTCCCGCCTGAACATGGTTAGGGCGGGGGAAAGTGTATCTGGTTGAAGGTTCGATTCCCGACGTAGATCAGTCCGTTTAATCAGCCCAGCTCAATGGGAGCAGGTGAAAGAGAAACAGGCAGCGAAAGTATCCACTATCTCATTACCTCCTGCCGACAAGCCATTCAGTCGCCTAGATTAGATTCGCTCCGATGTATATTGTATTCAGGAAATCTGCTAAAATGGGATATTAAAATATGAAAACTAGTTACAATTTTTATTTCTGCACATTTCCCTTGAGGAAAATTAGCTCTTAAGGTAGTACTGATGACGCGATATGCCAAAATCCCTCTCCAGGAGATTAAAATATTGTGTATTCAAAATTATATATATATATATATATATATATATATATATATATATATATATATGCTATGTTATTTGTTATTTGCGTCAACTTCATGCAACTATGGCTAATTGGGACCAGTTATCTATAGGTTACACCTCCTTTCTAGCCAGGGTGGAACTAAGTAATTTATTTAAAAATTCCGTCACTAAATAAATTTCTATTGCCCAGAGCGGAAATCGAACCCCCCACTCTACCATGAAACTCCCACGGCCAGCCTGAGCCCATATATATATATTAGTCCAGATACCCGGCTTCGCCAGGGAATTCATTTGAGGCTGAATGGTGATGGTATTTTTTTGGCAAGGCTTTATTTTGGCATTTACCCGTTCCAGTATTAGGGTTTATACCCATCGTTGCTGTGGATTTGTTAATAATAAAATTAATTTTTTATGTAAGACTTCACTGTCCTCCACATTGTCATATTTCCCATCTCCTGGGCAATATGCATAGATTTCAGTTATTAAGAATAAAATATTAACATAGATTTGAATTAATTTTTCCAGGTGAGTTATCTGGTAGTTCATATAGGAAAGAATTGTGGAGCATATCAATATTTCTACACAAATTACTTGCTTACTTGTTCCCGAAAAAATGTATAAAACAAAACTTACTCCAAAAAACAAAGTAAACAACTTTTGTTATGTGCACGTTTGTCGAAAAACAAATGGAAAAATAAATATCTCGAATTTTTATTTCATGCCTCCCTTGTAACCCCCACTCCCGGCCGAACCTAAAAATTTTAATATGGCTTATTATCATGGAAGAATTAGAGAGAGATGGAACAGCGAAGCCGGGTATATATATACTAGCTCAGATACCCGGCTACGCCCGGGAATTCATTTGAGGCTGAATGGTGATGGTATTTTTTTAGCAGGCTTTACATTGCACAATATTTTGACATTTAGCCGTCCCAGTGTTTAGGATTGATACCCGTCTTTCCCGTGGATTTGCTAATAATAGAATTATTTGTTCGATAAGGCTTCACAG